>JASEKS010000062.1:206451-361139 GCA_030770415.1 Pleoardoris graminearum | reverse complement strand
GTACTTTAATAAATTATTAAAAGAATTACTTTCTACTATACTAAATAGTAAATTATTAGTAATAATAAATTTAACTAATAAATCTTTATATTCTTCTCTATTAAATAAAATAAAACTAGGTCTTTTTCTTATTAGTCTAGAATCTAAATTTAAACTAGAAGAAACTCTATTATTTAAATCTAAAGTAGAAGAGCTACTACTATTATAATCTAAAGTATTTTTATCTAATAATATATTTTTATGCTTATGTATATAATGTGATTTTAAATTACTAGTATTAATAGGCTATTTTACTATATTAGAATAATTACAACTAGTACAAGTTACTTTAATTCTATTATTATTATTATTATTACTATTTAAAGGTAATAACTCTCTAGTAAATAATTTATTTTTAAAAATACTAGCACTATTTTCTAAAGAAGGTAGTTTAAATTCTATAGAATTAATATCTTTAGTTAAATCTTTAGTATTTTTAGAGCTAGACATTTTACTTAAATAATATTAAAGTAGTAAAGTAAAAAGATAAAAAGATAAGTAATAGTAATAGTAGTAGTAATAGTAGTAGTAATAAAAGTAGTTAAAGTTATTTTAAAAACTTAAAAAAGCGAGCGTATAGCTTTCTTATATCTTTTTCTCTCTTTTCTAAAAGTTTCTATATTACTAATACTTAATTACTAATTATTAGTAATATAAAAATCTCTAAAATCTTAAGTATTAATAATTAAGTATTAGTAATTAAATATTAATAATTAAGTATTAGTAATTATATATTAGTAATTATATATTAGTAATTATATATTAGTAATTAAGTATTAATAATTAAGTATTAATAATTAAGTATTAATAATTAAATATTAATAATTAAGTATTAGAAATTAAGTATTAGTAATTAAGTATTAGTAATTAAGTATTAGTAATTAAGTATTAATAATAAGTATTAGTAAATAAGTATTAATAATTAAGGATTAATAATTAAGTATTAATAATTAAGTATTAGTAATATAGAAATATCTAGAAAAGAGAAAAAAAGATATAAAAAAGCTATACGCTCACTTTTTTAAGTTTTTTAAAATAACTTTAACTACTTCTACTACTACTACTACTACTACTATTACTACTATTACTTATTATTTTTTTTAAAATGCCTATACTATCTAAAGTCTATTTTATCTCTACTACTATTAATAATAGTAGTATAGTTAAAACTACTAAATTAGACTCTACTATTAAAGCTATTATTAATAACTTTAAGAGTCTAAATAATAATAACTCTCCTTATATTATAGAGTATCTTAATACTCTAAGAATTATTTATTATTTAAAGCGTTTAAGCTATTATAATAATACTAGATATAATTCTACTTTAAGTAAGTATTTCCTTTATAATTATTAAGTAAAATTAATACTTACTAACTATTTTTTAGAGCTATTACGTAAAGCTAGTATAGATTTAGAGTATTTATTTTTACTAGAAGATTCTAGTATAGACTCTAATCTAGCTAGTATACTTAAAGACTTAAATACTTATTTAATTAAAATAAGTATACTATTTAAAGATTATAGTACGTATTAAATTCTAAAATATTAAAAACTATTTACTAACTATTTTAGATCTTATTAAAAGCTTTATATCGAAATATATAATTACTTCTAAGGAAGTAAATAATATTAAAGAAACTCTTCTTAAAGAAGAATTATTCTTTAATAATAAAGAAGTATTTATTAAAGGCGATTTATACTTTTTAAATAACTTAAATATTTATAATAAAGTATTTTACTCTAACAAAGAGTTAAATACTATTAAAACTATTAAAAATAAAGATTCTACTAAGGATTTATATATAGATTTTACTTCTACTATTAGAGAAGGGATAGATTATCTTAACTCTTTAGTAGAAAGTAATAAAGAATAAAAAAAGTTATATCTTTTTACTATTTTATTTTCTCTAGTTATATAAATAAAAGACGTTATAGTTAGTTTAAAATAAGAAAAGCTTTATTATATTTAGCTACTTAGTTAATTTTTTTAATTTTATAATTATATACTTATTTATTTACTTTTTATATTTTAAAAAGCTATAGTCTAGTATATTAAAATAAAGAAAAAAGTAGCTTTATAGCTTAACTATAACTAGTATTAAAAAGTAAAATCTTTTTATAATTCTTTTTTTTCTCTTTTATTACTAATTAACTAAGTTTAATTAAGTAACTTTTTATATTTTAAAAAGCTATAGTCTAGTATATTAAAATAAAAAAAAAAGTAGCTTTATAGCTTAACTATAACTAAAGTTATAAAGTAAAATATTTTTAAAATCTCTTTTTCTCTTTTCTATTACTAATTAGTAAATTACTAAGTGCTAACTACTTTTGGCATTACTAATTAGTAACAGTTAGTATTACTTAGTAATTACTAAGTAATTGCACAACACTGCGTTAACCTGAGAATAATGTCTAAGGTTCTGCAAGGCACAAGCCTGCAGCTAGGGCGACCAACCCAAGATGTTGCCAGGATGACTTCCATTCTTCTCCATACTTTCTCCGCGCACTCCAAGCTTGGAAACAAGGATGCCTTCCATTATACATCTCTTCGCCCATAGAACCGCCCTTCCTCTTTTCTTGAACCGTAACGTCCCTGCTGTAACCAGACCTTGAAATGCACGGCCATCGGTCGACCACTGGCCATGCTGGTCGCACCACAACCTCCTATGCCTCTTATCGTCGCGCATCTCGACACTTCTAGAAAACGGATTCAGTTGCAATGTGCTCGCGCCGTACCTACAACGCAATGACGAAATGCCTCTGCCAGCGCAGTCCGTGCTGTGCATGATCGCGATCGCGATCGCGATCGCCCAGAGCAAGTTTTTTGCACGTTCACCTCAATTCGTCGCTGTCACGGGGGCCAAACCTCTCGTGGGATTTACCCGGCACTTTGAAGCAAGTACCGAATGCGAGGCCAATGAAGTCACTTTTTTCTCACTTGCTCTCATGAGTCGTAGCTTTAGAATTGATTTTTATGTGGTGTCAGGCACCAGCATCTCCCCTTCATTTTGACGAATGCAACATCTTTCCCACTACTCTTATCATAGGACCTAAGGGACACTGCATGAAGACTTACAATGCAGCGCTATCACTACCAACGTTCGCCTACCGCATCTTCCGCAACGTCTCCAAGACTCATCACGAGCTCAGGATCCGCAACCTCTAATTCCACAACTTCCAATTCCGTTGAAGACTCTACCTGGACATCCTTCCTACTCTGGGATATCGAAAACGAGTTTCAGAACGCACACGAAGTATACGAGCGATGGCTGGCGAAGAACCAACGGAGGCGGTCAACATGGGAGTGTATTGCGGGAAGCCACAAGGGAGATGCCCTTGGGAAATCACTTCGATTGGGAAGTCAAATTCAGAAGACTATCCAAGAAGGTCAGCAGAGGTTTGGCGAGAAGTTCGACAAAGGCGATGGTAAGCAGTCGTTACCCGCAATCAATTGTCCCAAATCACTGACTGGTCAAGCGACTTGCCACTCCGTTCTCTCAGCGCAGCTTCTGCGGCTCCAGCAGGAAGTTTGTTTGCCCTTGCTAGACTCTGTTCATTGCCGCTACCTTTTCCCAATACCGCATGACGAAATCCTGCGAGCGGCGAGAGGAATCCGCCGCGCTTGCCTCACCGCTCTTCAGGACCAAATTGCGCGATTCTCCAACCAGTACACGTCGCCCGTGCTTCCGCTTCCACGATTCTCGGTCGAGTTCTGTCCGTTCGCGCTACAGTTGCAAAAAGATCAACACACCTGCTCCAACAACCGCATCCAGGCGCGGAAGCTCCATCCTCAAGATCGATATGACGATCGCGAAATCTGTCCCTACTGCAATGTCCAAATCTCCGTATCCGCACATTCCGGGCTTCCTCAGTATCGCCGCATACTCTTCCAATCACATACTCTACCTTCGGACGAGAAACAGAAAGAAAGGGCGACGTTTGCGTGTATTAGCTGCTACAAGATTTTCGATGATTCGTATGCTTTCTTGGAGCACGTCTTTCAGAAGGAGGTCGGGAGCGAGCGGAGTTGCTTGAGAAGGTATAGCACGCGGTTTAGCGTGGAGCCAGAGTTCATGGAAAGCAAGCCTGCGCTTGTGGACCAGTGCTTGAAGAACTGTCTAGATCGGGAAATGCTGCGAGAAAAGAGAGAAAGAAGAGGGAAATGTATATTCAATATGTAACCCGATCTTCGACGTATCTCCGCTATCATGTGGCCGGGATCAGATTATGCTAAGCCTGCTCCACCTCTCGGGTCTCCGTATGGGAAGCCTTGGTTGCACGTATCAAAGAGGCGGTAAAGAGCAAACAGCGAAGGATGACCGAGGACGCACTTGTATGGTACCTAGGTGTTCATGGAAACACTGCGATCATCGGTTTTATAAGGTCGGAAAGACAGTGACATACAATCTATGCATAGCCTCTCAGAGCCTACAACTGCAACAAAAAGATATGCGTCTCCCTTATCCTAAACCCCATTACATCACTTTTCCACATAGAATAAGAGCAAGGAACCTGGAACATAACTCAGCGCTTCAGTTGATAACATTAAGCTTTATCACGAACCCGTGGTAGCGTCAATGCATAGTTCTTCGCTGCCTGCGTAGATCTGGCAAACGGAGTAGTTCACAAGCAGAACCAGCACCGTCAAACGATGAGAAGTTATCAGGTTTTGGCACATGCATTTTTTCCCGAAAGTACGAATCTAGTAAAGATAATGAGTGCTACAATAATGAGGTTGAAGATTCCGAGCCTATTGCTAAGCTACATGTCCTATTTTGGCGTAAAGGCATGATATAGGCAGACGACTATATATGGATGATTAGGCTGAGCCATGGAATTTACTCCTGGTCTAGGTACGGCTAAGCGTGGCCACGCTGATGCCTTAATAGACCCATTCTGAAACGATTCTACGTTTAGACAACCCTGGGCCATTTGAGATGCTCGGACCGTGTGACGGCGGCTGCGATCATGTATCGTCGCACAATCTGGGCAGAAGCCGTACTCATCGTGTAGTTCTATACCCGCTAACCTGTTTCTAACTGCTGCTCCTTCGTAGAAAGATGGGACCGCGTGTTATCGGCGAGGCGAAGAGGTTTCGAAGGACATCTTCGCGGGCAAGATGGCTCGTCGGATAATCATTTTTATATGACAGAAAGTAGCAGGCCAACCTAGGTGTAGCTAAGTAGGTTAGTGAACTTCTCGACGCCGCGGATCCAATCTCAAAATGAGGGTACTTTCCCTCGCAAGTGCCATGTGAGCGTCCGCAACAATGACAAAGCAAAAGATACGGAGGCAGTTGGGCGCTGTATCTAAACACAGAGGCATCGTGAGACCTTGCTTGACTTTTCATGAACGCTTTCCAACGTAGATTTCGCTCTACTTCCCGGCCCCGTGTTGCTCATACGCTAGTTCGTCCGAGAGCGGTGGAAAAGTGTCATCGTGTAAGATTTACAGCCCGTCGAAACCTCAAATTCAGTCAACTGCCCGTACCGTTTCCTTTGCATTATCAGTATGGTACACATCCTATCAATTGGATATATCTGCTCTTGCAGTCGTGCTGCCCAGTGTCCAAGCGCAAGAAGGCAAATTTCCATCATAAGCTAGTGTGCGACCCACAAATCCCTGTCTCGTCTAAACCTTACGTCCACACACGGCACTTAATCAGTAACGCTGTTCGCCATATTTACTTGTAGTACATATAATTTAAAACCACTGGCTCGAAGTCATCAATCAAGTCCAACAGCAGCTTGATCAGCATCGGTGGTTTAGTGGTAAAATTAGCCGTTGCCATTGGCAGGTTCGGCTAGCCCCGGGTTCGATTGTGAGTGTTGCCTTGATAGAATAAAGGTTTAATCCTAACTGTAAGACAGCCCGGCCGATGCAATAGCTCTCTTCCTTATCTTTTTCATTATCGTTCCCCCAGTGGAGCCGATCGCAGCGAGGATCCAGTGGGGAAACACCGTCGCAAATCTAGATGGAAGAACGTTTTTACACTATATAGCCACACTATTCGCTCATAGGCAACTTCCAAAATTAACGTACTACAAATCCTACGTCCATTCTTTCGCCGCTCAAGTTCCAAAGATCGGTGATACTAATTGTAATATCTTCTCTACTAGCCTTTAGGCTGAAAGCCTGAATACCGGTGACCTTTGATTTCCCTCTCAGGGGTCGCATGTCGTACCAGAGTCCAGCTCTTTCTAGTACTGCAGGAGGCCACTGTGGCCTGCAATTCCGACACAAAGAAAAGCGCTGCAACTGAGAGACATATTATGAAATGGGTCCTACGGTTATTCACGATCGTGCCATACAAAGGCCTTTTACTTGATTGGACTCCTCTTGCCAGAAGAATTGCAATATGGAATCGGGATCTTGGGACATCAGTCATTACATCAGTAGAGCAAGATAATCGGAAGCCATCCTCAGCTGGAACCTTTACTTTCAGACTTCCCAGCAAAACGACTTAAGGAACTCAAAGCCACTTTTTGAACCACTCAATCGCCTGCTCCTTCGCCTCATCCGCCGCCTTTGCATCCACCTCACTCCCCGGCTTCGCCCTCACCGCAAACCCATGATTCGCGCCCCTGTAAATCTTAATCTGATAATGGTACCCATTCTCACCCGCTCCATCACCTGCCTTCTGCCTCAGCACCGCCTCCGCCTCCTCCACCTTCGACGTCGCCAGCATCTTATCATGTTCCGCATGCGCAACAACCAACGGCGTCTTATGCTTCATAACCGCGTCCACAATATCCTTCGGCACGTCCAAGAACGATGGATGCGCAGCGAACGCTGCATCGATGAGGCGGTCCGACCCGCCTTCCACAGCGGTGTGCGCGCACAGGTTGACGCTTGGATAGCCACCCCAGCAGAAGCCTGCGAGACCGAGTTTGCCTCCGACGGGGAGATCGGCCTTGACTTTGCGCGCGTACTCGAGGAAGGTTTTGAAGCTTGCGGGAGACTGCGGTCGCGCGCGGTACATGAAGGGCACGAGGTGCCACGCTGCGCTGAACATAGCCGCGACTCTGCTGATTTGGCCAGCGATGTCGAATAGGCGGACTGATTCCGTGGCTTTGTCCATGGCGCCGAGGACGGTGTGCGGCAGGGCACCGCCGGGAATGATGTCTGGGACCAGGACACGGAAATCGGTGGCGGACGCGTACGTATCGGCGAGGATTTTATTGTTGACGAGGTCCAGTCCAAAGGCGTCGGTGAAGTAGATGATTGTCGACGCAGACGAGGGAGCATCCTGGGGCCCGGCAACGTAAGTAGGGACGTCGTAGAGCGTCTGAATGGTGCCTCTGGGCTCCCCAACGACTCTGCCACCCCGAAAGCAATCTGGACACGCCATTACGTTTGAAAGGATGTGTCAAACTGCTGCGTTGAGTTGTGTGGAGCGATGAATACTGTTATGAGGTGGCGATGTAATTGCGTAGTGCAGCCCATCTCGGGCCCGACGAGCGGGCGGGGCGACCCGGTTGTTCTAGACTAGACTATGGCAAACCGCTTCAGGGTGCGCAATCACGCTGCAGCCGAAAAGAGAATGATTTGGAGTAGTAAGTGTCCCCATGGCTAAAGAATATCCGATCTGGCCAGGATGAGACGGAGTTACTGGGGGTATTGAGCCAAGAAGATTCAAAGTTCACGCCGAACCTCCGCCAAGATAGGTGTGTTGGGTGAGACGTAACCGTGTCGAGAGCAACGAGACGCCCTTGTGTGCAAGGCCAAATCGACTAGACTATTTCCAGGCAATAACGTAGGTCATCAACTTCGCCCGTGCGATTTAACCGAATAAGTCGTTCAAGCTGTCATAACTTGCACATTCAAGTTATAACAATCAAAGCCTCAATTCGACTCCGCTGTTATGTCGTAATATGAAAAACAGGCCCAAGAATCTTACAGGCGTACCTTGTACTACAAATATCCCGAACGCCAACCAAAGCCTACCACATGACCCTAGCGCTCACCGAAACTTGCTGAAGATAACTGCGATGATAAGAAGAACAAGCACAGTAATAATCGCGATGGTAATGATCCTGTTGGTAGCCATCCTGTAATTACAATTCCGTTAGCATAGTGCGGTTCAGACAGGGAACCACATCCTGTGCACTCCGCATCAACACGCATGGTTCAGTCATGCGGACAGGAGGGGGCACGTACCTCCTCGCCATTCCCTTCAGAGTCTTGATACTTCGGTCTGTGTAGCCTTCGCTCTCCAGCAATCGTTCCCTTGTATTGATGATCTGCTCCCTCTGCCTAGACAAATCGCCGAGTGTGCCTGCGCCAATCTCTTCGGTCTCCAAGGCCATGCGCTGCGCCGCCGTGAGCCTGCCTGATGATCGCTCCAGCCTCTCGGTGCCTGAAAGCAGCTGCTGGCGCTGCTCGAGCTGGGCATCAGTGTCGGGATTGTCGGTGTAGCGGTCGCCGAAGAGCTTGCTGCGATCGCTGGAATACGACTGAACCTTTCGCTTGGCCTGGTCCAGGTCGTGCTCGAAGTTCCGGAAGCGGGCATTGAATTTAGACTTGAGGTTCGCGGGGATGTTGGATTTCTCGAGGCGCATCTGGCCGATCTATAGAATCGCAGTTAGTGCCTGCTGCCTGTCGCATCCTTAGGTACGACGCGGAACGTACCAGCTCTTCTGCTTCCTCGAGCGCCCTCTCCGCCTTGCTGATCGCCGCTTTCCTGGGCTCGCCAGTTGACTCTCTGATGACCTCTAGCTGCTGGTTCAAGTCGGCTTGCACGAGCTTCAAGTCGGCCTCGTAGCCGCTGAAGCGCTCGGTGCCTGCATCGGCGTCGACGAGGGACATATTTGCGCTCGAGCGAGATATGCGCGATGTGTTGACGGTTTTTGCGCTGGGTATCGTTGTGAGGCGGGTAAGACAGCGTCGACGAAATCCTGGGGGAAGTTGTGGTTGGGAGATTGCTGTCTTGAGGCGCGGACGAACTGCGTAATGCCAAGGGAATCCTGGTCAACCTCATCACGTGATATAATCGCGCCAGACACCTGTACCTGCCAGTTGACTTTTGGGCAATATGCTGATCGTAGTGGATAATTTAAGATTCGTACATATCACCGTGGGACAACCGTTGCGGAAAGCAAGACGAATGTTCGTGACTGCCGCATCCTGTATCCTCTTGAGGCGGCCGTTTCACGTTCATCGCCATCACCAGGCTTGCCATATATTGTCTCAAACGACAAGCCCAGCATGCCCCCAGAAGCATTTGTGCAGAACAAACCAGAGTTGCCTTTAGGACCTTCAGGGTTAGACCCAGACTCCATGCACCGGTTTCAACGATTATGCTGCTTCGAAGCCCCGGAACGTACCCAGTGTTCGTAACGTATGTCGCTTCGCGGACCTCAACTCAACACCAAAATTTGGTACGTGTTCCAGCATCGGCGTCGTGCCAAAACCCTCCTGGCACTGCCTAAATCAAGCACTCCGAGTCAGCACCATCAATTTTCCAAGATGAAACGATGCTCGCTTCAGGAATCAGTGACCTCAACACTCTCCCCTTGCAGTGTCGCTCGCAATATCTCATGTTTATTTGTATTTCGTGCACACAACACATACTTACACAGTTTTGAAGCGTGAATTGGCCACTTATCATCAAACCAAAGTTTATTTCGCACACGAATTGAAAGTTGGCGTTCAAATACACCAAGGTTGCACATCCTAGGAGATGGAAACCAAACGCATAGCCATCGTTGGCAGCGGCATTTCCGCCCTCTCCACCCTCTGGACCCTCCACGCCTCTGGCCACACCATCACGCTCTTCGAAAAAGAAGCCCGTCTCGGCGGCCACACCAACACTGCGACATGGACCTCGCCGCTCGACCCCTCACAAACCACGCCCGTAGACACGGGCTTCATCGTCCTTAACACCGCCACATACCCCAACTTTATCGCATTCCTCAAGGAGCTCGGCGTCAAGACCGTGGCCTCGCAAATGACCTTTGGCGTCTCGCGCGACAACGGCGCATTCGAGTGGTCGGGCACCTCGCTATCCGCGCTCTTCGCGCAGACGAGCAACGCGCTGCGGCCGTCCTTTTGGCGCATGATCTTCGACATTGTAAGATTTAACATGTTTGCTTTGGATCTGTTGGCTAGTTCTGCGGCGCCGTCGAGCGAGCTTACGATCGGAGAGTATTTGGAAAGAGAAGGGTATTCTGATGCGTTTCGGGATGACTATCTTATTCCGATGACAGCGTGCGTGTGGAGTACGGGGCCGGACAAATGTGCGCTAGAATTCCCGGCGTTGACGCTGGTCAGGTTCATGTGGAATCATCATTTGTTGTCAACGGTGGCGGAGAGGCCGCCGTGGTTGACGGTTGAGCGGGGCGCGCAGAGGTATATTGATGCTGTGGTGAAAGAGTGCAACGGGGCAAGGATCGAGCTAAGCACACCTGTGATTTCGTTGAAGAGGGTAGACGGTCGTGTGGAGTTGACGCTAGGAGGAATGGGAATTGGCAGGACGGAAGTCTTTGACGAGGTGGTGCTGGCGTGTCATGGGGACCAAGCGCGGCGCATTGTAGGTGACGCGGCGACATTTGAAGAGAAGGAAATCTTGAGTGCATTTGAAACGACGCCAAATACTGCGTATCTCCATTCCGACCTTTCGGCAAGTATCCTCTTCTAAAGTATGCCTGAGAATCTAACGAATTCCAGCTCATGCCTGAGCGGCGTGCAGCATGGTCCGCATGGAACTACCTCACGCACTCACAAAATTCCCCAAAGCCCACCCACTCCGCTTCCGGCGCCCTCCAAACCGTGTCCCTGACCTACAACATGAACATCTTGCAGTCCCTCCCAACATCCACTTACGGCGACGTCTTAGTCACACTCAACCCTGAAACACCTCCTTCACCCACTCTGACACAAGCTACGTATGAGTACAGACATCCGCTGTATAATGCGCGTATGGTTGCTGCACAAGAAGATTTGGAACAGATACAGGGCAAGAAGGGCGTGTGGTATGCGGGTGCCTGGACGGGCTACGGGTTCCACGAGGACGGCTTCGCAAGTGGAATGCGAGTTGGGTTAAGATTAGGAGGGAGTGTACCATGGGAGGCGAAGAATGCGAAGTTCAGTCGAGGCATGGCTCCCGTACTGGGCTGGAAGGATTACGTTGTGCGTGCCATTGTCCTCATCCTGCAAGCATACATTTCTCTTGTGGGACTTGTTGTAGGGGTAAGAGGACGGAGGCTAGAGACGAAAGCCGGAGCGTTTTCGAACGGGAACGGGACACTTGGAGGCAAGAGGAAGGTATACTAGGCAGGATCTGTCTGTCGCACATGTAGCGTTATTGTTAATGAAAGCAAGTCTTGAAGGCCAAACAAGATATTATTCTCTACTCCCGCAAACAGCTACCTATAACCGTCAATGCTAATCAAGCAAGCCATACAATCGCCGCTTTTGATGAAAATGGTCGAATCCCAAACCGTCCGCCCGCCGGCAAAGCGCGCATTTGAGCCGCCCTAGCCCCTCTTGCGCAGAGATTGTGTTCGTGACGAAACAGCAAAGAGAGGGCAGGGCAGCATGGCGGACCGTATAGCCCCTTAGATGTCGTCGATATCGAGCTCCTTGCCCTTTTCGTCACTCTCGTCGCTGTCATCTCTATCCTCGTCGAATTCGAAGCCAATACCCTCGTCGCCCTGGTCGCCGTATGTGTCGGTTTCGTTGATCTTCGCGTTCTCGGGCAGCTCGCCGTATGCCTTCAGCGAACGGGCCTCGTCGGCCGAATACTTGAGGCTGCGTATCCAGTCAGATGGGTGCCGACGACTCTGTCTGACGTTACTTACATAACGTCGCCCTTCTCGTCCTGGTAGTCGCGCAAGGAGAGCAGAATAATGTCTCCCTGGTTTATCCACACCTTTTTCCTCAATTTTCCGCGAATGTGTCCAAGGCGACGCGTTCCTGTCGAGGTACACAGTCAGCCGGAAAACATCTACTGTATACTCGGGCGTCTTACCGTCGAAGCACTGTGCTTCCAGGCGGCCGTTGCCCAGCATCTTCAGCACTTGTGCATATTCCTGCCCCTCCTCCTTGAAGGTGAGCTCGCGCTTCTCATTGTCGTTCTCGTTCTTCCCCCTACGTCGGTTCTTGCCACCCTGCATGTCGAGGTTAGTGTGCGCTCCTCAGCGTGGCGGGGCAGTGTGGCGGGGCATTTTGTGGAGCGCGACGTACTTTTCCCTTGTTCTTAGGCATTTTGGGCGACGCTGTGGTTGTTCCCGCTGTGCGTGGTGTAGTGGACTGTCGTGTGTGCGGTTTCGCGGGTGAGTGTTGCGGCGTTGTGTGAGAGAGCAGGTTTGATCTAAGGAAGTCGATGAGTGTGCGAAGGTCAGCCCTATCGCGCTTGCCGTGCTTGGTTAGTGTGGCGGCAACTTTTCGGTCCCCATCAGCGTCAATTCCCGCCCACGCTCAACTCCTGCGCACGCGCCATGATCCGGTGAAGCACCGCCCGCAATCCTTTACCTCGATTGCTATCACCTCGCTCCCCTATGAAAGTCATCACCGGCCTCCTCAGCCGCCTCAAGCCGAAAACATTCAAGATCAACTACTCCCCCGGGTACCAAACCTTCGTCCCTCACCATGTCGCGAACGACCCGCAGCACCCGCTGTATGTCTTGCGCAAGCGCGAGCTGAATGCGCGCAAACGCGAAGGGCTCTGGTGGCACGTCACCAACAGCGGCGATCTCTCCAAATCCAGCGTTGTGCGCTCGTGGTGCAGGAGACGACTGCGCGATGCCTTTACCCAAGGGCTGAAGGAACGGGGTTTCGATGAGTTTGGGAGGCTTGCTGATGCAGATGTTCTCACGCGCGAACACGACGAGTTCGGCCGCATCCTGGAAAGGAACAAGGAGCTGAGCTTGAGGGGGAGCTTGAGGATACACATTGCGCCTGCGCTGGTCGCGGCGAAGTACGTTGATGTGCGGAAGGAGGCAAACTGCGTTATCGACATCCTGCTCGAAGGAATAAAGGCTGATTTCTATTCGTTGCATCATTTGACTCCGCACCGGAACACGAATCTACCGGCTTCCACAAAGCCGTCGCAACCAAACGCACTGTCGAGGGCACACGCGTCAGCCAGAATGTCATCTAGGCCGAAACGCTCTCCGCAATTGTACACACCCTCGCCGACCAAGACATCACTTCCACAGAAGCCATGTTCGCAAATGAAGAAACCACTGCCATCCAACATGCGAACTAAAAGAACTCCATCGACCACTAAGCCGTTACAGAGCTCCCCGATTCGCAAGGTGTAGTAGGATGGCAAGTCAGCAACCCTTAAACCGCGATACACGTTTACAACCGTAAAGTGCATCAACCGGATGGTAAGATTCGGAAAATCAACGCATAGCCTGCGTTATATAATGAGATGATCTGATATACCATGAGCACTTTGAGGCAGAGACATTGCCTATATGACCCAGTAATCCTGTTTGCACGGATATTTCCGCAAAGGGCCCTTACTGAGTTGCAGCGCAGTAGCTTCTCTTCGGCAAACAACCTGTATGGACACCCCAGTGCAAAGAGGAAGCACTTTGAGGCCTTGAATAAGCTGTTGCCGTGCTATGCTCAGGTCACCCATTTTCATGACATGAGCGGGATGTCTGATCAAGATAATAGACGAGAATTTCGAATGTCTAGCAGTATATGATCACTGGCAGATGGTGGCAAGAAACGCGTCCCTTAACCAAATCCATATATATTTTTGTCACCTTTTTTTTTTACCCAGTAGCTCACTACTATCTTTTCATCGCACTTACCCTAATTCAAATCCATTTAATATTCGCCACTACATCAAGTTTAGAATATGCATTTGTCAACCACTATTACGTGTGTCATCCTCAACCTTCCCTCACAGCTCAGACTTCTCCTCCACTGGCCTCCTTCCCTTAGCGAACAATATTGTCCGCCAGATCTTCGGCCCGCCGAATTCCATATACACCCTCTCACCCATCGTCACAACATCCACATCCACCAGTCCTGCCTCAGTGAAGAACTTCTTCATGCTCTCAATGGTGAAGCTGGCACCCTTGGCGACGATGGACGCAGCTATCTTCTCGCGGTTCGACTCTGGCATGCTTTCAAGCTTTGCACTCTCATGATGGTGCTCACCCTGCTCCTCCTTCCCATGCACATGTCCGTGGCCGTGACCGTGTCCCTGGTGACGATGCTGATGCTGATGCCCCCACGTTCCCTCGCTCCCCTCAATCGGCCTCCCCTCCTCATCAGCCTTCAAATCACCTCCCTCCAAAAAATCACTAATCATCAGCACGCCGCCCGGCCGCAGCCTCTCCTTCAAACACCTCGCCGCATGCACCACATCCTCAAAGTGGTGGAAAGCAAAGCCCGCCGTAGCAAGGTCGAACCCCTCCCACTCGGCGCCTTGAGGGGTTGGGTTTTTCTTGTCGAATAGGTCGCCTACCACAGCGTTGATTGTCGCAGCGGAGAGCCCCGCAGCGCGGGCCCGGGCGTTGTAGGAGGCTACCATGTTGGGGGAGACGTCGATGCCGCGGGTTTCGGTGACGTAGGGGCCGAAGACCTGGCTTGATTAGCGGAGTGGGAATGCTGGGCTTGGGGTGGGTACCCGTGACATGAAGCCTGTGCCGCAGGCATAGTCGAGCAGGCGTACGGTATCGGCATCGGAGGGTGAGCCTGTGTTGGCGAAGGGGATGCCGATCCAGAAGAGCCGGTTGCGGAGGTAGTCGGTGACTTGTTGGTTGAATTTGGCGAAGAAGGGCTTGCTCTCGTACGTGTCGGTTATTGAGCTTTGAGAGGCTGGGTCAGGTAAGATGGATTACTAGATGGGCCGCGCACTTACTCGAAGTACTGGCGGTTGAATGCTGCGGTGGACATATTGGTGGGAGGATCGCTGCTATACATGGACTTAAAGGTGGATAAGGGACTCGAAAATTGAAGATTGATGATCAGGAGTTGGTTCGAATGGTGTTGGTGTTGATTGCTGTCGTGAGCTCAATGTCGTCGAACACCCGCAAGGTTATATATACAACGCGCCAAACTCAGTGTTAGTGGGGATGTCGCCGGTCCGCTTGTATCGGAGAGTTTTGGTCTAGACCTTTATTGGTTGGAATCTGCAGAGTACCCGCCATGTGCGGAGGCATCCTCGTGTTCGGAGACATTGTACTTTATATGCTCAGTCTCCGAACCTGTACGAAGGCACAAAATTTCGGTATGGGACAACAAGTGGAGGCTGCTCGGCAACTTTATGGGCCATTATGAGCAATGAAGAAAGCAGACACCACTTCATTATGCGCAAAAGGTTGAATGACGTGTGCGCGCAGTGGGTATCCGGGTGTAACACTTCGCTGCGCACTGGGAGAAGAATAATGCGCAAGATCGAACTGTCTGCCTCGTCTTCGCCCATCCACCATGAGAAAATTTAATCAAACATGCCGCCCAGGCCCTCCTCGGTGCCTGTCTCAGCTCCGTCATTTTCAATGTCGGGCTCGTTTTGCGCTTTCAAGGCTTGCTGTCGTGCAAGGCCTGCCTCTCTCTTGCGCCTTTTTCTTGCTTTGGTATCCTCCCACTCGGGCACACCGAAGTTGGCACTTTCAATATCCGGTGAGTTATATTGCGCAAGTAAAGCAGCCCTGAAGCGTGCGATCCTTTCTGTGTTGATCTGAAAGCGCTCGTTCGCAACGTTCACCAGCGTCCGCAGATAATCTTCGTTCACAAGTGCAATATTTCCTTCCATGTCATTGTGGTAGCCGATGATCGTATCGTACGAGTAACCAGTAGATCGCACGGCCACCATAGGATTCAACTCCCCGTTTCTAGATGGAGCTAAGCTCACAGCACCGCTCTCTCGGAAACCGGCGCTGAGCGCAGCGGTGATGAGGCGTTGACAGTCCTCTAGGGAGGCAGTCAAAACGTGCAGGATCTGCGTCTGCTTAGTATGTATTGCATATCGATCTGTCAAAGAATTTACCATAGGTTCGAACTTCAGATGGATGTACCTGCGCGTTGGGTTTTCCGTATTGTTGACAGGTCCACCTGATTTCAGGCCAAAAAGAGTCATGAAGTCCAAGGGGTTGTCTCCAATTGTCGCCATAGGGGTATGGGATAGGTAAAGCCAAGCACCTCCGCCTCCCTTGCCTCCTGGTCCAGCAGATGAAGTGTGTTCAGTGGTTGGTCCGCTAGCATCGGCTTTACGACCCTCGAGAAAGACGCTAATCCGCCCCGAGCAGCTGCTCGTAGTAACGAGCCCCTCGAGGCCATTTATGTCCCCGATTAGGGCGCGTATTGGCGCGTCTACCGAGCCTTTAGGGGACAAATCATTGTATTCTTCGTCTGGAGCGGCAAGTTGCTCCAATATTGTCTGCTTGCGTGTCTGAAATCGGGTCAACATCGCTATACGAAGGCGACTGCATCGATTCAGCTGAGACAGTCTCGGTGGGAACCAACGCCGCCTGGCTGGTTGAGATGCGGACATCTTGCGTTTAGGACGGACCGTGCCTGCTTCTGGAAATTTGGTGAGGTCACTGTGGTCCGTGCATATCGCGTCTCCCCATCGCGACAGGGACGCGAACTAGTTGTCCCACTCGAACAGCGACCTTTACAGCGACGAAAAGTGCAAGATGCCACGCAAACCACGCAAGCCCGCGGTATCTGCACCGTCTCGGAGCTCGTCCAAGCGTGCGGCACTAGAGACACCCACCCGCCAGTCAAAGCGAGCAAAGCCAGCGACGCGAAAGTCCTACGCGGAGCCAGAGTCGGATGACGGCCACGAGCAGCTCAATGCACCGCCATCTGGAGAGGATTCTGCGGTGCAATCTGACTACGAGGCCGGGAGTGCTGCGGATCCATCTTCCGCATCTGACCCTGAGGAGGTCGCTAGCGAAGAAGAGAACAAGGCAACGAAAAAGAACCCGACAGGCCGTTCTGCCAAGCGAGCTATGCTCCCGATGCACAGAAAAATTGGTGGTGGCGAAGAGCTCTGGAAGTCGGGTGCGAAGCTGGAGCTTGGTACACAGGTTATCATCAAGAAGCCGAAAGCGCGCGAAGCGGGCGATACTCCTTACACGGATGATACTATCCATCCGAACACCATGCTTTTTCTTAGCGACCTAGCCGCTCATAATGATCGCCAATGGCTGAAAGGTGAGCTAATTGCATGCAGCTGTTGTGCACCCAACTTTGGGTTCCTATTACTACACATGATGCTGACTATATCGTAGCACACGACGCCGACTATCGAACATCGCTCCAAGATTTCACGACATTCCTTGAAAGACTTTCAGAGAAAGTGACTGAAGCTGACGAAACTATTCCCGAACTTCCAGTCAAAGATATCGTATGCATGATCATGAGATTTGAACGCTGAGCACGTAAGCTGACGAGTTCCAGATATTCCGCATTTACCGAGGTGATTAAAGAAAAATGGACTATGGTTAGCGCAAGGAATTGATATTTGCAGATATCCGATTTTCCAAAGACCAGACACCATACAAGACGCATTTCTCTGCAGCATGGAGCCGGTGAGTCGATATTCGATATCAAGACCACAAGGACCGCATAGGTCGTGTTCTTCACCCCTAAGTTGGTTCCCTTGTACGTCCTGCTAACGATGTACACCGCTATGTAGTACGGGACGAAAGGGGCGATATGCAGCATACTATTTGCAAATCGAGCCGAAAGGTTCTAGTTTCGTCGGTAAGTGGTGCACGTTTTCCTTGCGTATTTTTGTAGGACGGCATACCTGCTGTCCATGTGATTACCATGCGATGTACAGCGGCGTACAACATATGCACTGGAACATTGAGCTCCTCTCTGAGCCAAGTGCAACATTCGATGGAAACGCCAAAGAACTCCCGTGTCTCGGTGACAACACTACGAGCCATTACGCTCTCAGAGGAGCAAGGGGAGCCCGACTTGTGTACCGTCCCGTTGGAACCACTTGTGGCTATGCCACGTGCCGGACGCAGATGTTACTCAAGGAGCAAGCGCGCGGCTACCATGTAACGCACCGGAACACAAGCTGCAATCTGCGTTGACAAACGAGTTCTCGAGCACGGAAGGTATCCCTGGCGACATCTGAGCGTTGTCCTCGATTTCCTGTCCGCCATGGGTATAATGGTCCCTACACTGCAGGTTGTTTCTCTCCACGAAAAGAACATGGCTTGCTTCAGAGGCCTGCAGCCTGTTGCCTGAAGACGTATATTCGCCTGGCGGCTATGCTCAATCGGACCGATGCATCCATCGCAGCACCAGTAGGAGAGCGGCACAGTACACTACAACGTAGCGCTGTTGTATACGTATTCGTTTCTTCAGTGCGTTGAGTTGAGTAGATGGGGACGGGGGGTCGAGAAGCTGCCTGGTCGCCCTAAGTCCAGAGGATAAGACTAAAGCACGGCCACAACTGTCAGCTCTCCTCGAAGCGCATGAGATCGGGAATCCTGCCTTATGTTACGACCGAGTGAGTAGTTACGCAACGACAAGCTGCCGAAGCTCTGTAAGGCAATGTACAAATGCTTCGGATCCGACAAGACCTGGATATGTTCAGCTTGGGTACACAGACATTTCCGTACTCGCCTGGCTCGGAAGGTCTTTGAACCGCCGCCAGGCAGCCTACCCTGTCGCGCACCCGTCGATGACCATCTCAACAAAGGCGAAACGAATGCCTCCGTACCCTTCTACTCTCATCCAATGTGTTGTACGTGCTCATCTCGCGGTGATTCGACGTGGGCGAGTCTCAAGAGGACTTGGGCGACTTGCGTGGCTCCTTCGATCTCCCTTGGACAGGGCAAGACCATTCCTAATAATTCACCTAGACATGTCCCGACAAGCTGTGAACCTTGACTAGGCTTGATAGGTGTACGGGTCATTCGCTAACGGTTTGTAGGCGGTGGATTGTGGATGCCAGATGCTGCGGCTTTAACTGCATTGCGTCGACACATCGACCAGAAGCCGCACAGGATCAAGCGGGTTTTGACGGACGCAGGAATTCGGAAGAATTTCCTTGGGGGAATTGCTGATGACGAGGTGAAAGCTGTGAAGGCATTCGCCAATCAGTCTAGCAATCGGTCAAATGCTCTCAAGAAACATCCTAAGGTGAGTACTTTCCTTCATGCGAGCAAGAGGACTGAGTCCGATCTGTGGATTGTGTCGTCCAAGGCCTGTTGCAAGTCAAGCTGGGGCCATTCGCGGTACCGCTGCGCGTTGAGCAGCCATTTGAAGTCCTGGGAGCGTGGACACCATTCTCGACAGCGAGAACGTACGAAGTCTCCGGTATGCTTTTTCCATCAATATCCTTGATGGAATAAGATTCTTGATAAGATGAATGGAGACGGACGGCCATCGAACGCTCGCTACCAAAGGCCTGAGTACGGACCAGTCATCCAAGCCGAGCCCGGACAGACCTTGGTTGCTTCTATTGAGGGTCAGCACAACACCTCCGCGTCCGCATCGTTCCGTGTGTTCCCCGGGGCTTTACAAAACAGGGCCACGTTGTGGAGAAAATATAGGAGGTCTAGACGTCGATCCCAATATTGCTATCGGCTGGTGATCATACACAGCGCTTTGTGAAGCGCGTTCCGTTTGACATTCTTCATTTGGAAAAGGCAATGAATCTGCTCTCGGCGCCCTCCATTTCTGAAACCTGGCGTCCAGCACCCGTGGATACCAGTGGACGTGCGATAAATCCGGTTCCCTAGGCTACAGGTGGCGCACTGCAAGCCTTCGAGCGTCGCAGTCGCCAAGTACCGAAACCGTAACTTTGGTCGTCCGCTTGATCGGTGAAAACAAGCCAACGTTGCGTCTGCCTTTACGCCTAATCCGTCCATAGCAAGCCTCGCGGCACTGCAAACGGTGTTCGCGCAGGCACCGTGGCGGCGTTATCCTATTCAAATCACTCCTGGATATATACCATACAGTGGCTGCTTATCCACGGGCTGGCTAATAGTCTGCCATGGCGGCCTCGTTCCTTGCTGGCCTCTTGTTGCTGAACGCACCGTGTTGAGTATTGTGCATGAAATTTGGAACGCTAACAATACTTTGCTACTAGGGATACGACGCAAATCACAAGGACATCGAGCTGTTGAGACTCCGGAACTTCACACTCGGCACCAAACTATCCGATGAAGAAGTTGTTGGCGGGGAAGGCCTCGATCGGATCGCTGAGCTTATCCGCTGCATGGTACCCTTCGTAAGTGACCCAACCTGGCATAGCCCTACCCTACGAGTGCAAAACCTTTCCGGCCACCTTCGCGATCCCTTTGTGTGTTACACCAGAATGTCCATTGTACAGGCCGACTCAACAGGAAGAACAGCTTTTCTCCAAGTACAAGTTGGCTTGTGCATTGTGCATCTCAGGATAACACAGGTGACATGCTGTTGCGAAGATGGTTAATTTCTGCTATCCTAGAGCGGGTGGACCCATTTAGGCGGAGGGATATCCTCGCTCGGAGTCGGTCGCTGGCACAGGATAGCTAGCCATCTTGTGCGTTGGCACTGCAGCCCACCACCTAAATAAACTGTCGCCGAACCGGCACAGTCGGAGGTGTGGAGAACTCGCTACCTCTGCAGTTCTGCCCGTCCCGCACACCAGAGTCAAACTCTATCTAACGTCGGGTGCAGATTACATACCTCAACAGTGTCGTCATGCCAGACGAGGAGTCATCGGATTCGAGTGACCAGGGCGATGAAGATGGTGGCGACGGTGCCGATGAAAGCGACAACTAGCGCTGTATGCCGGCGTGGGGCGTAGCTGATGGTGCCCAACAATCGAATGGAAGGTTTCACTCGCTCTCACCGAGGAATCGTCGACACAGTTTGAGATTGGTGGAAGGGGATTGCTGGCATAGGGCAAGCGCCAATAGACGCCTGTAGCCAAGGGTTGGTGTATCGGCAGTGGCGTTCACTGGAGCGCGAAGCGAAGGCAATCAAACCAAGTTTTGCATTAGGGCCGCATGGACTTTTGATCACGGGATCTGCTAATGCGAAGCTCCAAGGATCCCAGGATGGCGCTTAAGGAGCAGAGGCAGGGATGTGCAATGACCGCCAGACCCCGGCCCTCAGTCCAGCACATGCGGGCCGCGTCCTGTTAGCCGCAAGCGTAGCGCGCTTTTCCCAGCTGGACAGTTCACGAGTGGTCTGATGGACTGCCGAGAACGGGTTATTTTCGCCCTCTGCTACTGCCTAGACGGTGTGCGTCTTACCGTCGGCTGCAAATTAACGCAGCCATGACAATGCAAGAGCGCTCATATGACATACGATCGGTTACGTTGGTCGGCCTGTGCATCCGAGAGCCTGTTCTCCACTAACCCCTAGTCCTGTATGTCACAGAAGCAAGGCCGCGACGGGCCGGGGCGAGCATGGGTGCAGTCTCGTTCAGCGAGGCCCACACCAGGCTATCCGTTGACCTTGCAATCCCACAAGCCTCACAACACGAGTGTTTCGTCACGCGGGAGGGGGCGCTGCCTCACGGATATATTCCATCTCGTCGAACAGGGAAGCGCAAAGTGGCATCCGACGGTCAGCGTCCAGCTAGGCATAAAACGCCATCAGAAGGAAGAACAAGCACAGCACCGCCCAGTGGCATGCTAGGACCGGCCTTGATTCCGATCCTGGTCAGCAGCTCTGCCCGCCTGCTGTCATATCTAGAACGGCGGTGTGTGCGCCCCAACTCTGCGCGTCTTGACGTCGTCCCTGATGCATATCGATGGCACGCCATTAATAATTACGAAGCGAATCACGTCGGCGCAAACGTGGAATTTGTCGTAGCCTGGCCAATCCCAGAAACGCAGCGCTGGGTTTCCGCGATTTGGCCCGGTCTGCAAGCCGTTGGGCATCTCGCCAAGAGCCACATTCTCCTGGATCGTCCCGTCCTGCATGCTCACCCCGCTGGACATGCTCTGAATCGGCGTGGTGCGACGTATTTTTGGGGGCCATTGTTAGGAGAATTTTGCCTTGCTGACCGAGCGGGGAATGTTGTCAAACCGTAAGCACCTTTGGTCCGGCTTCCATGCTGCGCCAGTCGTCTCGCGATCGAGTGCGCTACTGCGGGGAACAGTATTCCTTGCATACAGTTGCCTGCCTGCGACCTTGCGGCGTGCGACTATTGATCCATGCAGCACTACAAGAGGATATACGGTTGTCGACGACATCGGTCAGTTGATATCCACCGGCCAGTTACACACCCGCTCTTAGCGCGTCGTCCAAGGATGACTGCGTCGTGAGGTAGGCTCGTGTTGGTGGTGGCACAGTCTTGCCTCTGCCATGTTCGTCTTGCGTCGGCTCTTGGATGCTGCACCGGAGCTGCTGCCAGGGTCGATCGAAGCTGCAGAATGAAGCAATATTGCAACGCACACACAGGCTCCATTCGGCCCCATGCATACGAGAGCCAGGGGCGCTCCCGCATCACTTGTTGCACAAAACGTCGTTAATCTGACTGCTTCTGCGGTGGGTATACCTATACCCACGTCAACCGTCTGGCCCTCGTCCCGGCCCGTCCTCGTGCCACCATGTACAGCGTAGTCATGTTTCATCTGCTAGCTCCCGAAGGACTTGGTCGAGGAAGAAGAGCGCTTCACAATGACCGTTTTCGGCGAGGGCGATGGAGTCCGCCTGCGTGGACCGACAGGGAAATGGCGAGGCGCTTTCCGCGTCTAATGCGGGACGCCTCTTGTGCTCTCGGACTCGAGCTCCCGCAATCGACCGAAGGAGTAACTGGTGCAGTTGACGCGTACAGGTACCGGACGGCCTGCGGGCCAGCGGGACGGCGGCTGACGGGTCTCTACTAGAATTGCTCGTTATGGAAGCGGCGCCCGATGCGTGTTTGCACATGGCACAGGCTGTGCTTCGCCAACACGCACGGCAGACGCAGCAGGCTCGGCTCGTGATTGACGTGCGGTCCTGCGGTGTGAGAGAGTTCAATCAAGGCCTCGTCAGCCTCGCACTGGCAATTGGCTGGCCCGCGTCGGGCTGCTTGCGACAATTACTGAGCATAGTGGCCGCGGCAGGAGGACAAGTCCTGACCGGTGGCAGCATCTTGTGACCTCATGACTAGCAGGCTCTGCTGGCTGCCTTTGGTCAGGCCGTGGGGATTTACCCGCTTCAAGCACGGCTGGCCAGGCAAGGAACACGGCACGCACATGGACACACACACCGACTCTGCGCACAGATGGGTAGGAAAGACGCGCATGGTGTGGTTTCGCAGCGCTGCGGGGGTTGCCATTGGGTGGCCGAGGCTGGCCGCCCGTCGCCGGGTTCACGCCTGGTGAATCAGCGGGCCGTCAGCGTGCATTTGCCGGGAGCATACGCTCGCGCTTGGCAGCCAGACGACGACAAGCAAGCAGTTCGCCGGACTGGCTTCGCGTTAACGGTTGGGGTTTCATCGCGTCCAGTTGCGTCTCTGCCGATCGCCGCTAGCTGAACCTTGTGCTGGGAGCCGAACCGTCGACGCGAGGCGACCTGTCTCTCGATGGCCTGACGCCTCCGCTCTGCAAACCATCGTGCTAGGGCATCCCGTTGCCCTCGCTGCTTTGCGACGGCGGGCGAATAGAAGGGCACAGCAGACGGACTTGGCATGGATACCCTACGGCACAGGGGGTTGTCAGACTGGCAGCGCGATTCGAGCACTCGGCCCCTGGTTGCGGAACGTTATTAGGGAAGACGTCGATATTGCTTCTTGCGACAAGCAGGAGGGCATGAAATGGCGGCGCACGAGCTCGCAGCCCTATGTGCGATGCGGCCCTTGGTACCCGCTGCCCAGGGCGCGGGACGCAGCTGGTTGGGCTCGGGGCGCCCATCGTCATCTCTGGGCGCCAGGAGAGGCAGGCATCGGAGGGAGGGCACCGAAGGGCTTGCATTACTCAGGCGCGCACATGGCGTCCGGGAGGCTACCGCTCGTCGTGGGCAGCGCAGGCGGGCGGGCGAGGCCTTGGGATGCGTCGCATGGCACGCGAGCTCGCAGGGTTGGACGGCTGCTGCCGTGCAGTTAGGGAGCTGCGGACCTTGGCATCGGCCCGCCGTGCGCGCTGCTTGCTCGCTCGCTCGCTCGCCCGCCCGCCCTCTCCACCCAGCGGAGGGCGACGTGCTTGGGCGGCTGTCGTCGCCTTTGCCTGCTGCGCTACTGCACAGGTGCTCGTCCCTGGCCGCTGCCGCGCTGGCTGCCCGCGCTCCACACGGCGCGCACGCCCCCAGCGCCAGCGCGCAGCCCGTGCGCCGGGGGCGTTCGGGCGCGGAACAGTCAAGTAATCGCCCTCGCCGCACCTCTCCTTTCGTTACCGCCTGCTCGGTTTCCTCCATCCGCGCCTCTTTCTCCACGCGCCTTCGAGAAGCACCGCTCCCACGCGCGCCGCACCCTCCGACACGAGCGGCTGTCGAGCGTGCCACCCGCCTGCAGCGTGCTGCTGCTGCCGCTGCTGCTGCTGCTGCTGCTGCTGCTGAGCACTGCCCGTTTCTCTCACCTGCAGCCGTCGTTGCGGCCCGCCATCCTGTGCAACCTCGCCAGACAAGCACCCGCACCACCACCACCGTATTCTTTGCGTCTCCCCCCTCCCCCGGTGCATGGTCGCCCGCATCACCCGCAACCCGGCCCTTAAGACCATCCGCCCGCGCCGTGCTTCCGCCATCGCCATGTTCCCTCACCAGGCCGGCCAAGGTCAACTCCCCACGCACTGGCAGCCGCCGACCTCGCAGCAGCCTGCCCACGGCTCCTATCCACCGCCGCCCCATGTAAGTAAGCGTCGGGTGCGCCGCAGCTGAACGCCCGCCCGCACGTGCCACGCCAATCTCTCATATACTGACCGTCGCCCGCAGCTCAACACGTCCCTCCCTCCTCCTCCAGGCCAGCCACCACGAGACCCTCGGGCGGATATGGCGGCACATCACCACCAGCCTCAGCAGCTCCACCGTCTGCCAGGCCCTCACGAATGGACCCAAGCACCTCCCCCAGCAGACCCCTACCGGGGCCAGCCACCTCCGGCCTACATGAACCAACACCACCAGCCGCCCGCACCCCGACAGCGGACTGCCATTGCCTGCCGCTATTGCAGGAGACGCAAGGTATTTGCACCCTTGGTTTGTTCACCACCTTGCGCTCACCTTCAGGTAGATCCGCTGCTCGGGATTTGAAGCCACAGACGACGGCCGCTGCTCCAATTGCATGCGGTTCAACCAGGACTGCATCTTCACCCCCGTGTCGGCCCAGACACAAGCTTTCGTACCTGCGCACACCGTTTGGCGTGGCGTCGGACAGCCTCCGCCCATGTACGGTGCGTACGGCCAGCCACTGCCGGCGTCGCAACACCCCGAAGCATATGGCCCACCACCGCGCCAGCAGCAGCAGCAGCCACCACCCAACTATCTGCCTAGCCCCACAGGCCCGCCTACAGGTCCGTACCAAGCTCATTCTGCTCATGGTCCCCCTGCTGCCCCGTATGATGACGCGAGCCGTGACCCGCTGAGTGGCAGGAAGAGGCCTCATCCCGAGCCTCACACGCCTACCTTGCCTCCACCGAGGCCAGGATCAGCGGCGTCACAGCCCGCTCATCGCGGCGCTGGACCGGAATATTCATATCCTGAACCACCTAACGCTGCGTCTCCAGCGCCTCCTCCTGCCTCGTACTCGAGTGCTCCACCCGTTCCGCACGCTCCGCAGCCGTATTATTCACCTCACCCAACTGCCCGCGCATCTCCACCCAGCGCTTATCCCTACGAAGCGGCCCGCGCCTCCTCTTCGCCAAACACACAGGCTCCCACCACGCCCGGTGGTACCGCTTACTATCCGCCTCCGCAGACTAATGGCACTCTGCAACCGTTACCTCACCGGAACGATGGCACCACGCCTCCACCAACGTCCCAACCGCCCAATAGACCTGGAATGCGGATTAATGATCTAGTGAGCGACAACGGAAATGGACGCAGCTCAACCGACGCGAACATGCTGAACATGCTTAACCGCCGCCATGTGTAGTGTCGGCAAACGTCACCAAAAAATGGCTCTGGAGCTGGTCTTCGGCGAGAGCCAAACTGCGTCCAAGCGACTAATACTCGAATCACGGTTTTCTTCCTTTTTCTCTGTATAATGTCAGGTCCTTCCGTCCATGTCCGTTTCTTCATTGAAACGATGTGCATCGGATGTCGCATTTGGGTGGCTATCTGCTTTCCTCATAGCGTTTCCAGGCATGTCAAGCTCTATCCTCTACGAGTCCTTGTTTCCCTCCGACACTCCTCAATCTCCCCTTTCTAATCTGCTCCACATTTCCGGTACGTGGCCCGGCATCGCAGACACGGCCGTGGATGGATCGCCAATTATCGAGGCCCGTTTTCTTCTATTCGGCTTTCTGGGATGCTGTCTCAAGAGATTTCTGGAAACTAAACATGGTCAAATGAAGCGCGGAGTCGTCGGCAAGCGTGGCGAGTCCGCTATCCTATATGAAATTGGGCCTGGGCTTTGAAGTTTGCGCGCAAAAACGATCTTAGAGGGAAACTCTTGCATCTCACTGGTGCCTATTGGGCCAGCAACTTTCATGCTCGGCAAGTGGTCGTTTGTGCTCTTTGAGATTCCCAGCTTTCTTTTTGGTCTTCCTTTGCTGGTTTGGTTTTGCACCCAAGATTGCCGGCACTGTACGTTTTCTTATTGGTTCCTGCGCGCCACTGTCCTTTCCTCTACTCTGCGATAGCTCACGATTGGGTGGTATTTTGTGCTTTTGCAACCGTGTTGTTTGGAAATTGGTGGTTTCGGTACCGCACTTGTTTATCGTTGGCTTGCGATTAGGATGCAATGCAATTACATCATTTGCACTCACACATACATGGAACAGAAATCAAATGAATTGGCATTGGCTGCCATGCCATGCTTACCGATGTTTTGCCTCGGTTGCGGCGTAATTTGATTCATGTCTTGGGTCACGCGTGGTACTTTGCATCCTCTCGGCTTACGTGAGCAATATTATCTATACGTACCTTGTACGTAAGCGCGCTACTATGTTTGGTTTTGATGGATGACTGATGCGTTGCTACTGCCGTTGCGCTTTCTTTAGAGCACACGAGAGCGGGCGTAAAGACATGCATGGCTGAAATTACTATCCGTCAGCCCAAACCAGCCCAGGACATGCCATAGGCGTGGAAACCAAAATGCCGTCGACACTTTCCTTCTTCAACGCATGTAATCCGCCCAAGCCCATACGGGACCCCGCCCATGCTACGCTAATGTAGCATGCCACCATTCCCTTCCCTTCCTTCCTCTCTCCCGTCCTCGACAACCTCCCGTTTTTCCTCTCGTCCCTCACCCTACGTGCCCGTAGCACACGTAACGCTTCCCCCTTTGTCCTCGGCCGCGGCGTGAGGCCCCGGCCGCGGGTATGCATCAGTGGGACATGACGCCACCGTACCGTAGCCCGGCATCGCCGTCTGGACCTTGTGTGGTGGGGTGCCCGCGCCGTGGATCGCGCCGCCTGCAAGCGGGGTCGAGAAGAGGGTCGCCGCATGTGTCAGGGTGGCGGGGTGTGTACCGTGGATGCGTGGGCGGGGTGAACCGTGGTAGGGGATGGGTCGGGAGCGGGAGCGGGAGTGGGCGTTGTCAGGAGGTAGGTTCAGGGTAAGGTTTCGTTAGAGAGTGGAGCGACACCTGGACATTCGACTAGGAGGTGTGGCAAAAGGAGTGCGTTCGGAGCGACTGGCGAGATTGCGGATGCTGGAACGTTAAAGGGGTTAAGCATATCCCTAGTCGTACTAAGTGACGTTCGGTTGCTACTGTTGCCATCCACGTTTAGGTTAGATGAGTGGCCTTGAAGAGGGACAGTTCCGAGGCACAGGAAACTGAGGCATCGGTGCGCAAGTGAGCTGATGCTGCCTTCCTCAACTTCTTAGTAAAGTTGACTTTGCTAATGGATGTAGACTGCAAAGCGCCCGCGGAAGTAGTTATGCTGTATGACAGTGTCCTCGTTATCACTCGGGACAAGAGCAACTCTGACTATGCCGGTACCGAAAGGCTTAAACGCAAAGCTCCTGTGTCAAAAGGCCTAGGAGCTTCCCAATCGCCACGTTCAAGTTACCGTACTGCTCACCGCGATATAGTACGAGAGGGAACTGCATGTATCGGCCGCGTTGACGAATGTGAACTACCTTCCCCATATCCTGTGCAACTGTCCATAGACGACCGGCAAATCCCCACGTAGAAAGCTATCAGTAAAGCAGACCAGGATTGGAAGCCATCACCTCGGTGGCAACCACCACCCTTCAGGGATACTTTATCTTGTAGGACAAGGCTTCTTCTGCATTGGCCGGTCCAGTGTCTCCGACTTTGTACATGGGGGTCGCCCTCAAATACCCCAGCCATTACCAGCGGAAGCACTGCTTTCCGGCTTGCCACCACGACACTGCGTTCCCTCACTGCGTTGTCGCTCTTGGATGAAGTCCTTCCCTACCGCTTGTAATGAATTACCGACGGAGGCACCAACATTAGCCCCACCATACGCATTATCGTAGCAATTGGCGGTCCTGTAGGACTCTCCGTAGGTAGGCCCCGTCATCCGCACCGGCAAATAGCTCGAAAGAACCTGTGTAATTGGATGTATCCCCAGTTAGGTCACCGTTGCGTTCGGCAGTGACCTTGTCCTTCTCGGCGCGGAACGTGTACGGTTGTTGGGACACATTGAGCTTGATCGTCGTGCGTCGTCGATCTTTTGTCTCGCCACGACCTCGAAAGAAGTGGGCCGCGAAGGAGCGATCGAGATCGAGGGCATGAGTCGTAGAGGGTCGCGTGTCAGCGCCGGATGCTTGAATTTCATCTCGGGGAACTTCTGGACTGTGACGGTGTCACCCGTCTCGCAGCGGATGTTCTCGATGACGAGCGTACCGTGTTCTTTGGACTTGGCATCCACCCGGACGTCGCAAAGTATCTTTTGAGCCATGGCGTAATGCGAGACGCATTGCAACTTGTATGGTGGATAAGCAATGAATGTACTATGATTCTCAGGCGGTAGTCATAGGATTGTTGAAGCGACAAGGGGAACTATAGGTGGACGCACTTATAGCTCATGCATTGCAGTGAGACAAAGCGACGTTTCTTCACCAGCAGGTAGCATTCGGATTTCCTCGATGCCGTACCGCAATACTCGAGTCTGACTTCCAATGGAACCGTGGGAACCATTTGTATATTTGGGCGGAGCTGAGATTGTGTAACTTGCCAGCTGACGGAAGTGTTCGGCCATCTTTTGCTCTCAGCTTGTTTTTGTTCCGTAAGCCAATGAATGCGAGCAACGAAGATACGCAGCCAGTGCCACATAGGCGAAGCGATGTTGGATGGCGATGGCTATTGCAGGCTGGCACTGGTGGCTTTCTTAGGTCGATTTTAAGTGGGAGAAGGGAGGGGAATGGGCGAGGGCTTAGCTGAGTGCGGGGGTAGTAATGGAGGGTGCGAACAGGGAGATGGAGGGTTATTGGTGCATGAGACCTCTGACGTTTTCAGACGCTTGATGCCGGATACGAACGTATCTAAGCGGAGAAATTCAAATACATCGCTAGCAACCAAAATGCTAACCAGTAACTCGGCTACACTTCTCAACTTGGTGGCTTTGTGGAGGCAATCTTGGGGCCGAATCATCTCGAGGCGACCCATTGAGTCAGGAGTTATGCCTTTGTGGCATTAGGTTTCCTTTCCGAGGCGTGTTGTGAAGTCCTGCCAAACTCGCATTCCATGACCATGCGTCTTTGTCTGTATTCAACCAAGAAGTCGCTTCTGTTGTGCTCCTTTTCGTATTTGTATTCAGTTCCACCAATATACTTATACCCAAATGACTCTTTAGTTGGGATCTTCAAGGTCTAGAGAAGGTGAACGGAAGCCGAACGTGCCGACTCTAATGAAGGATTTTAGGAGAATTAAAGAGTAGAGAGGACCAGGTTGAAGGGTTAAGCTGCCTTGGACGCAGCTTTCCCACACGAGGATCGATTAGAAGCGCAAGATTTCGCCCAGGCTGTGTTGCAGCTACTATGCCATTAAAGCCATTTGCTGTTCTCATTTCACCACTACAGGTCTCGCCCAGTAAAGGTCGGTGTGGGTGAAAGGTCGTGCCTTATTGTTCGTACGGTCACTGAGCGCCATAACCGGATACTACTTTTCCTCGCCAACTGGGTGAGCCCAAGAGCGCACCCAGTGCGCACACCGTACACCTTCCATCGCATGAACGATGCCCATTGCCATCCTGCCCTCTTAAACCCTCTTCTTATCCGGACCAACGGTCCCTCTTAACCTGTCCAGCTTGTACTTCGTCCGAAAATACCAGTCCAGAATTCCGCGGGGAAGGTAATTCCACCCAAACCACACCAACCAGCTCCTCTTCCCTTCCCACACCCACCTCTTGGTCACGAGCCCAAACCAGCTCTCCCCGCCAACCACATGCCTCACACAACTCCTAGCATATTGCTGCGTATCCATACCCACCTGTTGACTCAGCGTCAACCTGTCCTCATATTGATCGGCAATGGGCACATAATAGCTGCCTGGCGGCAGCTCGCGATGCGTCCTCGCAATATTACTCTTCACGCCGCCAGTCACTATCGTAATGACGCGCACACCCAGCGGCGCAAGCTCGACACGCAGCGTGTCTGAGTATGCATGCAGCGCGGCTTTCGAGGCAGCGTATACCGATGCGAAAACGTAGGGCATCACGCCCGCCAAGCTGCCTGTCTGTACGATGGTGCCTTTCGCTTCGATGAGCATGGGCGTGAAGACCTGGCAGAGCTTCATGACGGAGAAGACGTTCGTGTCAAAGGTCTCTTGCACTTCGCGCATGTCGATGTCGGTCGCTGCCACGGTGTGGTTGCGCCCGGCGTTGTTGTAGAGGATGTCGAGTTTGCCGCCGGTGATTTCGGCGACGCGGTCGCGCAGGTGCGAGATTGAGTCATGATGCGGGAGCTCGAGGGGCAGGTATGTGATATTATCGTTAGGTGGCGTGTATTTCGTCGGATTGCGGACGGTTGCTAGGACGTGGAAGCCTGATGATATGGTGAGTAGAGGAGCACCCGAGGCAGTGAGCGGAGCGTACGGACCCTTTGCAGCGAATTCGAGCGCGAGAAAATGGCCTATACCTCCAGGTGTGCACCTGCAAATCATTAGCCGACCGTTCGAAGTGGTCGTTTGCCCTTTCCGCCTAGGGTCTCATTGGACATTGAGCCGTACCCAGTGATAAGCGCATACCGCTTCCGTTGCTCTACCATTTCGATGCAATTTGCCGTGTAAGAACAACTACAGATCTTGGGCCGAGCTCCTTTGAAAGACGCATTTCTCGTTGAGCTCGTCTGAGTTGTTGACGTCTGACCGAGGCAAGCTATGGCCCTCCGCTCGCGTATTCCTACCATGCCTGGCACTACCCCCCGCTTTCACTTGCATGTTGTACCAAAAAGCTATTATGGAGAATACGATGACCGGATCCAGGTTCTCTTTTACCGCCGTTACCGGAGAGTGCCATTGCTTGATAGTCTCCGGGTTGAAGCTTTTTGTCTTGAGTTTCTTTGAAGGTTATCACTCCCGCTCTCGGCCCACGCCTGGGACACAAACATCACCTTCCGATATCCAAATTTCGTGCCAGACTACTACCAGCTCTGCCTGATTCCTTGCTTGCTTTTCCCTACTTGTAGATCGCCGTAAACATCGTAGATTGCACTTCCAAACGTCAATTTGTTTTGGGGCGCAAGTTAGAACGTCAAGATGCCTCCTCCGCTATGGATTCAAAAATTGGTACCGTTCCCCAGCCTTCTGAGGCCGTCATTCCTGCTTGGTACCGGCATATATCGTACGTACCCATTCGCATGAGGCTATCCTCAACTTACAAACGAGGCAAGCGTGGAATAACATCTTAGACGATTTCGTGATGACAATCTTGGAGACTATGCTTGTCGAACGTCGACCTACCAAGCTCTTCAATCTGACACAGGTCCGGTACAAATCCTTCGCCCGCTTCTGGACGTATAACGGCGCCGCAATGTCGGAAGAAATGCCAGGCCGCATCACCGAGCTCATCAGTCGGTGCAGTGGCCTTGTCCTCGATATCGGACCTGGTTCCGGCGAACTCTTGAAACATTTCGATCCGGAAGCCATCACTGCGATTTACGGTGCCGAGCCTGCCGCAGACCTGCATGCGGGACTGCTCGAAAACGCACAGAAAGCTGGCTTCGGCGACAAGTACCACGCTTTACTCTGCGGTGGCGAGCCAGAGAGCCTCATCCCCGCCTTGCAAAAGAGCGGCATCCTGGATACAAGCGGAACCCACGGAACGGCCGAAAATGGAGTTTTCGACGAAATATGCTGTCTTAGGGTGCTGTGTGGAGTGCCACATCCTAGAGAGACGATCAAAGGCTTGTACTCGTTATTGAAACCGGGAGGCAGAATGGTGGTCTGTGAGCATGTCGTCAACCCGTGGCGGACTGATGGTAGTATCCTAGCGCGGGCGATGCAATTTGCGTATTCGATTGTAGGTTGGTCATTCTTCATGGGAGGATGTGAGATGCAGAGACATACGCCTGAGTTCCTGCGAGAGGCGGGAGAGTGGGCAAAGATTCAGCTGCAATATGTGGAGCCAAAAGATATAGTTCCGTTTGTTGTAGGGGACTTGATCAAGACAAGGTAATCTCTTGAGACTGTGGCAGCCGCGACGCGGCGCCATACGCTTCATGTATTCAACATTCATTGCGAAGTGGGTTATCTGGGATGGATACGACGAGTGCTCAGAGGAGGTCGCCGCGTATTAGAAAATGTAAAATTTGAAAATCCAAACTGAAGATGCAACCGCATAGGACCGCTGCGCGGCGGTGAGGTTGATGCTCTCAATGGCGCTGGCCCCTGGTACAGCCAGGGAATGTGCAGCCGTGGGCCTCGGCTCGGATGGACGCTAGCCGAAAAGGACGATTTGCGGTCAGTCATCAGCAAAGGTGGGACCACCCGTTACTTCATCGCGCACCAGACACGCCGGTAATGGAGCCCCATATTCAACGCATCTCATCATGGCATACGGTCGCATAGGAGTCGTAACAGGTGCCAACAAGGTGTGTCTAGCCCCTCGAAACTCGAGCAAGTAACTAACGGTAGTGTAACCAGGGAATCGGTCTTGCAATTGGCATGCACCCCTCGCACGGTCATGCTGTATCCTTCTAACGTCAACCAGTACGCCAACTGGCGCTGCAGTATCCAAAATCTCACCTACAGAACGGCGCCTTCCTAATTTACCTCACTGCTCGCGACCAGGGACGAGGCGAAGCGGCTCTAAAGAGCCTGCAAGAAGACCCCCAACTTAAACAGGCAAAGGCGCTCAAAGGCGATGGAGGCCTGTCCGAGATCAAGTACCATCAGCTAGATATCACGGATCGCAAGAGCGTGGAGACGTTTGCGGAACACCTCAAGCAAACACATGCCGATGGCATCGACTTCGTCATTAACAATGCGGGCATTGCCATGGACGGCTTTAGTGCGTCGTGGCCTGGACTCAGATCTATCGGGTGGCTAATTTAGACAGATGCCGAACTGGCCCAGACTACTTTGGGCTGCAACTACTACAGCACCATGGAAGCGTGCCATGTGTTTCTGCCGCTCTTGAAACCAACAGGTCGCCTGGTGAATGTGGCCAGCATGTCTGGACATCTCAATAAATACTCGGACGAGGTTAGAAATCGATTCCTCTCGGCCAAGACTGAGAGCGACATTACCGGCATCATGCAGGATTTCCAATCCGCTGTGGAAGCTGGGAAAGAGAGAGAAGCGGGGTTTCCGAGTGCTGCATATGCTGTTTCGAAGGCTGGGCTAATAGGCGCTACCAAGGCGCTTGCTCGCGCTGAAAAAGATAAGGGTAGCAAGATTCTAATCAACTGTGTCTGCCCCGGCTACGTCAACACCGACATGACCAAAGGAAACGGGACCAAAACACCAGATGAGGGTGCACATACTCCAGTGATGCTTGCCTTGGCGGATATCAAAGGAACGACAGGAGAGTTCTGGCAGTACGGAAAGCCCATCGAGTGGTAGGTAGCTGCAATCAATGCCGCAACAGGCAGCACTTGAGATGTTGACACATGGGTTTGCCTTGATCAGTGAGCCCAGTGCTTTGAAGACGCTGACTATATGATATATGTACGTATAGTCATTCGATCTGGAACTACAAAGGAGCTGGTTTTTTCGTGAGGAACTAGCCACTACGCCCCGACCACCAAGGCTGGCTCCTTACTAAGAACAAGCTCCCTTGTAGTGAGCTGTCCAATTCAACCCAATTGCGTAAAACGTTCGCTTATGTCTGTCTTACCATGACTTCAAGTCAAAGAACGTTCAGCGGTCCCGTGGGTTTGGTACCTTCCTACAGGGCACGCTTTTGAGGTCGGCCGAGAAGCGCAGGGTGGACGTTCACGTTCCAGCACGCGTCAGGCCCTCAAGATGCATATTTCACTACCGAAGGCTTGTAGCTGCTTCTCATGCGGCATCTATAACCAATACAATCTTGACCGAGGAACTCTTCAAGGGAACATTCTACATCGTTCCGCACGCAGGCATATTTATAAAGCCACACTAATAGCTCACTTATGGACGTAAGCAGCTGCATTAGCAAAATACTTCCAAATTTCTTCCCACGTTTCGGAATGGCTCCCCAAGGATCCATACCCATTCCGCAGCCACCGCCCTCCCTCCTCTTTGGAAACATCGGTGACATCGATCCGACAAATCTGACGGAATCGCTCTGGCGCCTTGCTGATATTTACGGCGAGATTTCAGTTGAACCTTGGAGGTCTCACTGTCGTCGTGTGCTCTTCGTATGACACTGTCAATCATGTCTGCGATTGGGGCCGCTTTGGTAAAGGGGTTGCCGGTCCGTTGGAAAAAGTACGGGCGTTGACCGACGATAGATTATTTACTGCTCACACCGAGGAACATGCATGGTCACAAGGCTGTAACATAGCGTTGGTCTTGTACTATGATATCGCAGAACTGGGGTGCGGCTCATCGAATCCTAATGCCTGTCTTTGGACCTATGGGCATCAGAAAGGTTCTTGATCCAAACCTCGGGATACAACTTCTTGCTGATGCCCCGCAGATGTGGCCGGGAATGATGGACATCATCTCCCAGATGCTCCTCCGATGGGATCAATCTGGTCCAGACAAAGTCCTCGATGCGGCCCATGGGTTTATGAACTTGACGTTCGACGCGATCAGCCTCTATGCGTTCGGCTACCGATCCAATATCTTCTATTCGGACGTCCAGCACCCTTTCTGCAGGCAGATGGTTGTTGTTCTCCGTGAATTCGGTGTGCGGGGTACTTGACCAAAGATCTCGAACAAGCTTCGTTTTCTGGCGAATGCGAAGATCGATGCGGACATCCAAGCTATGCGTGGTCTCTGTAGTGAGATCATCAAGATCGCGTACGGCATCCACAGCCGGATGCGTGGACCTGATGAATCCCTTGTTAGAGTTGGTCCAGAAACAGGAGAGATGAGTCATTAAATTTTTCTTCCTGCGACGCTTCAATCGTATGTTTTTAGGACAGGCAATACCAAGACAGACAGTACCGATCACTTGGACCCGGAACTGCACAATATCTCAGAAGACGGCTGACTTGCCAGACTTCTAGAAAATGTCGCACGACTATGTCATAGATAATATGGTCACGTTCCTGGTGGCTGGTCACGAAACAACAAGTGGTACTCTGGCATTTCTCTTATACCATCTTCTGAAGAACCCAGACAAGTACATGAAAGTTCAAGAGAAGTGGATCGAGTGCTCGGAGATCAGCCTCTTGAGCCAAAGCACCTCGAGCAACTTATCTATATCAAGTATGCCATCTATCAAGGCCAGTAGATGCGAACAAAATGACCGTCATTATGTACTAATGCAATTTAGCTCTCTGTTTTATGGGTCCTATCGGCGTCAATCCGAAGGGTGCTAACCAGAAGACGAAGATCGCAGGGAAGTATGAAGTGGAACCGGAACGGCAGATCCTTCTCAACCTAAGAACCTTCATGCGAGACCCAAAGCTCTGCGGCGATGATGGCGACAAGTACAAGCCTGAACGCTTCCTCAATGGCGGATTCGAAAACCTTTCTCCCAACGCGTGGGAGCCTTTTGGTGATGGTGAGCGAGCGTGTACTGGTCATGGATTTGCAGAGCAGGAGATGATCATGACTGTTGCGCTTATGATGCAAACCTTCCAGATTGAGATGGCGGATACTAGTTATAACCTCGGTGAGCAAGCACCCATGAGTAGCACCGCATGCTTTTGCTCATAATCGTGTAGAATTGCAGGTCACCTTGACCATCAACCCTTCTAAGTTTGGCATCAAAGTCCGTAGGAGGCCAGACCGCGATTTGAAGGCCTCCTTGACTGGGTCGCTCTCTGCTAAAGGTCAAGCGAACGATCAGCAAGCTGCCAACGGACAGTTCGGGGGATATGGCGAGGAGAAACCAGTTACCGTTCTGTACAGGTCGAAGGCAGAGACCTGCGGGACGTATGCGGAAGATCTGGTTACCAATGCACCTCGCTTTGGGTTCAAGGCCAACGTCGGCACACTCAAACTCTGTTACAGAGCACACCCCTACCGACTAACCAGTGATCATCATTTCGCCCTCTTACGAGGGTAAGCCTGCGGATAATGCCAGAAAGTTCTGCCAGTGGCTCGAAACGGAATCTACCAATGACCGATTCAAATGTTGGTAACAGTGACTGGGTACACACATGCCACAAAGTTCCGAAGCTCATCGACGGCTGCTTTGGGAAGTTGGGCGCGAAGAGATTCTCGGCTACGGGCTGTGTCGATGTGGAATATGACATTGTACCGCCATGAGAGGAGTGGAAGGAGACGATGTGGAAGGACCTCCGGAAGTCCAGTGGCGTCTCTACCGATGTCTCGGGCGGCGAGATGGGAGTAGAGATAACTCCTCCAAAATTTGCTTCGCATTTGGGAGGCCCTGAGATCGGTTACGGGACCGTGATGATCAATCGAGACATTGGCCAACCTGGTGCTGGGCTCCCGGAAAAAGACATGGAGGTTCAACTTCCCACTGGAACCTCCTACAGATCGGTAAGTTTGCGGCAGTCCACCTGCAAATGCAACTTGCACTGACGCGCAAATATTATAGGGTGATTACCTGGTAGTACTTCCGATCCACAACTTCCATACTGTTCGTCGCGTGGTCAAGCGTTTTGAGATATCTCCTGACGATTCCATCACCGTGACCGGTACTCACAAAGAATCCCTTTCGCCCGGTGTACCGATGTCTGCGTTTGACCTTCTCATGACACAAGTTGAACTCCGCCCGCCCGCGACTCAGAGATAGATCCATGCTCTCGTGGATTCGACGCCCGAACATAAGCGTGATGGTCTAAAGCGCTTCCTTGACGATGACGCACAAGAAAGAAATCCTCGACAAAAGAGTCACAGTGCTCGACCTTCTGGAAGATAACCTTGAATGCGCTCTTCCCTTCAGCAAGTACCTCGACTGGCCGCAGCCACTTGCTCTTCTTCGTTATAAAGGTAATCTAATTTAACGAAGTCAGTAACTTCGCGGGGAGGAACTATAGTACGCGCGGGAGATAGTGCATACAAGTACGCAAATTTTCGCCGCCCGACTACATCCGTCAACCCTTCATCTTCCACATCCTTGATCCTGCATAGCAGAAACTAAAGTCTTTCCATCCGTGCCCAACAGCTTCCGGCTCACGGTACCTAAGGGCGGCTCTCTTAGGGACGGACACGTGGTTTCTGACAATACGTCTGCGCGCGTCTCCTCTTGGGTAGTTGCGCACTTCTGCGACAAACGAATTCTGCAGACCGATCCTTTCCTTTCGGAGCAGGTTTAGGAAAACCCTGGGGAGCGAGGCCTGGAAGCAATATCAAAAAAGGCAGCGTAGCGATTATCTCTTAGTCTGCACGCCTCCGTTGGCTGCGTTGTCATGTACGTGGAATTGCAGCGCAACTTACGTACGTCGTTACGGCACTGTAACCCAGGTTTGCAGATGGTGCGGCGTTGTAGAACGCAATAGATGATTTCAAGGGACTGAGAGCAGATAATATCTGGGAGACGAAGCCGTTGATGTCCAAATTAACGGACATGGGAAAGATGCGAGCATGAGGGGCGATGGAAGCCATGACTTATGTTGCAGTAGAGTAGCGTTTCTCGAATTGGCAACATTCGGAAGGGAGCACCCATTTACCCGCCTCTTCACACTCACACGAGACCTGGGTGTGAAGCCAATTACACTCTACACTATGAGAATTGAAGATGTAGAACGCCTCATACCCGTGAAGTTCCACTAGACTCTTTGGACTTTAGGTGGAGGATTGAGCTCAGATCGTAACGCTGACACGTATTGCGCATTTACCTTCACTGAGAGATTTTCCAAAGCCTTCCCATAACCAGCCTCTTCCAGTTCACGACTCATCGTGGATCCGCAATAGAGTCGCCAGAAGGTCCTCGCTCTACTACAACTCTTCACTATAGTTATCTTTACTATTATCGGCGCTTTCTAGCGCCTACTAGTTGATTGGGGTCAACCCAGTATCAAAAGTGACCAAGAGAATATTTAACCAAATATAATCTTGTATAGGGTATCTTGAGCGCTTTCACGACCTCTATAGGCCACAGCCGCTTAATCAAAGATATATTAAATAGTTTACGTGCAAAGTAAGTCGTCTCGCATCACTTCCTTATAAGGTTATTAATAGACCAGACTTCTTCGCCAACTTTTGCCATCTGGACCCTACATCGAATCTCGTACACTATCACTCCCAGATCCAGAATACGAAGGTCGACGGGAAATTAGTCCGTAGTCTAGTACTAGACGGTAGAGTATTAGTAGAGCGTAAAACTTATCTATAGTTCTAATACTGGATCGAACACAAATCTCCACTATATATTTTCGCTAGACGCATCGCACAAAGATACGACGGAGCAAGATAAGCCTGTCCGGCAGCGAGAGTACTGGCGCCCGAAATTCCTCTGGTAGCTTGAATTTACGAAGACCCGTCGCTACGTTGCGATGGAGGAGTGTGGCTAACATAGTGCGACGCTCTGCAGATGGTGTAGTATATAGGAAGTGCATCCGCGCTCGAGAGGAACATCGCGCTCGGTTCGGTGTCGTAATGTCAGCGTCTCTGGTCCTTGTAGCCGGCTAGGCGGGTAGAGAAAGGTAGGCATGCGTGCTGTCCGAGCGGGGCTGACGCTGTGGGTCGCGATGTTGCAACATGAGGCTGAGGACCGCTGCGACTCGGCTGGGTGATTGACGATAGCGGACGTCCTGGAGGACAAACGTGAGGATGCGCGACAAACTAGATGCTGTAACAGACGTCAGCACGTTTGCTGCCATTGTGGGATGTATACAAATCAAGACCGACACTTTTGCTACCTGGGATGTTGCAAGGCTTCTGCTGGTGACTGAGAGTCCACGCCAACATCCAAGGTAGCAGCCGCGTGAAGCTTTCATGCTGAGATAGCGGCCGGTAAGATGGGTCGGAGGCTCAACGATGAGAGAAAGGCTACGGGGCTGCACAGGCCGGTAAGTATCAGTGCGACGCGCCTTTCGTCAGCGCTGCCTCATTGATTGTAAAGTCAACGGGTAAGTCGCATGCCATTACCGAATCGCGCGCTGCGAAGCCGTAAGCAAGTATGCGACAGCAGCAAAGCCCTTGCTCTGCCCATTCGGCTGCACTTGTGTCGCCGCTGCCCTGATAGCGAAAGCCGAAGCCTAAGCGGTGCGCCGTTTTGCCCACCATGGCTGGTGAAGGAGCGATGCAGACAGGCCTGCACAGTCGCGGTGCTCTTCCTCGCGCGTGCAGCAGCGCCGCAGCAAGCAATGAAAAGTCACAAGTGGTTGCCAAAAATTCCTTGCCGATCCGAAGACCAACAAGAGCGGTCATAGTTGTAGTTTTCAACTAGCAAAAACGCTACCTCAGACGAATCTTCACCGGTAAGCGTAAAGCCCGAGCACTGGGATGCGGGAGAGAAAAGGGTGTGGGTGCTGGCGGGCTGATATAGACTTTTTTCGCCAAGCCGCTAGTTGAGCGCTAAAAATCACGTGAGAGGGCACGGATGCTGGGAGCTCCTGATCAGGCTTAGCGTGCTAATGAAATGTGGGCTCGAGGCCCAAACGGTACTCTGTTTGCGACCTCGCCGTGTTGCTTGCTCTGCGTTTGATCTATCGTCAAGGCCCTCGCATCGAGTACGGAGCCATACGAAACCCACAACTGCACCGCCGGACGAGTCCTTCCGCGCAGGTAATTCAAACTTTCGTTGAACACACTTTCGCACCTGCTTGGTCGAAACCGGGGACCACAGTCGGTGACCCAGTCGGCTACGAGGCATAAATCCAACACAACCTGTGTTGCAGGCAACAAACGTTGACCACGTCGTTGCCGAAGCGTCATCATACTACCAACAGGTGGATCCTACACCGCGAACGGCGGAGTCTCGTTCCCGACGACCCATTGCACAAGGACAATCGTGAAGAGGTTGAGAAGTATTTGGAATATTGTTGGACGCCGCTGGTACAGCTGGACATGCTTGTTAGATTCAACGGCATGCGCATAGACTGGGAGACAGAGGTGGTTGATGCGATTCTCGATCTTTGAGGTGTGGAACAACCAGTTATGGACTACAAAAGTAACGTACGCTCCCTCGAGACTGACGTACAACAAAGAACGTCGAAAACTAGGTTTGCGTGACCGGGACGATCGTGCGGGATGACTGACTCGGAGTAAGCGCTGCACAATTTTGGAAACTTTGCAGGTACAAGGCCCTGTGTGACGGCCCGTGATAACCAATACAGAGGCTGATCAGCCGGCTTATACTCTCTGTACTTCTACCTTTCGCATAACATATATTCTAGAGTAAGTTGTGAGGCTAGAGCCGCGACGTGAGTAGAAATCCATTCCCGTCAACCAATGCGGACGAACGCGAATAGATGCAAATACACTGCACATGACTGGGTGCAAAATGAAGCGTTGGACGGACGTGGCCCGTGGATTTCACAGCGATGAACCAGACTTCAACAAAGAATAAGCGAGCCACACAGTTATATCTCAGCTACACACTCCGTCTTCTACCCCTCTCTGTGTCCTATGTCAGCCTTTGCTTTCCGCTAGCGGTGGTTGCCTCCAGCATCCAGATCTCGTCTCTTAACACCCCATCCTCGCGTCACCGCCTTCACCCTCGTCGTCAACCCCAGCGATCTGCTGTGTGGTCAACGCGAACCGAATCGGATATGCGATCGTGAAGTGTTCGGAGTCGGAGATCTAAACGCACGGGAAGCCCAGTCAGCGCGATAGAGCTAACTAGCAGGGGCACATGGTGGCGGCATCATTCCTTGGATAAAAGTCGTGTGGTTCTTCGGCGTCGTCACGGGCTCAGATTAAAAATAGGGTATCCGCAAGATAAGACCCGCCACCTTTGGGACCCGCCTTTGTGTAGGTGCGAGAAGCAGGTCGATGATGAGACAGGAGCTGATGCGCTCGTGTATGCTGGCTTGCAGGGATGCCTCAAGGCGTTGGGCAGCGATGTGCACACTGTCCGAGACGAAACACGGTGGCATCGATGAAAAGGATCGATGAGCTAGACCCAACAAGAGGGTCAGGGGAGGTGGTGCACAAGAGAGTAACATCGAGCTGAGCCGCAAAGACACTTCGGTAAAAGACAACGGCAAGGGATCCATAGCAAGTGAGGAGATCAAGAGAAGAAGTGATATTCAGGCATCCGATGGGTACTGGCAAGACCCTCGACTAGAGTTGGTGATTGAAAGTGCGAAAGAAAGGAAATGAAAAGGAGGGAATTGTGATGGAGCGCTCTGCTGTGGTAGTTGCTGGCTACACATAAGGAAGTCGCAAGCGTCGAGCAGGTAAGTATCACACCGCCGAGACGGCCGTAGACATTGGCAACGAGCTTACATCCATGGATATGACCAATTCACGTTGATCTACATCCTAAGTAATGAATATCTCACCTATATGTGACTAACATGACATCATGTAAAAAGAGGTAAAGTTAGGCTGGCGAATGGGTCTCTACATCAGGATTTTAAAAACTATAATAACTCTTTTAATACTAGCCTAATTAGAAAATTTAATAACTAGTTTTATAATTTTAATTTAGCTTTATATTTTACTAATAGAAAGTTTTTCTTTAACTTTTTTAGTTAAAGAGATATTTTAGATTAAAACTAAATATAAAAACCTAACTCTTAGTAACGTAAATTAGCTAATAACTTTTTATTTATTGGACTTAAAGAAAAACTTTCTATTAGTAAAATATAAAGCTAAATTAAAATTATAAAACTAGTTATTAAATTTTCTAATTAGACTAGTATTAAAAGAGTTTTTATAGTTTTTAAAATCCTAATATAGAGACCTATTTACTACACTAGATAAAGTATAGCGTCGAGACACTAGTCTAAAAAAGATATAAGCTAAAAAATTTATTTCTTTAGATATAGTAAAAAAAATAAGCGTATATAAAGATTATAAAAAATATTTTTATTTTAGGTTAGTATAGTACTTAAATTTGTAGCCTTGGCGTGTGGCTTGATATGTGGCTTGACGTGTGGCTTGGCGTGCTGAAGTTCGGTACACTACATTTGCTTCATCTACAACATCACAACGCACCTTCTTTAGTATATACTATGTCAAGATAATAACACTCAGCGTCCTATCCTTGGGTAACACAATGCATCCGAGGCTGGACTTTCGAGTGCATCTCTGTACTCTAAGCTGCCATCTCAAAACTATCCACGACTTCGACCGCCGTCGCCAGGAGACCGCGAAGGTAACTCGAGGCCGTCTCTACTTCCAAAACTTGCGAACGACCCGGACCGTCTCGATCCCCTAGTTCGCGGTCCACGGTGCCGCTGGCTCTCAAAGCTCGACATCGAACCCCTCGAGCCCCTGCTCCGTGCTCCCGATCCCGGATGTCGTTGGCTTTCATAGCTGCGGTGCGACGCAAACGACGCCTGTCGCGGTCTCTGCTCCAGCTCATCCTGCGCCTGAGTGGAACGGTATGACGGGTAAAGTGTCTCCATGATCGAACTTATACTGACCCCTGCCTCTTCACGCTGGCCTTGCAGACTCGCTTGATTGTACTGGAACGGTTGGTCGCCGTAGCTGAGAGTGGTACCTCCTGAGGGCCTGGTTGGTCCGAAGGGCCGCTGGTGGCTAATATAAGAGAGTACGTTGTCTTGCGATGTGCTATCTGCACTGGGTGGTCGGTGCTGTGACGACTGCGGTATGGTATCTGAGTGTCTCTCGCCCGTCGTGGGTATGCAATCTTCAAGTCGTTGCAAGGCGAGAGCGCGGTTTCTGGCTATCTCATCTTTCTCTCGAGCGGATTTTTGGGTACTAGAGTGAGACATTACTTCTCTTGGAGCAGCTCTCGGAGATGGCGATGCCTGGTGGGTCTGGGGTGGTACCGCTCCTTGTCGAGATAGCGGTGATTCATGCGTGTCTGCTCGCGACCTTACCTGGGCACATTGGGTGGGAGCTTGCGCACCTTCCTGAACCATCGCAGGCTCCATGCGTAAGGACGGCTGTGATCGAGGTCCCTGAGGTTGCTCGGGCTGGGTGTTCGATCGCGACCTCGTCTGGTTCTGGTCTTGTGCATGCAGAGGGGATGCAGGGAGTCGCCTGGTCCTCCCCTCTGGGGACTGTACCTCATTCACCCGCGATTGCGGTGCTTTTGGCTCTGCAACTTTGAAGGTTTCGTGTCCCAGTCCCGGCGCCAGCGCCCAATGCACCGCTGTTTGCACCACATACGCCAGCTTCCCTTCGCCCTCCCATTTTGGTCCCACCACAGTCTGTCTCCCAGCTCTCCCCTCGAATGGAATCGCACCATGAGGCCGGGAATTCCTCTCAGTCTCCACCTTCTCGTGCAACTCCTTCAAGTGGCGATATTCCTTGTACCCAGGATCTCCTTCGCACTCTTCCGGCCAACTTATCCGGTTATCGCTTCTCCCAAAGAAGCGCTCTCTGCGCAATACGTGCGTGAAGCCGTTCTTTTTCTCGGAAGAGGGATCTTGAGGTTGGCTCTGGTGCGCGGCAAGAGACCTAGGATGGCGTTTCGAAGAAAGGTGAGCTTCAGCACAGTTTGTACAGCGCTGGCGCGTCTGCTGGTATGGTTTAACTGTTCCTTCTGCAACTCGGGGCGGTGGGATAATGGTGTGTATCATGCACGGAGGGTTGCTGTTCGGCGCTTTGTCGATTTGTATATATTCGTCAGGATGGCCGCAGAGATACATGCGGTGGACAGTATACGGGTACTTCGGCCACTGTGTCGCGACTGGAGCGGTACGCTTTGGGTTGGGAGTCAGCATGCTTGTTGGTAGTATAACAGTTATGGTAATGTTACGCTGCTATATGATCCCCAAAGCACTCAATATTCCCTGGATATGCGCAGTTGGTTTTGCTACATAGAAATTCCCGAATCCTCCTCCGTGAATGTTCGAATTCATAGGCCAAACTTAATTGCATCAACCATATGTGATCGTAGTTCGACACGACCGTCACACCACAACTCGTTTTCCGCATTCATCCGTCGCCCATATTCACATCTCCATCTCCATCACGTTCCAGTACCTGTTTCTTTTGCTGCTCTGTGCCCACCTCCAAACCCGCTAAGTTGTCCGCCATATCTTGCTCTTTCCATTGCAGCAGGACAGGTACGCGCTTGGGTTTATGTTTTTGTGCTGTCCAGGTGCCAGTATTCGTGGGCATCGGTTGATCTGGATCGTGCGTGTTGGTGGAATTAGCAGGCCGAGGCGACTCCGTGTTTGAAAAAGCTGGCTGCGAGGTGGCGTTCATGTTGAATGGCTGGTAGAGTGTGAATGGGTGATTGCGAGAAGTTTCGCGTGTGAGGTATTACAGCAATATAAACAAGGGAAGTCGATTCGTCCTTGGCGCGTGCGCCCACACTCAATATATAAGGGGTTCTCAGATTCTCCTTTATCGTCGTTACCGACCTGAATAGATTATATAATAACTAGTATAAATAATAATATATTAATTATAGTAAAAAGGTATATTAAATAAAAATATAAAGGGCGGCCTACTACTAAAATAATAATAAATATTTAATAAGGGCGAGAGATAATAATATTAGGTAGTAGTAAAGATAAATATTAACTATAATACTATAATTAAAAATAGTAATTTATAAAAATATTTTATTTAATATTTTATATCTTCGTCTTCTTTATTAATATTTTAATTAATATTTACTAAGAGCTAATAGCTATATTTAATTCTAAACTTAAAATAAATATTATAATTATTATTATTATTAATAATACTATAGGTAACCCCCCTAACTATTATAAGTATATATAGATTATTAATATTATTAATAATAATATTAAGTACGTAAAAAGAAGATATAAAATTTTTAATAAAAGTATAAAGACTAAACTAAAAGCTATTAAAAAATAATAAAAACTTAAACTTTTAAAATTATATTTTAAAATTTTAGTGGAGTATATTTATACGTTTACTTATTTTAATTAAAAAGATCTTTTATTTATATAAATAGAAAAAGATTCCCTTTATAAAAATAATTACTAGTATATTTACAATTAATTTTTTTCTTTTTAAATAATTATTAAAAGGTATAGCTATTAGAGGTAAAGAAAAGATAAATTTTTTTTTAATAAAATAGGCTATAAAAAAAATTAATAAGTATACTAATACTATATAGATCTAGAATTTTCTAAATATAGGTAAGTAGAGTAAAAATAATAGTAATAGTAAAAAAGTAGGTTAATAGTAAATTAGTTAAATAAGTATTAACTTTATATATAATATTAATAAAGCAATATAATAGCTCCGTATTAAAGAGCGACTTAATATATAACCCTAACCCGAGTTCACCTCGATAGCTGATCACACAGCTCAACTGCCCAGGCGCAGGTGGGGCCTAGCGCACGCGTGAAATCAAGTGGAGACAGCGGCCAATATAATCAACTTGGGAGACGTCGACAGTGCTACACTAGACGAGGCAATGACTGTGCATCCTTGCATGGGCAACAAACATTCGGGTAACTACAAGGGGTCCCAAACGGTGGTGGCTGTGGGCTATTCTCTAGACAGCCTGCTTGAGAAGAGGAGAAACAGAGATGAGATTTGTAGCAAAGTCGCACGATCTTTTCGACACTGATCAGAGACACTCGTGATGATTCTGACCAATCGGATTTAATGAGATGAATACTGACAGATGCGAACGGCCGCAAGTCGAAGCTCTCAAAGCATAAACATATGCATTACAGAGCAGAATCCCAGCTCCAAGAGACAGTGACACATCATGGCAATTGTAGCAGGTGAATTGTGGGGAGCTGGTGAAGCTGCTCGGATATATGCCTCGGACATGATTGCTCCGATATCGGGGATGCGCACGCAAGCCGCTGTCGCGTCATCTCCTACCAACTGCAATGCTTGCAGGTGGGCGTACGAACCTCCACGCCTCCCTCTCGGACATTTACCGCATACGCCCTACCAAAGCCGGGCTATTGCTCATCGTGACTGTAGCCGTTGCCACACGCGCCCGGGGGCTCCGTCGCGAGGATACGTGGAGTATAAGCAACGGGCGGACCCCGCTTTAATACCACAAAAAAACTTTCATCTGAGCTGGCTAACTGTATTTTGACCAACTAATTTCTGTAGGCCTCCCCATACTCGCCATTTATTCGCAAATATGCCAGGCCAAGGCCATTCCTATGAGCGAGACGCGCGCTGGACCGCTGTTGATCATTACTCTCTGTCACATCTACACGCTTCTTCGCAGACCGCGCCGTCGAACGAAGTCCTCGAGTACGCACTTACCAATTCGAAGAAGCAAAACCTCCCGGGCATCGCCGTCTCTTCCTCGCAGGGCAAGTTCCTGAAACTCCAGGCCCAGCTCGTCCGCGCGAAAAACATCCTCGAAGTCGGCACGCTCGGTGGCTATTCGACCATATGGCTGGCTTCGGCAGGAAACGATGTGAACGTGACAACTGTCGAGGTCGACGCGCACCACGCCGAGGTTGCCAAATCGAACCTCCAGCATGCCGGTGTAGCTGAGAGGGTGGACATACGGCTTGGGCCGGGCGTGGAGGTGCTACCGCAGCTCGCCGAGGAAGTGAAGCAAGGCAAAAGGGGAAAGTTCCAGCTGGTCTTCATTGATGCGGACAAGGTGAATAATTGGAGCTACGTCGACACCGCGGTGGGTATGAGCGAACAGGGTGCCTGCATCATCGTGGACAACGTGGTCAGGAGAGGGAGGCTTGCCGATAATATCGACGACGCGAATGTGCAGGGTGCGAGGACTGTGGTAGAGAACGTTGGACAGGACCCGAGACTCGATGGTGTGGTTATACAGACGGTGGGAGAGAAAGACTACGACGGCTTCCTGTTCACTGTGGTAAAATGAGATGCTGTCTGGTAGATCAACTGGGAGTCTCACGCCATGTCGGCTGGGACACTGTAATGTGTATCTCATGTCCTCTTAGCGCACTTGCCTACCTTGCTGAGACCGTCCCGTTTCCATCTACATCCAGGGCGACTAATCGGTCCCTTCCATCTATAACATACACTCTCCCATCCCCAAACACTGGTCTTCCAAATCCGACTGCACACTCCACCTTCGGCGGCCAAATTTCTATGAGTCTTGCTTTCACCTGTACAGCTTTGTACGCCAGCAGCGCCCCCTCCACATTTGTCACCCACGCGATGCCACTCCTGGGCTCTCCATGGCGACTTGTCACTGTCGGTATGCCAATGCCGCCCCAGTGCGGGTTCGAACTCGACGCCGAAGATGTACCCGCAAGCCTGAACAATGGCACGGATGAGTTCAGAGTGCTGAAGGGCGAGTTCCAGTGGTACGCGGCCAAAGATGCGCTTCCAGTGTTAGCATAGATATACCCGCCTTCCAAAAGAACACTAGTCAAGGCCGCCGAATACTTCGTCCTGGAGATGGATAGTCTGAAGAACGGCGTCTGTGCCGTTTACGCCGGTACGATATCTACCAAGATCACCCAAATTCAGAATATACATCTTAGAATTACGACTTGTTGCTACGCCGATGCGCGCCGCAAAACTCGGGGTCGAGAATGGAAATTCCGCCGCTACCAGATATCCTGCTCCCGGTCGGTCCGGTAATTATAAGGGCGAAAGGAGTCCTGCATTTGAACACTCGGGCCGTTCAGCCCGACACTGGCGACGGATTCGAAGAAGACATCTTGATGTGTTTTGCCCAATGTAGCATGCTTGAAGTATTCACGTCTGTCCACGTGCCGTCCACGTGCCCCCCATCGTCAATTGAGAAATAGACATCATGCCCATCACTCGCGAGCCCCATTCCAGACTGCCATATCCTGCCGGCGTTCCCACCATGCCACTTCATCCAGGCGCTCGTCCGCGCACTATCTGGCCCGCCTCGTGTGGCCCTCCGGTCTATCCACCTTGTGTTGATGCCGATGGCTACGAGGGTGCCGGTGTAATTAAATGCGTCATACAGGCGGCCGATGCGTGCATAGACGGCGTCACAAGCAGCGAGCAGCGAAGGGCGCTGCAGGACAGGGCCGCCGAGGACATCTTGCGCGGTTCGCGGTTCGTTGTCGGCGGTCGGGTCATCGACGAAGAGGGGGTATTTGTAGACGTCGCCTAGTCCGTCTAGGTACACAGCGCAGAAGTAGTAGACGCTGTTGAGGGGCGGAGTGGCACCCCCTGGGACACGGTAGTCTCTGGGCTTTGTTCAAAAATTGAACATAGGGAGAGTGTGGAGAGAGAGCGCTCACTCAATCTACGACTTCACGAAGAAGAAAGCTACATCGTACTCCGCATATACTATGAGCATACCCATAATGCCTATATACTTGCTTATAGTTTCACAAACGGCTCCTGAAATAGGCCATGGTGACGCGACTCGCCGCTCGTACAAGATTCCTCCTGTGCTGGCATCGATCGTGCGGACAGTGTTCTCGCTGAAGGCAATGAAAGTGTGGCTAGAGTATGTACCAGCGGCCTGGAGTATGCACTTGTTGTTACCTGACTATGATTGTGACGGTATATCGAAGTGAGCTTTACCTTCTCCTCGGGCCTAAAGGTTATTATGTTTAGAAGAGCTAGAAGCGCCGGGCGGTTTCTGGATCGACATTGTGGTCGCCGCCTATATAGCCGGACTGTGCGATATCTGTATCGCGAGGAGAATCTGAAGAAGCCGAAGCGCCTAGAGGTGTGAGACTGTTTAGAGAGAAAAATAGGGCGAGAAGACGGAGAGTTCGTATTGTGATTTCGTGGCCGAGGACGCGCGGGTATGCGCGATCAACGCTCAAGCGAAGACCAGATGGAAAGATAGAAGCAGAATACGATGCAAATGGTCACAATAACTGGGTACCACCATTGGACTGTAATCCCCAGATCGTTGAAAGGTAAGTACTCTTATGGTAAGCCTATGTGCATACCGCATATTATATGATGGCGTTCGCCATGCATGGGTGACTCGAAGGCAAATTAATGGCAGCTGGTTGAATGAAGGGGGGGACATTAGCGACAGAAAAGACACAATCACCCCATCCCAAATGAATATATTAAGTCCTGCAAAAGAGACATGTTTGCGAATGCCCGCTGGGCGTATCATTCAAACGTAGCTTGATTGTTGTACGATACCTGGACGGAGAGCAGATCTGCATGCGATAGGGGGATTGCGATCTGTTCTTTCATACCACTGCCGCGCGTCGACTCGGTTGACGGGATTGATTGGTGTTTCTTAGAGGACTCCACTCCTGTGCTCGGGTTATACGATGCATGCTGCATATGAGTAATACTCTACATGGTCTAGTGAAAAGAGACGTATTGGTGCGACGGCAGTCCAGGCAAGTTAATGGAGAGTGAGGACAGCCTTGATGCCAGATGCGACGAGTGGATGCCGGCCCTCCTCCTTCGGCGGAAAGCGCACTAGCGTAATCGGCTCGGCCGGCATTACGACACGCTTTCTCGTGCACTGAACCTTCTACTAAATGCTTTTTTCTTGCTCTTGGCGGCCCACATCTGCACCCCACATCCGCAAATCCGTGCCATTCTAACAATGTGCTTCGGTGGCATGCTTTGCCGGTGTGGCAGCTCCATGCCGATAACCGTTTGGCTGCTTGCCTTGGCTTGGCATTTCCTCACCCCCAACGAACAGACTGATCAACGCGTGCGCTCTTCGATGCGGAGCCGTTATATTGCTTTACAGGGGGGTGCAACAAAAAAAGACCAATTAAAAAAGTTACCTTTTTTAAAAATTTATATAAAATTAATTACGAAGCCTAAAAATAAATAAATAATACTATTTTAAAGAGAAAATTACGGAGAAGATAGTAAAGATTTTATATATTACTTATTAATTATATATAATAAATTAAAATTACCTAAACACAGCAATTTTTTAAACCCCTTTTTTAGGGTCCTATAACTTCTTAGTTTATAAATATATTAAACTAAAATTTTAACTATATCCTTTTAGGGCTAGTATAGGTCACGTGACTATATTTTTAAAGTATATTAGTAATCTAATAATAAAATTATATTAATAATAAAAATTTAGCGCCCGCTTATATAATATCTTTTAAAATTTATAAACCTAGGACGCTATTTATTTAATATAGCGCGATATTTAATAAAACTTAAATTTTAGGTTAATCTTCTTTTAAAAGCAAATACTTATATTCTAATAATTATTTTTACTTTAAAACAACTCTAAATAGTATTTACAACACTATATAATGTATTAAAAATAAAATAATAATAATAATAATATAAATAAAGTAAAAAGTGGTAGAGTTCCTAATATTATTTAAAAAGTAAAAAGAATTATTAATAAAAACTTAATTAAAAGTCCTAAACACGAAAATAAAAGATAATAATTAGAAAATAGTCTAAATATAATAAAAATGTTATTAAAATAATATTTTAAAATAGAAGTGTTATATTATTAGGATAAATTATAAAAATATATATTTAACAAAGAAAACGTAAAGAGAAATATTAAAATACGCTAAAGAGAATATTAAAAATATTTAAAATATAAATTTTAAAGAAAATAATAGTTTCTAATAGGTTAGTATTATAAATAGGAGAGATTAGAGAGGAGTATTATAGCAAATAGTATAAAATTAGAGTTAGAAAAAGAACTAGCTATTACCTAATAAAAAAGTAAGTTATTTTAATATTTTAATATATTAAACTGTATTATATTTTATGTATTATTATACTATTATATTGTTTTCTTAATATTAATTATATTAACTATTTTATTAGTTATAATTTAATATTCTAAATTTAGAACGCTATTTAGTTAAAAGATAGAAGTAATTTAGTATTTACTAAAATCCCTAATTAATCTATTTCTTTTACTAGTAAAGACTATATAAAAAGAATTTTTATATCTAAAGTTAAACTAAAAATAAAAAGTAGTAAGTAACTTGATAGATTTTTTTGCAGTTTTTTTAATATAGTAATATAAATATATATATATATATATTACTATATTATATTATAATTATAAGCTTTATATTAATATTAATTTATATTAGTAATTTAAAGTAGTTAATACCCTTATTTATATAATAACGCACGTTTTAAACTAGTTTCAGAATAATTAAAATATATATTATTTTTTCCCTAGCCTATAACACTTATTTAGCCTTTATAAAAAATATATAGAATTTTATAAAATATAGGCTAAATAATAATAAAAAGATAATTTGGATATGGGATTAAGTTTAGAAAGTATAGAGGCTATTAAAGAGCTATTTTTAAACAGCAGAATATAAAATTATTAAAAGTTACTAATAATTATATTTTTTTACTCTCTAGATATTATTAAGGACTTATAGAATCTTAGGGATACTATACTAAGCACTAGTAATATATTATTTACTAGTTTATTATTAAAAATATAAAAATTGAACTTTTATTAGTAATTATATAATTAATATATTAAACTAAAAAAATAATTTACGTACTAATATAATGGAGTAACTATTTTACTATATATAAAAATAAGCTAATTTTATACGTAAAATAAAAAGTTGTACTAACTTAAAGTATGGCCTTAAAAATTGTTTATATTTACTAATTTTTTACTACTACTAAACCCCTTAGTAAGCAGTTCCTAATAAGCTAAATAGAATTTACTAGTCCTTTTCTTTAAAATATTATTTTTTTGTATTTTTAGGATTACTAATTAAGAAGTTATATTATTTTAAAAAAGGTATCTTTTTTAATTGGTCTTTTTTTGTTGCACCCCCCTGTATTAATACTACGCATAATTATATATAAAGTTAATTTAATTAATTACTATAGCCTTTATTTTAGTTTTATTAGGTTTTAAAACTAACTATTATTTACTAATTTAATCTTCTTAAGGATATTCTTATTTATAGTATTAAAGTTATTTTATTTCTTTTTCTTTACTATTATTTTACAGTAAGTACTATTTTTTTCTTTTTTATATAGTACTTATATAAAATACTTTATATATTTTCTAATTTTATAAGTATATATTAAATAAGCTAGAAAAAATTTTTTTTACTAGTATATTTTTTTAGAATCCTAAAATATTCGTCTAGTAGCTAAAGTAAAATAATAATTTTTTTAATAAAAATTTTAGTATAAGTATTAATAATTTTTTAGTTTTTTTTTTTAATAAGCTTTTAAAGTCGTTTACTACTCTTAACTAAACTATAATATTTAATAAATAGGTCTAAACTATACTACGTTTTTATATAATAAAAAATAATCTTATAAAAATTATTAATTATAAAAAATATATATAAAGATATATATATACTCCTCCTTTTTTAAAATCCCTTTTAGTCGTCCGAAGCTACTACAGCCACACTATTTATTTAATTAATATATAAATATATATATATTTATATATTAATTAAACAAATAGTGTGGCTATAGTAACTTAGGGTACCTAAAAGGGATTTTAAAAAAGGAGGAGTATATATATACCTTTATAATATATAAATATATATAAAAAATATAGTTAGTAATTTTTAGTAGGTATAATAAATAGAGTAATAATAAAAATAATAATAAATAATATATTTATATATGAATTAAATAAATAGTATAGCTGTAGTAGCTTAGGACGACTAAAAGGAGTTTTAAAAAAAAGGAGTATATATATACTTTTATACTTAATATATTAAAAAATTTAGATAAAGCTAAGTTAAAAAAGGTATAGTGCCGCGCTAGTATACTATTAGCGTGCTTAGTACGCCCCCCTAAAAAAACATTAAATTAAAAAAGTTAAAAAGTTTAGTAAGAATACTATATTCTTTAAAAAAGATATATATAGGTAGTAATTACTATTACTATCTATATATCTTTTTTTTATTTTTTTTTATAGTTAATACAGCTAAACTAGCTAAACGTTTATTAATTAAAGAAAAATACTTACTAAAATATCGTTCTTTAAAATATAATTTTTTAAAGATTCTACTTCTATTTCTATTTATATTCTTTTTTTAACTAATACTATACTAGTATAGGTTAATCTTAATATTATAATTTTAAATATATAAACTATCCCTACTATATCCTACCTATAGGGTAATAAAATCTAATAATAAAAAGTATTTAATAATACTACTAAATATACTACTATATATAATATAATTACCTATTAGTTCTATAAAAATACTATTTATTAATACTAGAAAATCCTAAATAATAAGACGTATAGTAATAAAGTAGATAGTAACTAAATAAATAGTATAGCAACTTTATTAATAATAAAAATAATAGAGTTTTAAAATCTAAAATTAGTAGTACTAGTCTATATAAAGGCGATAGTATTAGTAAAGGTAAAAGTAAATATAAAAGTAAATATAAAAACTAAAATGGACGTAGTACCGTACTAGTTATAAAAAAAATAGCGCGTTAATATTAAATTTATAGTAGAGATATATAACCTAGAGTATAAAGTATAGTTATATAAGGTACTACTAGGTATACTAGTAGTAAAGGTAAAAACGTCCTAAGTCTTAAGTTTTAAGCTTAGAGCTTAGAGCCCGTAAAGTAATAAATAATAAGTAAAAAATATAAAAATACTAGAGTTAGTTAATATTTAAAAGTTTTAGGGGGGGTTATAAGTATAGATAATAGATATTTTTTTTAGTACGTTTGCGTAGGCTAGATAGTTAAATACTTAATATTGCGTTATATTATTATAGATAAGAAAGAATTTATAATTATAAATAAAAATTATTAACTATTATTAAACGCTATACTACCTGTATATAGGTAGAGCGAAAAGTAATAAAAATAAATATAACCTCTATTTTATAAAAATAAAGTTAAAAAAGTAACTAATAGGTTATAACAGCAGTTATCGGCCGTAATAAAGAAATAAAAGTGTTAGACTTAACCGTAACAGTCGAGTCTAATAGATTATAATAATAATACTTATTAAAAGATATTTTATAATAAGAAAAAAACTTTTTTATTTCTTTTTAGCACTATCTATCTATTTTTTTTTACTTAAACTATTATATATTATTTTACTTATACTTATAGGTATTTTATAATACTTCCCTCTCTCCCCTTTATATATTATTACTATGTTTATCTATTATATTTATCTATTATATTTATTATCTACTATATTTATTATAGTTAATCACCGTCTTATATATAGCTTTTTCTCTTCTTACCTTTAGGCTAGCTCTTAAAGTATTATTATTAATACTATTCTTACTAAGTTTCTTATATTTTATAGTTATACTATTAGGGTAATTATATTTACGTACTACGCTATTATATTTCTAAACTTAGTATAGTTAAATTATTTTAGTCTTTTAGTATAATTAAAAGCTATTACTCTTATTTATAGATATAGTTTAAATTACTTATAATAGGATTTTTAGAGTCTATTATCTTTATAACTATATAAGTTAATAATAATAATTATTACCGTAGCTATACTAGTATAGGTATAAATATAGTATATACTAGGCCCGCTTCTTTTCTATAAAAATATAGTCTATAGCTATTATAATTATACTTTCTTTTATAGTACCTATAAATTATTTATTATATAAAGAGAGGTAAAGTGTAGCGTTAGAGACACTAGTCTAAAAAACGTATAAGCTAAAAAAAGTTATTCCCCCGGATATAGTTAAAAAAATAAGTATATATAAAAATAGTAAAAAATATTTATATTTTAATTAGTATAGGATTTAAACTTATAACTATAGTATATAGCTTAATATATAGCTTAGCGTACTAAAGTTTAGTACCCTAGTAATAAATTATTTATAAAAATTAAATTTTACTATAGTATTTTAAAGTTTATTAAAGTAGTTAGTAAAAAAAATGTTACTAAGAGTATTATTATTATTAATATAATAATAAATCTAATTATATAAAAATTATTACGCGTATTACTTTTATAAGATTATTTATTTATATTATAATATAATATATATAGTAATATTTATATAAAAAAGTATAAATAGCTATCTAGCGTAGTAGACTACTAGTTATACTTTTTTTATTATTTTATATATATATACGTGTGTAGTACTAGGGACGCTAGTATATATTAATATTTTATAGTATACTAGTAATAGTATAAGCTATTACTACTATCTTTTTTTTCTTTATAAATAGATGTCCGATACTAAATTAAAAAAAATTATATATTAATTTATTATAGGCGATTAAGCGGGCGACGCTATTTTAACTTATTATAACTAGTAAATATATTTTTAGTATATATATTAATATATAATTATATACTATATTTTTTATTATTATATTTAAAATATTATAGAACTGTTGTCTTTTTCGACACATTGAGTATGAAGGCATGCACATACTCCTCCTTTTTTGAAACCCCTTTTGGTCGCCCCGAGCCACCACAGCCACACTATTTGTTCGATTAGTATACAAATATATATAGAACTGTTTTATAAAAACCCCTATAGTAGCTAGTAGTAATTTTTTTTAAAAATATAAGTATTACGCTAAAAGCGTAGCTTTATTTAAAAAAAAAGAAAAAAAAAAGCGTATTTAGATAATTTTTTACTATAGTATTATAATTAATATTTACTTTTACTACTACCTAATATTTTTTTTTTTAGTATCTCTATTCTATTACGTATTTATTTAATACGCCCTTTAAATATTATATAATTATTATATTATAATTTGCTAGTTGTTATATAATCTGTCTAGGTTAGTAATAACGATAAAAGAGATCCTGATTAACGCGTATCGCATCCCGCAAATAGACAGTCTCTGTAGCTTTTCCCTGGGATATCAGGACGCTCTCAGGCAGTGTCCGGCGCAGAGCGTCGTCACGGAGCCGCGCGTGACGCGGACCCATCCATGGAACAGCGTGTGCCAGGGTCGGGAGGGAAATAGGGAAGTGTGCGTATGCTCACTCTTCACAAACATGTCATTCCTCTTGTCTTGCCTTTCCTACTCGTTACACGTTTGAACTTTGCTTTTTGTTCTGCTTCTCTTTGGTATCGCTAGCTGTCGATTTCTTTTCGCGCCATTTCGCCTTCGCATTCGTAATTTGAAGCGCCTCTCAAGCCTCGCAGTGTGGTCACGCGACCAATTTGTCGACATATATACCCAATCACAATGAGATTTCTCAAGAGATTGCACGTTTGCGCAGCGACTGCCCTAGTGATGATCCTATATCTCAGCTGGCGACGACCGTCAACAGCATATCTATACGATAATCTACAACGAGTGTGGAAGAATAGTCCGCACCGCATAGTTGTCTTTGGCGATGATTGGTCTGATACGGGCGAGTATAGAATGTTCCCGCCACCCAGGGAATCGACCGGAGGAAGGAGCACCGCTCAGGGGAATATATGGGTAGAGACTTTATGCAAAGAGGTATGCGTGGGCCATGGTCTAATGCAAGGTGCGACTGACGGGTAACAGCTAGCCTGCGACTTCGTGGATAACTTCGCACGATCGGTCCCTGAGAACGTGGGGCTAGAGGCGGTCGGATCCATGGTCGACTCAAACATCTTTCTCGATGTGACCAGTAATGCGAAGAACGAGACGCTCGCCGTGTTCGACTTTAAAACCCAAGTGCAACAGTTCATTGAATTCGACAAGAAGAAGTGGCGACCGCTGGGACGGCACGACACGGGTGACGAGCAGACGATTTTCACTGTTCTGTTTGGCACTTGGGACTTACTGCAATATTCCACGTTGGAGAAGAACACCGCCATACACGCAATCGACCGTAGCGTGAAGGAACTGTTCCACAACCTCGACCTCCTCGCCGACCATGTTGGTACTCCCAAGGTTACAGTACCCAACCTAATGGATGTGACGTTTCTCCCACGCTATTCCGACAGGAAGAACGACTCAGCCACCGAATTTGCGCAGAAACAACACCAATCAGTGTTCCTTTGGGCATATTGGAACACTGTGCTGTCTCAGGCAGCTTTGGAATGGGCTAGGGGTGATCTATTCGTGCCAAACGTTCACGACATCGTGGTGGAAGAAGTCCGTGAGAAACAGATGTATTCTAATCAGATTGCCGACGCCAAAGGCAATGGAAGACAGGAGCCGCTTTTCCAAGAAGTTGAGAAACCATGTCTAGTGCAAGAAACGGCAGGCGCTCTGCAAGCAGCCACGAGGAGGTGCACTGACCCCGACACGCATCTATTTTGGTATGTTCGCTATCCACAGACATTGTTTCAGTCTGACCATACCATAGGGATGACATCCACCTCAGCGGACCTGCTCATGAACTAATCGGAAAGGAGACCGCACGCCTGGTACGGGCTAATGAGACTGTCAATAGTGATGCACGCCAACGAGCAAGGCTACAGTCCGCTACCGATGAAAAAAACGAAGTAGCGTCGGGCGCCGGTTTCCATTTGAAATTCCCGCCGGGGTATTGATGTAGCGCTGCGCTGTCCAACACGCTTGATAAATGGGGGGTTGCATTCCTAACAGCGGTTTCGTGTTCATCCACTGCGTTCGTAATTGTGCGCCCATTGTGGAACTCCAAGTATTGTCGCTCCCTTGCATAACTGCGCTGGAATGTCTCAGAGGTCGGCAGACTGCTGCCTTGGCCGTTTTTGGTGGATCCGCGAACAAAGAACATGGCTAGTGAGCACCAAGGTTCCGTCGCATCTGTCTCGAACGATCAAATTACAGGCTCAGCTGCGGTATGGTGTTGAGGAGAGCATGGTCTGGCTGTGGCTTACCCCATAATACATACAAAGAACGCGGAAGGTGCGCTGTCAATTGCGGTAGTTCGTCCGACCATACCAGTCAATTCGCATTCATGGTACAATGATCTCCGCTCTCAAAGAACGCATCTAGCTGCCGTCATCGGCAAGATAAGTCGTTTAGTCAAAATGTTGGCTGATCGTGTACTGCCGCCAATTCGTCCTTATCCTCCTTCCCCTCCGCTTGCGACATTTTACAACATCCCCCGGAGATACGCCAGATCGAATATGCAGGCCGTCGACAATGCCCCGTCTCGTTTACCAATGGATGACGTAAAGCCTTCGCGCCCACTTCGAAAAAGCAATCGGTCTTACGAGCTCCGTTCTTCCCCTACATCGAACCCGGTTCAAAAGCTCGACAACGAGCTACCCTCTCCAGCATCATCGAATGCCTCCATGAAGAACAATGGCAAGAGTGCCCAGGAAGAGTTCAATTGCGTGGAACTCCGTGGTCCGAGCGATCCGGAGCTCTCTAGATCTCCAGCCAGTGCTTCATCATCACCAGGAGAACATGTTTGCCTGTGCCAACCCGAGCCCAAGATACCCCGCCCCCGGAATGGTAAGTTCGCTTTTCTCTTTATTGCCGATGGCGTCTATCGCAAGGTTGGACATGAGTTAGCGATGGACAAAGAATGATGCTCTTTGTTGGCGGTCATGTATTGGTGGGCGGGGCTGATGGCGTTCTTTCTTTGTAGCATTTATCCTTTATCGTCAGCACCACCAGCATGCCATCGTAGCCGCCAACCCTGGACTTCCAAACCCTGATATCTCCAAGATCATTGGCGAACAATGGAAAGCCGAGAGTGACGCTGTCAAGAAGGTCTGGCAGGATCTAGCTCAGGTACGTGGCGACGATGCAGCTTTCTTACTCAACTGACCGGTTCTCAGGAGGAGAAAGATAGGCACCACGAACAGTATCCTGACTATCGTTACCAGCCTCGCCGCTTGGGCAAACCACTGAACCCAGCCGTTGCACACACAACTGTTGATAAGTATCGCTGTCCTAGGTGCGGTGGACGTAGTATCAAGACGCCATCGCCCTCAAGTCCGTACCCAAGCAGTGCCGTCACACCGACTCTGCCACCTCCCAAGTCCTTGGAGAGTCTTACACCAAGTGTCCGCCTACCTTCTCTCATGAACAGCCTCGGTATGGATTCTCCAGTCCGTCGCCGTCCAACCACCGGTGCCTCCGGCTTGAGCAATATACAAATACCGCCTACAGTCCGTGAGGATGGTTATGGTTATACACCTCTGACGCCGGACGCGAAGAGGCGTCGTTTCAACCCGTATCCCATGAGTAGCAACGGCTCGCGTAGATCAGACGGACCGTACTATCACAATCGTCGAGACTCTCTTCCTCCTCTGCAGATGCGCACAACTCCCCCTCAGACAGCAACTATGGCACCGCCACGGACACCGCGCGATGTGCGTCGCGGTTCCGTTGATTTGCATGTCCACGTACCCAATGCCAATGACCCGAGTAGCCGTGACCAAAGCCGCAGTGTCGAAGCAATGGTAACGAGCGTACCGTACACGGTCAAGATCAAAGTGCTTGGACGCATCACCCCGCCCCTCCAGGATCCAACGCCCAGCAGCCCGGCTTTCAAAGTCCGTGGTGGGATCATCGCCGTGGAAGGCGATGACCAGGCCGCCGTCACCGAGCTGACCACTTGGCTCAACGACTTCCTCGCGAGGGACAAGGAGTACAAGCCACGCATCGAGGATCCGCCCAAGCAGCCGGAGGACAAGGGCGACGTGTCATTTGAGCAATACATGACCCTCATTCAGGAGTGGCACGGTAAGAGCAAGGAGATGATCAAGTATATTACTACGCCCGTTTCGTCCTCCAGTTCCCCAAAGCCATCGTCCAATGGTAACGACAAAGATGAGACGATGAAGGAGTTGGATACGCCGCCTACCTCTCCCGTCTCCTCGGCCAAGCCTGTCATCATTCTCCCTTCGTATCAACTCCGCGCTTCCGAGGCGTATGCGGCTCGTATACCTATACAGGACGTGTACTCGCCGATGGATCATTGGCAGTGGATGGCCACCCTTTGGCGCGGCACGGTGGGACCGGATCTCACCATCTTCATTAAGAGCGGAGACAAGGAGAGCAGGGATGGGGTCAAGCTAGTTGATGTGAATGATGAAGTGAGGTGCATGACTGTGATGAAGGAGGGCACTGGGAAATTTGCGGAGGCGGCCCTGAGGAGAGTTGGGTTCGAAGTTGGGGAGTGGGTGCGCGGTTTGGGATCGAGCAAAGGTTGAGTTCCCTTGTATTACGGTGTTGCTCGTTCGGCGAGGTATCTATTTGGGCTGTTCGGACGCCGCATGGGATGATTGGTTCGACCCTTTCGTGATAGGGGATTCTTCTCGCATTGAATCTGGTATATATCTCGCTCGACGGGCTCAGATCAGATCGGGTTGGGTTGGGTTTCGCTTGCTTTGCGCCGGGAATGGTATACTTAAAGATATGTATTGACTGAAACTGGCGTCGGCGTTCGCGAATATTTCCTTCACCGTTTGTTGCTATGGAACGTGTTCCGTGAGCTATATGATTTCTCTTTCTACTTGTCTAGGCCCCGTTGCTGCGGCATGCCCATGTACCACCTATCTGAGACCGATCTGATGTGCAGAGGGACACAAGATCGGTGTTATCCTTCGCGACGCCTGCTTACTTGTGTATCCTCTCTAGGCGATGATGATACACGTGCGCGAGGCAACCGTGCCAGTGGAAGTTGATGGATTTGACGAGATGGTGTTGAGGTTGTTGCCTGGGGGTGCGAACCATGGTTGACGGCGAAGAAGGGCACACGAAGACTGCTCCGCACACACAGATTCTTCGCCCGTCCGCCAGCTTACTTGTGTAATGCGTGTGCGTACTTTCCTTTGTGACCAAGCAGTGTCAGAAGTGACTTAGAGAATAGTATAACTTCTTAGACCGAACCTCTCCAAATCGTTCCGAACCTCACGCTCCGTGGTCCCTGCAGGCGCACCATGCAGCGCGGGATGGTGATAACGGTGGCCCTCGATGAATGCCACATTGATCATATGATGCTTCCCCGTCTCATCTAGAGGTCGCAGGACGAATGGTAGGTTGACGCTGAAGAGTCTAACTACAACGTTACTCGGTATAATGGCGGCGAGAGCATCGGGATGATATGACATCCCTATGCTACCTTCATTTCTAACAAACAGAATGAGATCTTGAGCAGTGCCTGCTAGCTGACATAAAACATATGTTTGCAATTCGGTGGGTACGAACTCGACGCTTCTAATGCTCGTATTATGAAGTAATTCGTCAAAGGTTCTCTGATAGTCGTCGCGCACGCATTTATCCCAAAATTTTTTTCAGAATTAGCGACAAGAGCTGGCAGGAGAGCGTTGAAGGAGATGCCGTATGGTTTGACCATTTGATCGTTGAGACGGCGCAAGTTATGGACTGGGAGGGGAACAGTGCTTGGAGGTCGTCGTTCAATCCCGTATTCGGGGAGGAGGTCTCGCGATGCCGCCACGATTGTCCCAATATATGCTCCGACGACCTGCAGGGACATGTCTGGAAGTTGTCGAGCAATGGATCCGAGGCCTTTCTCGACCATCTCGAGATCGGTGGGGGAATATATCGGGTGTGACAGCAAAATTCTAGGACGATTGTAAAAGTATCCTCTCTGGATATTGCGATGTTATTGTGAGGTCCATTGCCCACGACGGCAAACCATCAACTGAGGTGGTATGTGGTGTGTGAGTCCTGCGAAGATGGTGTAGAGGGTGTCTGCTATATAGCGCCCACGGCTCCTCTAAGATCATTTGAAAGGCAGCTTCTATGAAAAGGTCTCTCACATTTTTCGAATACTCCGGTATTGATCTCGGCACAGACTTGGAAGCGCTGCTCATACCCAGAATGCCATAGACTTGGCTTGGGCCTGTGATTGAAGCGTATCAAAAGATTCGCATAGGGTCCCCGTTTCCCCTATATGCGTATAAATTTCGAGGTGAAACTGGTGAGCGTCAGAATACTCGAAGTTTGTTGTGCACCTCAATGTTGGGACATGTGTTATCGTGTAACTTACTCAAGTAGCTTTTCGCATTTGCGTTAAGGGGCGTTGAATAACTAGAGTGTATCACACCACGACTAGTGTCTCGACGCTACACTTTACCTCTTTTTACATGATACATGATGGTATCACACCACAATTTCCAGAGTCGGGTATTACCTTCCGCGCGTGAGAGTCCCAGACTCTTTGATTTGCCCCGTACGCATGTGTTTGTCAAGGTGTTGCGTACAACCGGAGTGCAACCATGTAAGCGCGTTAAAAATGGGCTCCTAACTGGCGGCCCACTAGCTGCAGAAAAATTCCTAGAACCCGACATAACAGGTTGTTCGTACAATTATCTCAACGATCACACCTTGTTGATGGTTGCTGGAAAGTGTTGCTCCGAAGATTCAACCGAGGATGATGTGGCTGGTGCACGCCACGGCCACAGCCTCTCAGCCGCACTTATCCCAAAGCGCTCGAGACATGGCTGAACGGCGTCATTTGCTTTCACATGCTGGGGTTTGGTCACGCGTCACATGCTTTTGGCTGGGGCTTATGCCCGGCCAGTCACGGTGATGAATCCTATAACAAGGCAAATTCTTTCCCTACACCGTGGGTGGTGCGATTGTTGTGCGTTCGCACTGTGCATGTCGCGCGTTGAAGCCGGAAAAGCACATCGATGAACACGGCGTACATGACGGGCCACGACTTCGAAACGATACGCTGTCGGACCATACGCGGATAGACGAATAGGAGAGGCATGATTGACCATGTCATCGGCCGGCCGTCGGTGAAGTTCCGCAAGATCCAGGTGCTGGCCGTCGTCTCCTTCTGGAGCTTCTACCTCTACCGGTGCGCCTTCCTCCTCCCTCCAAGGTGCCTTCCCATGCTGACCACCAGGCAGGGGCGACCGCCACGGTCCGCCGCTCATCCGCCGCATTTCTGCCCTCATCTCGAAGAAGCTGACGGCCTGGCAAACCGTCCTCGTAACGCTCCTCTACCTCTACATTGCCCGCAACTTCGGCAAGCTCGTTGGCCTCGAAAGCCCAGAACCTCTCGCAAACCTCTACAGCCGCTCATACTTCCGCGCCACATGGGTCACTACAGCGCTCGATGCGGGCTTCTGGTCGGCCATGCGCATACGGCGGAAGCCTCTTCGCGACTTCTTGTCCATTGTGTTCAGCGTGTATTACTTGATATGCGCCGAGCAGGCCGATGAGAAGGTGCGCAAGGTACGCGCGACATTGACGGTCGACCATCTGCGTGTAGGCTGGGAGAAGGGCACCACGCCGTATCTAGCTGCTCTCACAAGCCTGCTGCGGCCGCGGCTGATGTGGTACCCGCCGAGGAAGATCAGGATCTCCAGGCCAAAGGAAAGCAGCTATAAAGACCCAGTCATAGGATGGCTTTATTTCAATGGCCCGCTATCGGCGCTGAAGAAGCAGCAGAAGATTGTGCTGGACATCCCTGGTGGAGGTTTCGTGGCCATGAGCCCGAGGAATCACGAGGACAAGCTGATGGGTTGGGCTGGGAAGACGGGGCTGCCCGTGCTAAGTCTGGACTACAGGAAGGCACCAGAGTGGCCATACCCGTATGCCTTGAATGAGTGCTACGATGTCTACCATTCGATTGTGGCCACTAGGGGACGGTGCATAGGCCTGTCCGGAGATGTCGAGCCCAAAGTTGTGGTCAGTGGGGATTCTGCAGGCGGTAATCTCGCTGTAGGCATGATCTTGATGGTCCTTCAGACTGCGTCGACGGGGACGCGGCGGTGGCAGGGCGAGAGGCAATTGCCTCCTCCTGTCGGAGTGGTGCTCATGTACCCGGCGCTCGACATGAATATCGGAAACTGGATGACGGACGAGCAAATGGCCCTGATCCGCGATCGTAAAGCAAGAAAACAGAATCGTCCGATCTTGAGGCAGAAGAGCGACGACTACCGTCATCTGGCTCCGAACACGCCGGGTGCTTCAGATCATTCTGACAGCGAGGATGAGAGTTCGCCTCAGACACAGGAGACTAAGGCTATGCCGACATCTACAAGTGAGAAAGTACTGACCTCTCCACAGACAGCTATTCGCCTCTCGGCAGCACACACAGGTCGTGATAGCAAATCACTCCCACCAATCTCTACCTTCACCAATCTGAATGGCGCGTTATCGTCTCAAATCGCACAATCGCCGGAAATTGTACGGTCTCCCGAAGTTGCCAAATCCCCAAAGACCCTGGCCCGTCCTACCCCGGGCGCACCACCAACAACTTTTAAAACTCGCCTCGCCATGTCTTCCATGATCTCGTACTTCGGAGACCGCATCCTTACTCCCGAAATGATGCGCGCCATGATCATCCTCTACATTGGCCCACACAACCGCCCTGACTTCAGCACTGACTTCTTGCTCTCGCCGTTGTTGGCTCCCGAATCTCTCCTCGCCAAGTTCCCGCGCACGTGGATGTTGACCGGTGAGCGCGATCCGCTCGTCGACGACACGGTCATCTTCGCTGGCCGATTAAGGCAAGCCAAACGCGCCGATTGGCAATACGCGAAGGACATGGGCTTAGATTGGGCGCGAGGACGGGAATGGCCAGAACACGAGTGGGTAAACGTCGACCTAATCCCTGGCATTTCGCACGGCTTCTTGCAATTTGTCAGCGTTTTTCCCGAGGGCTGGAAGTACATCACGCGCTGTGGGAAATGGATGCAAGAAGCGTTCGATATGGATGAACGCAATGGGTTTGTTACGGCTGAGGCTACGCCGTTGCCGGAATTTGAGGTGGGCAGCCATGACCGTGCAACAGAGAGGAGCGATTACTTCGACAGCCACCCCGGCCTGGCCGCAGCCATCAACGGGCTGTCAAAGTCGAAATCGAAATTCAGACATCATCGGCGCACTGGCACGGCGGAGTCATCGGCTGATGACGATAGGCCGCTGGAAATGAGTCTGTTGCCTCGGACCGCGCGTCAGAGCCCTTCAGTGCCTCCTGCGCGGAGGAACAGAGAAAGAGCAAATGGAAAAGCGAAGAGAGGACGGAGGAAGAGCTTGGTGAGTCTGGCAAGTGAGGATGACTTGTTGGGTAGGAGGATGAAGGGGCTGACGAGTGGATTGAGGGGAGGCGAGGATCCAGTCAATGAGTTATAGAACCTGCGGTTTTAGGATTGGGCTTGTTGGAAAGATGTATATAAGATGTGATGCATCGAGCAGAGTTTTGAAGCATTACATAGGAATACATTCGTGTTTAAATGTAGATAAACTTATTTACAGGATCAGGCCGTCGTGCCTTTCTCAAGACAGAGTGCAGGAGCTACGATTCTCGGGAACTTTGTGATACTATCGGGAGGATGGTTTTGAAGTCGCGTAGTCTCTGCCCGTAGATCTGTTCCCAGATTTTTAGTGCATAAGGTAAGACCAAGGCACTTCAGAGAAAGACCTAGCGTAGCTCTTACAACTTAAATATTCAAAGGATTAGGTAAATAGAGATAGTCTAAATAAGCCTAATAAGGATAATAATAATGACGGGGGAAGAGAGAGCGGAGACGGAGGATAACACTCAGGCGCTAACGAAGACCTTTGCGAATCTTAAGCGGAAGCGACCAGCTGGCCCTTAAGGTGCAGGTTAAGGACCACCGAGCCGTATACGTATAATGGAAGGCAGTCGCGAGCGCTCAAAGCAGTTCTAGTCTCGGGATGTAAGCGGTCCGCTAAGTCGGCAACATCCTTCAAGCATGGTGGTTGGGACTGCAGAGCTTGTACATAGGCTGACATGCAGCAAGCCTCGCCACCAATGATCCTCCAAATGTCAGCTCTAGCAACATGACGGAAGCCCTGAATTTGACGACTCTGTTCGCGGATCAATGGTATGCAGCCGATGCCGCAATACGCCGGTAACACAATCTACGGCCCGGGGCTGTGGAGTTCGCGAGAGTCGCTTTGAGGGTGCCGCGGAACGGGCAAAATCGTCCAAGTCGGGGACACGCCAAGGGGCGGGCTGCCGGCAAGCCGCCGTTCCACACGGCCGCTCAACAAACTTGCTTACTTTGCGCGCACGCCTCTCGCTGTACGTTCCCAGCCGCAGCAACGCGGTGACCTCATGCGGCCGCGATGGGTGACCCTCAGCGTGAAGCGTTGATGGACGTGCATTTCCAGTGAAATCCACCAATGTGTCCCAGCGTCCGCAGCCCTATCATCCGCGGCCCTCCCCGCTGGCTAGCCTTTCGATCGGCGCGCCCGGGAATATCTATTTCGTCATGAAGATTATTACGCTAATGGGGGCCGTCTCGTCGTGAGTATCTGTGTGGGCAACAATATACACAGGCCTACTGTGTTCCGACATCTGGTGTTGGTGCCACTGCCAGCCATTCCGGGGCCGACGAGCGTGGCGGAGCCATAGACAAAGATCAACAGCCCGTTACGATCAGCCTTCTGGAAACAGACCAGTAGCAGGCAGCCTTCGAAATGCTATGGTGTGACAGGATGGGCGACCTGTCAGCAACAGCCCAGCCCACGCGGGGTCCGATCGCTCACCGATATGTCGCAAAAGTTGCGCCAAGACGCGTTCCCAGATGCAGGCGCGTAGACGAAACGTTGATTGCTAAGATTAACTCGGCCGTCAGCATTCCCGGACCGGATACAGTGCGTGTCCAGTCGTAGATTAGACTTGCGGGCAGGTGCGGAGACGTGCAGGAGTCGTGTAACCGTTGGTAAATGGCAGATGCGTATCCACAAGGGTCGGCGGCTTTAAACAACCCTGGGTGGCGTTTCCGCTACCAGCCGTGCGGAAGCGTGGTGTTGGCTAAATATGAAAGTGCGTCAAGTGAGACACGGGCGGATGAGAGAGGATCATAGCGGTAAGCATGCGGTGTGATAAGAGGGCCAGACACGTCTGGCGACTAGGAAGATTTTACACGAATACGAGGTGGCAGGGCGTACACTGCTCCCGAAGCCAGCGACGTTTGCCTCCAACACCTATAAAGGTCCGCTTCGGGCGATTGCGCAGAACAGCAAAGAGGCCGCTCATCTATGTGCCGAGAGTCCGTGGCCTCGCCTTTGGTCCCACGAAGAGAGCTGTGACAGTGGGCCCTGATCGATACAAGCCTTGCTGGTCTACTTAGTCTTTGACCTGGGGCAGACTCCGACAGAGCGGAGGGCAGGAGCCTCGCCTTGGCACAGAATCGAATTCGGGGACGCAAGGCCGGATCGAGTAATTTTGGAAGACATGAACCGGAGAGAGGGTGAACAAGAATCTCATTGTCTCATGGCCCTTGGCATGCGCCTTAGGACAATGTCGATGTCGCGTGAGTGCTCCGAAATGAAAGATTCGAAAACTAGTCCTTGTATTCTACGAAGGTATACACGGCGGGCGTGTGTCCGAGGAGAGGTTTTCTTTCGTAGATAATTGCTCGCTTCGCCGGCGTTCTCCGGGGCCGGTTCGTTAACACATGACGCGCAGCCCCTGACTCCACACTGGCTTGGTTCGGGGCGATTGTTCAGCCATCCAGCCACAGCGTTTCACGTGGCTGCTGGGTGGGTGGAACGCCTTTGAGTTGACCATGGCGCACGGCTGCTGGGCGAGGCTTGAACGACGGTCATGACGGGGGAATCTTGGTCTTGGGCCTGAGGCAGCAGATTGCCTGGGCGGAGGCTGCGCTGCGGGTGTACACCACATGGGCAGATGGTCAGGCCCGAGCAGAAGTCCAGGGGCCAGGTACGGGCGTGTGTCCAGAAAGGCCCCGGCTGCAAGGCTACTGCACAACAAATCACCGGCCCTTTGTCAGATGCGCACTCTGCCGAGGCGGAGGGACCAGTGCGTCACGGCAGGCTAAGCTTGGTGGAGACGGAAACATAAGCGGCTTGGAGATCTGGTCCACTGTGGGCTGTCGGCCAGCCGCTGCTCGTGCTGCAGCCCGCCGGAAACACATGAACCAACACACCGCTGCCGTGCGCCACCCTCTGCGGCCCACGCTACATTCTCGAGGAGGAGGGTTTGACGTGTGCTCTGCGTGCCTCGCTCTAGGGCTGTCGCGCTCGCCAGCCGCGCCTATTCAGGGCCTGGTAAGCGGGAAGCTGGGCGATCCGTCGCGCTAGGCCGCCATCCGGTTTGACTGGCCCTGGGGGGTGCAGGGCATAAATGAAGCCCCGCAAAGATGGCCGACTGAGGTTGGTTGGGCCGTCCGTCGCGGGAACGGGCGGAGTGCTGTGCCATCTGTCTGACGGATGCGTGGAAGTGCTTTGGCATTAGGCTCAACGGCGTCATGCCAGCGGGACCGCGCCGGTACCAAAACGCGGTAATCGAAATGGGATCTACGGCCTGCTGCTTTCTGGGTGTGCGTGTTCGAAAAGCCACAGCAGTTTCATGGTTCGGCGTGGCTGTCTGCCGCGTCTGCACATGTCTGGAACGCATCGCCTCCTCGCGGCTGTTCTTTCAGCTGGCTCCAAGGACGCGGCCGGACGGCGCTTGGCACGTCTCCCGGGGCGCCGCAACACACGACACGAAGCAGGCGCTCCACGCTTGGAGGTGCCTGCAGCGCGGTGGGGCGGGCGCCGGAGAGCCGTCCTCAGCGCGACGCGGCGCCGTGCGATGATTGCGGCAGGTGGCAGCAGGCGCCGAGCAGCGAGTCGTGTGGGATCATCCGTGCGCGGGTGGAGGTGGGTCGGTGGCTTGCCAACCATGCTGTCGACGGCCGCTAGCATCCCTGCCCTCCCTCCACGAACCTCGTCTACGCCATTCCCTAATCGATCGTACCAGAAGCCCATCTTGGCGGCTTCGTGGGTTAGGGTTCGCGACGTTGGACGGGCGGTTCTTGCGCGCTCGTCGCCCTGCTCTCCCTCCTTCTCCCATCTCTCCTCTCCGTGCCCATCCGCGAGCACCCATCCCACTTCGCCGCTTTCCCGCCCTGGACGCGGCTCCGGTCATCGCGGCCATCGTCGCTCCCTTTGTAATTGCTTCGTGCCATCCGCCCTGCATACTCGGTGTCGCCGCCCTCACTGCTCGGCCAGCCTCCTGCTTGCTGCCCCGTAAGTACCTTCGGCTGGCGCGGCGCCTATGCGCATCGCCCGCGGCTCAGCGCGGCAGTTTCACTAATACATGCCAGTCGAACAATCCCAACGGTCTTCATCGGGTGTCCAGGCAACCCTGCGCATTCTCGTCCCGTCGCTGCATCGCCAGCGCCCGCCAGAGTCCAGCGCCAGAGCGCACGTCTGGCTAGCCCACGGCCAGCATGGCGAGCCATCAGCAGCCTTCGCCCACCACGGCCATGCCGCCGCATCACGGAGGCCCGCATCTCGGTCATCCGCAGCCGAACGGCCATCCTCCGCACATGAGCCAGCCGAAGACGTCGTCGCAATACCTCCAGCAGCTCACCGAGTCTGTCTGGACCAGCCTTGGTACAGTGTACTGCATGGCTAGATGGTCCTTCCCGTCACTAACCCTTCCTAGGTTCGCTGTCGGAGCAAATGCAAGACCTCGACGGCGCAATGCAATGCTATGAGCACGCTTTGAAGCACAACCAGTGGTCCATCCCTGCCATGCAAGGCATTGCTTGTATCCTTCGCACTCGCGACCAGTTTCCCCATGCTGTCGAATACCTGCGCACCATCCTAAAGGTCGACCCTGCAAACGGCGACGTCTGGGGCAGCCTCGGTGAGTTGCCGTCTCACCCAATGTTGATCCCGTGTCTAATCCTGCCAAGGCCATTGCTACCTGATGATGGATGACCTCCAGCAAGCCTATTCGGCTTACCAGCAAGCGCTGTATCATCTGACTGATCCCAAGGTAAGAATGCTTGACTGCGTCTTCTCGCGCATGCCGTTAACCACCCCCTGCAGGAACCGAAGCTTTGGTACGGCATCGGCATATTGTACGATCGCTACGGCTCGTTGGAGCATGCCGAGGAAGCCTTCTCCCAGGTCATGCGCATGGAACCGAATTTCGAAAAGGCTAATGAAATCTACTTTCGGCTTGGTATCATATACAAGCAACAGCAAAAGTTCAACCAGAGTCTTGATGTAAGCTTACTGAAGTTTTGTGATGACACTGTCTAACTCCAAGTAGTGTTTCAAATACATTGTCACGAATCCACCTCGTCCTTTGACGGAGGAGGATATCTGGTTCCAGATTGGCCATGTATACGAGCAGCAGAAGGAAGTAAGTTAAATTTCATCGTCCACTCACTGCCTTGGTCTCATAAGAAGACAGTTCGACTCGGCCAAAGCCGCGTACAGGCGGGTACTCGAACGTGATCCCAACCACGCCAAAGTGTTGCAGCAACTGGGCTGGTTGCACCACCAACAAAGCAGCAACTACGCTAGTCAAGAACAGGCTATCGAGTACCTCGAGAAATCAGTGGCTTCTGGTAAGCTCGGTGTATCCTTGTGCAAGCTTGGTTCATATGTTAATGTCTATAATCAGATCAAACCGACGCACAGAGCTGGTATTTGCTTGGACGTTGCTACATGTCACAGCAGAAGTACCCCAAGGCGTATGAAGCCTATCAGCAAGCAGTCTACCGAGACGGTCGCAATCCGACGTTCTGGTGCTCTATCGGAGTGCTCTACTACCAGATCAACCAGTATCGTGATGCGCTTGATGCGTACTCCCGCGCTATCCGTCTCAACCCGAACATCAGCGAGGTGTGGTACGACCTTGGCACTCTGGTATGTTCTCCGTGATCCACCCTCCTTCCCCCGCGTCTAAACATACAATAGTACGAGTCCTGCAACAACCAGACAGCCGACGCGTTGGATGCCTATCAACGCGCAGCAGACTTGGATCCCTCCAACGTGCACATCAAGGCTCGTCTTCAACTGCTTCAGAACGGGCAGACCACCGCAGGCATGCCTAACCAAGGCAGCGCCCCGGCTCCCCAGGACGTCCATCCACAGGCGTATCAGCCTGCCTCTATCAATGGACCCGCAGCTCCGCAGTGGGGTGCTCCCCAGCCCCAGCAACCGCCTCACGGCCCTGCTCCGCCAGCCCTGGGCGCTCCCGAATGGAATCGTCCCTTGGCACAGATTCGCGATCCTGGACTTCCTCCTCAGCAGCTGAATCCCTATGACCAACGCGAGGGCATCCGTCCACCAGCGCAGCATGGCGCTCCACGGCCACCAAGCCCATTGAAGCAGGAGCCCATGCGCCCTTACCAAGAACCATCTCGTCCGCCCACTAATGGTCCCGGCCCGTCTGGCCCTACTGGTCCCCCAGGACCTCCGCCTGGTGTCATGCGACGTGGCCTGTCCCCGTCGCCCAAAACTCACCATGTTGCACCGAGTCCCTACCATCCGCCGCCGCCGCAGTTGACACCCCAGGCATCCCAAGCCCAACCCCATCTGCCCCCGCATCACCAACAGCAACCTCAACCGCCACAGCAGGGGCCACCGCCACCGCCCTCCAACCGCATTCCCAATCCCAACTATGGCGCTCATGCCAATAACGGGCCACCGCCCCCGCCGCCTCCTCCCACCGGTCTGAGCGGCCCCCCCGCTCAAGGTCCACTACCGTATGGCCGCATCGGCAGCCCGGCCCCCGAGGTCCGCCCAATCGTGGAGAACAGGGCTGGATCTCCTCGCAACGGGTATCAGGGTCCATATCATCATCCTGATCCATCTTCTGCTGGCGGTATCGCCACTGGTGCCCCAGCGCCAGCTTCTGCTCTCGCAGCTGCTGAGCAAGCCGCCCGCGACAGGGAAGATCGCCCGCCCACCGCCCCTCCAAAGCGTCATCGTGAGTGGGAAGACAGCGACCACCCGCACCCCAAGCCGCCCACAAACGACGAGAAGCGTCAGAAGCTGGAGGAGCCCCGTAGCCGACGTCCCTCTCCGTCTCACCGCATGTCGTCGCCCCAAGTTCCGCGCCACAGCCCACAAGATGGCCCTGAGCCTCGTCGCTTCAATGACGGTTATCACCCGTCAGAAGCAGCCCATCATCCACCTTCGTTGCCCCCGATGAACGCAACGCAACCGTTGCCCCGTATGTCCGAGACACCCAAGCAGGAGCGTCCCGAACACCATGAGCCGGCTGCTCGTCACATGGAGGTCGATGAGAACTATGATGATGATGGCGATGAGGCCAAGCCTCCCGCAGCCAAGTCTGAACGAAGCAGCCCCCGCAATGCTTCCACGAATGGCGCGTCACATGCACCTACGCCCGTTGAGTCGAAGCCGTAAAAATTACTGTGACTGTACTTGTCCCTGCGTCTGAGACTTATAATGAGCTTTCCGGCCTTCTGGCCTTTCTCTTTCTTCTTTTGTCGAAGAGACGACTTCGCTTCGGTTTAGGTCATGGACGGCAGCATAACGACCTTTACATTGGTCAAGACCAGACATCGTCATGTATTTTCTGCGTATTGAAACGTTCACGTCATCTGCATATATCATGGGATATTGGTTTATGGCTAGTGACGTGCTTGGGTCGAAAATATCCGGAACGCGGGTTTCGAAATGGGGTTTTGTTGTTTGGGCTGAGGCGGGATTTCGCTTACGTCCAAAGGAAATTAGTGTCTGGTGCTTTCGTAGAAACAGGACAGATTGCAATCAACTTCTATTACCTACAATACCGCACTTTCAATGACAACTTGCTTGCTTTCGCCCGAGCACCATAGTGAGCGGGGTGCGTATGGAGGACGTGAGGTGTTGACAGGCGGTCGCGCGCTTGTACCGCACCACGCGCGTTTGCTCTCCGAGTTGCGTCATCGGCTTCCTTCCACCCCAACACGCATGCATTTGAACCATGCAGGTGACCAAATTCCAGCCACGCCTCTTGCGCTCCACCCACACCTTTTCGCCACAACACACCCCCTCGCGATCTCCCGTACGCTACCTGCAGCTCCAGCCGTACGGACCATCTTCCCTCGAACTTTCGTACCCGCCGCCGACGCGCAGCCGCCTTCCGCGCACACCCACGGCCGCACCCGTGGCCGCGCCCACACGCCGCCTTGCACGACCGCAACCTCTCCTACGCAAATTGACCGCGCGCTTTCATACGAGTGCGAGAGCGAGCATGTCCGACGCCGACTACGAAGCGTTCCTCAACAAGGCTAACGAGGATGCGAGCGGGGGACTGGCGACGGCGCAGGCGCAGCGGTATGGGACGAAGAGTGTGAATACGGCGGTGCCGCGCGAACTGGAGAGCGTGGAGGCAACGTACACGAGCGATGCGGATGAGCCGTTTGAGCCGGTGGCGCTGAACTTTGTGGGGGATGAGCTTTCTAGCCGTAAGTGAGCACTTCTGTTGCCGTCAGGAAAGGCCATCCGGTGGATGTTAGTTGGATGGCCGATGGCAGTATATCCTGCGCGAAGTGCTGAGGGGTGCGATGAAGAAGGAGTACAGCGAGGACAGTCGCAACAATATGGCTGACTTGGGTACAGAGCAGTTGAAGACGTTGCTGAGCCACAATGCGGAGGTGGAGGAGCTGGCTATCGATCGGTGGGATCCAAAGGGACGGTATAAGAGCGTGGTGGACGCAGTGAAGAGGGTAGTGGACGGAGAGGTGAAGGTGTTCCGGGTCGAGCTGAGCGGCGCAAGAGCAGAGTACTACGTCGTTGGCGTGAAGGAGGGGAAGGTGTTTGGATTGAAGGCATTGAGCGTGGAGTCGTGAGGGAGGTGGAATGTCTACAGTTTGTGGCACATGAAGGAAAAGGGAGATGGTACAAGGAAGAGCAATTGGAGAGCATGCTTAGGGGCTGGCCATATCGTATGCTCATCTGATTCAGCGTGTTTCTAATTGGTGACTATTTCTATAGCAATCTCAGAAGGATAGCTCTCGACAAGCGATCAATGTATTGTCGAATGGCAACGTAAAGTGTTGCTAAAGTAACATCCCCTATTTAGTGGGGCTTTTGTTGGCAACGGTGGTTGTGTTACGCTAACGTGCCTACCATGGTCATGTATTATACCCTCCGAACCTGCATGTATTGCCATGACATCGCAATGTAAGGTATTTGGGACGCCGTTTAAACGTGGCCGGCCGACGCACATCTTTGAGATGAAGCTGCAGCGTTCCAGCCATGGTCATCGCCCAAAGACGCATTCGAATCCAGTTGTGAATGAATGGTGTTGATTGCTGGGATGGTCGGTCGCGTTGCCCATCTCCCGCCTTCCCAAATTCGATTCCAAAGGCCCTCTTTTATCCGAAACGTCGATTTGGGCAAAATCCATGACTACGCAAATAGCTGGCTTCACGATGTATTCACACTTGAGGGAACCCTACGATGTGCGTCCTGCGACAGAGAGACTGAGCTCTCGGCGACCAATTAGCGCTAGTTGGGCCCCGCTGTCAATCTCGGGCGTTTTGGCGCTTGTGACATGTCCTCCGAGACGCCCACCTCGACACTAAACCGGTTCTGGCTCGTCGACTGTCCTGCCGTTGCTGGGTACGATGAGACGAGCAAGCCATGTCGGTGGCCACGCGATGGATGATCGTCAAGGAAGGCTTTCCGTCGGCACGAGCCTGCATTTCCCAAGGCAACACGGGTCTGCAGTGCCACGGCGTGAACGTCAAAGAAAGAAGTGAGCTGAGCTTTAGTGGCTCCCGTATAGTGGCTGTGTAGGCTATGTGGTGCAAAGCATAACATGGAGACAGTGTCTAGGGGCTAACTTGATTAAACACCACCGTGCAGCGGGTGGGAAACGACGGTGCATGCAGGCCCGAACGCCGTCTCGTTGGCCGTCGTAGCGAATACGGAGACGACGAGGCTGGCGGATGGCGCACTCCACTCCCGTCAACGGTTCTCATGGCGTGAATCACGGTCAAACAGGCGGCCCAGCAGGCGCAGTTTGCTGTCGCTTCGCCGTCGTTGGCAGGGCGTTCCACCGGCCTCGCAGCGGCATAAAACGCGTGTTTCTTCCGGCGGGCGGCTGTCGCTCTGCGGTGCCTGTCATTTTGGCCACGGATGATTCTAGCAGGCTTGCAGTGGACCACCGCGTAAGCTGCTGCGCGCTCATTGGGGCGCCTCTCGGTGCGGCTTCCAGATCGCCCAGGAGGCGTTCAGAGATAGACTAGGGCCGCCTCGCGAACAGGGGCAGGGGAGCAGAGCGGCGCGCCAACTTTTCCACCACGCCGTCGCACTGTCTTGCTTGCCACTGCGTTCCCAGTCGTACCCGGCGGTCGCCGTTGCATCCATTCACTCGTTATCCGCAGCTTCTCCCGACCTCGCACGCTCGCTCCCGCCAGAAACCGCCGTCTGGCTGCCTTCACCGACATCGCCCCGTTCGATAGGAGCCATCGGGCGTCCCCTTTGTGCACAGTACAGTCGCACCACGCCTCTCCGCACCCGCCCCCCGTGCTCCTCCACCAGCAGCGATACGAAGCAGCTTTTGAGCGCAGGCAACGCCGCGGAATTCCGTTGTTGCCCCGTCATCGGGTGGAATTCTCGCTGCGTGCCACAGCGACATACACACCACTCGCTACGCCAACAGCCGACCGGTCGCCCTGGCTTCCTCACGATAGCCGCCTAACAGCATACTCACCCTATACGTTCGCTCCCCATGCCGTCGCCGCTATCGCCGCGGGACAACCCGCACATCCGCCTCAACTCGGAGACCTCCGACATGATCGACAACTCGTCACCACAGTCGCGACCGGGCACCGCGCGCCAGAAATCCTCGACCTCGGTCCGCTCGTTAACTGCACCCGTCCGTCCGGGCACTGCGCCCTCTCCCGCCAGCCCCGGGCTGCCATCGCCTTCGGTGCCCTCATTGTACAAGAACGAGACCGTCGCGGCGTCCGCAGAGCATCTCTTGCCGCCGAAAAAGTCAAGAACACGGCCCTACCGCGACGAACCGCCCCCCTCACCCGTTTCGCGGAGATCGAGCTGGGATTCTGATTCTGTGGGCAGCCGCGACTCCAGATATGGCCCGTTTGCCTCGCCTTTCGACGACTCGAGAGCCCCATCGCGGGCGGGAAGCGAGGAGGATCTCAACACGCAGACCGTGTCGGAAAAGTTCAACATAACGCCGTCCGCGGGGCTGCTCTTGTTCCCGGAGGACGTGGAGAAGGACGACTGGTTGCACAACCCTGATCCGAATGAGAAGGACAAGCGAGACTGCGACGTCTTCACCAAGAGAGGGATGGTTAACGTGGGCGCACTGGTGATCCTCACCGTAGGGTTGCTTGTATTGTTCATCGGCTATCCTATACTGTACGTATTACTAACATCTGCAGCATGATTGATTGAGACTAACGCACCGCAGGACCTTCGTCCACAACGTAACTGCGCCTGCGAAAACGCCGTGTACGAATAACCCGCTCTGTATTCCTGGAAAAGAACACGAGCCGTTATTGAAGAACATACGTACCGGTCTCATTGATCCCAACACCCCCAAGAGTGCTTTGACACGAAAGTCGCATAATGGAAAAACCCAAAAGCTCGTATTTTCCGACGAGTTCAACGATGACGGTCGCACATTTTACGATGGTGACGATCCCTACTTCCAGGCTGTCGACATCTGGTACGGAGCGACGGTGGATTTAGAGGTAAGCCTTGGTTTGAATGAGGTTGCAATTGTACGCTGACCTGTCAAGTGGTACGATCCAGACGCAGTCTCGACGGAGAATGGCACACTCAATCTTGAATTTGCTAGCTTTCCCAATCATGGTCTCAATTACCGCTCAGGCATGTTGCAATCGTGGAACAAGCTCTGCTACAAAGGTGGTCACTTGGAGGCCAGCATCTCGCTTGCTGGCAGCGGTGAAGTCAGTGGTCTCTGGCCGGGTTTCTGGACAATGGGAAATCTTGCGCGTCCTGGTTACCTTGGTTCGACCGAAGGCCTGTGGCCTTACAGCTACCACGACGAGTGTGACGTCGGCATAACGCCAAATCAGAGCTCATACGATGGCCTCAGCTACCTGCCAGGAATGCGACTACCTGCCTGTACTTGTAAAGGAGAGGATCACCCGAGTCCTGGAAAGTCGCGAAGTGCTCCCGAAATCGATGCTCTAGAAGGATCTGTCGTGTTTCTTGGCCCAGGTCAGACGAACCCGATCGGCTCAGTGTCTCAGTCTTTCCAAGTCGCACCATTCGACATCTGGTACCAGCCCAACTACGGTGAGTCCTTCTTATGCCAATTTCGACCTGGTCACTGATTTTATAGACTTCGTTGAGGTTTACGATCAGCGCATCACCGAGATGAATAGTTACAAGGGTGGACCCTTCCAGCAAGCCTTTTCGGGTCTTTCTAATCTCAACAATGATTGGTACAATGGCAAGGCCTACCAGAAATACGCATTTGAATATACCACCGGGGACGACGGCTTCATTACTTGGTACGTCGGTGACACGCCCACATGGAGTATGCACGCTCAGGCAGTGGGACCGAACGGCAACATTGGCCAACGCAAAATCCCTGAGGAGCCTATGTCGGTTATTGCCAACTTGGGTATGTCCAACTCGTTTGCCGCTATCAATCTGGAGGAGTTAGCGAAGTTATTCCCAGCCACCATGCGAATCGACTACATCCGCATCTATCAAGACCCGGATGATGATAACCAGCAAGTCACCTGCGACCCGAAGGACTATCCCACCACGCAGTATATAAGACGACATCCTGAGCCTTATAACAACCCGAACCTGACAGACTGGTACGTGTACGTTTTCCTTCTCTTTCTTCAACTGCTGACTGTTGCGCAGGGCGGGAACTAAATATGACTGGCCCAAGAACTCCTTCATGGATGGTTGCGAGGTCTGAAAAGGCCTGGCCAGTTGGGCTTGACTTATGCTTTGAAATTATGTCACTACACGATTCGAGATACCTCATCACTTCGGCGGTCCCATGCACACGACCTTATTGGACTACCACAACAGCACGGAAACGTACAACCCTCCTCATTAGACTACTTTACACAACCAAATTTGAGAGGATTGTGACTTGAAGCATTTGCACCGGAGCGGCAGAAGGAGTTCCCTGGCGTTCACTACGACCTGAATAATCAACAAACACGTACTGCGCATGGGACCGTTACCGGCTAGCGCTTCCATTCGCCTTCACTTCTTCTTTTGCAACCACTCACCACCAATACACGACTAGTAACCTGTCTGTCTTATCTACGTTTACACTGGAATGGTTATTTTGCTGGCGACCGGTTTCTCTTAGCGCATTTGCACTGCATTGCAACACTATTTACGGCGCCAATGTATTCACGGCCTTATCCTATGCATCGCTGTATAAAATCGGATGGACTTTCGAAACTGGGACCTTTTTCTGACTTGGCTTCTCTTTCATGGTTGGACCGGCACTGACCCCTCTTATATCAATTTTAATATGGACTTCTTTTGCTTGGTGAGCCGACCAGAACTGATTCGAATCGTTTTGGACGCTTCTGCTTCGGCACACCGCTTTTGTCTCATGGGTTTTTGGTCATCTTGCATATTGGACAATAGATCAGCACGGGCGGCGCATTTGGGCTTTGCAAGGTGTATCTTTTGGGAAGGGGCTTGGATGGGGGATGGAATTACGCGAGCGACGTTTGTACGGGCTTTTTGTTGCTAATGTTAGGGGGAAGGAGTGTAAAGAATGAGAGGCACGGGTGGAGGGTCGAGTGAGAAGAGCGAGGGGCAGAGGAGATAGATGAATATATGATAATATCTGACAACTGGCATGTGCAGAGCACTGTCTCAGCAGTTGTACGGGGTGACAAAATACCTGTAGGTGATAGGGTGGGTGGTGGCCGTCACACAACATTAGGAGCTGGGGGTGATGGCTGTATGGGAGGTATAATCCTTCAGCACTCCGGCTCTAACGCCCGACCCATCACTTGCCTTCCGTATCGGAGACCTAACACGATTACAGGGTGCTGTGAGCCAGCAACAGGCCAGCAGAACGATCAGCATGGCGCCAACCAGGGAGGTACACAATAAGCCTTCTGGCAGTTCTCGCTCTAAAAATCCCCATTTAAGCGCGCGGGTTACCAAAGCTCCCCGTGAGCGGATTCAAGCCGCGGCAGGCCTCGCTGCATCATGCGTCATTGGAGGATATTAACGTGACGACCCAAAAGCGATCTCTGCAGAAGAAATACCATTCGAACCTCCAACCCTACGAAGAGCTCGGCGAAATACTCGACAAGGCCAACGAACGCAAAGAAGACCTGGCGTGGAGAGACGCCACACAGGAGGATCTTCGCGACAGGTGCAGGGACCTCGCTGATGTATAAGAGGAACGTAATGACCTCGAACAAGCAAATGAGAGCCTGATTAAGGAAAATAAAGAGCTGGAAAAGGAGCTTGAAATGCAACTTGCTGAAAATGTGGACAAGGGGCACATGGAGAAACACAGGGAGGAAGTTTCTCGACTTCACGAAGAGCAGGGGGAATGGATCGAAGCAAATGATACTCTCAAGCACTTGATTATGCAATACCTCGTTGACACCAATGTAGCGGGAAGCTCTCCAAACTTCCCTGAACAACCACTTGGTGCTGCAAGAGATGTTCGAAGACATGGCCCACGAGCACGATGCTGCGAGAACCCATCTCAAAGCGCAATCGGCCAAGTGCGCTGCTCTCATAGCCGAGTCCAAAGGCCAAAAAGTCTCGAAGCTCCGCTCAAGGCCAAGTCCTACGAGTGGGAAAACACCAAAGCCATTCTCGAGACCAAGTTCACCAAATGCGAGTCCCTCAAGATCAAAGCAAGCCACATGCACGCCGTGTACAAGGCTGAAACCACAAAACTGATGGACAGGTTGGGCACGCAGGGGGACGAGCTTCTCCTCGAGCAGATGGAGAAGAAGGCGCTTCGCGAACAGAACATGGCGCTACAAGGAGAGATCGATCGATTGGTGGGTAAAGGGAAGGACAAAAGCGGCAAAAACACTTGTGATACCATGGCGAAGGTCAAGAAGAAGATTGCTGATCTGAGGGGCTCGGTAGAAGTCATAACGGCCAAGAAGACGGGGAGGTGCTGGGAGAAAGAGGAGTAGATATTTGGATGGGTTGGAAAAGACTGAATACCCAAGTGCATTGTGTGTACAAGCTTCAAGATGTGTGATGGAATTCAACAGACAGACTTGGAGAGCAATAGATTCAACCATCAAGATCCGATGGTCTCTTTTATTCTTCACTGTTAGGTATAAAGAGGATGCTACATAAAGTGGGCGTTGGTCGAGGTTCTGCTCGAGGATTGCAGTTGCTGGATAATTCCAATAGATGACTGCCGTCGTGGAGTAAGAATACGCTGTGGTGGAATAAGTTGTTGTTGCCGGCATTCTTCCAGTATTACAATATCATCGCCGTTTCTCGTGAGTATTTTTGACCGAGATCTGTATGAACCGTTTGAAATGTAATTTCTTTATGCACACTGCTACAGGGCGTACCACAGAGTCATCTGTGAATTCCGTTTCTTGGATTGACATCTACGTTTTCCGTTTCCCGATCTGAGCCAAGGTCGCCTTCCCAGCCCTGCTCTCATTCGGTCGCCCAATCTCATAAGAGATCCATTGACCAACTTCAGACAGTTGCTCAATATCAACGCCGGTTTTCAAACCCAAGCTGTGGAAGCAGTGAATGAGGTCCTCGCTAGCAACATTGCCTGTTGCGCCAGGACTGAAGGGGCAGCCACCAAGACCTGCAACTGCTGAATCAAACGTACGGATGCCATGCTCGAGCGCAACACAAGAGTTGACTAAAGCCTGGCCATACGTGTCGTGGAAATGCAGCGCTAGGTCGTTCTTTTCAATGCCGGCCGCACTGAGAGTCTTGAGAAGCTCTGCGGTCTTGGGTGCGGTGCCCATGCCCGTGGTGTCAGCTACGGAGATTTCGTCCGCACCCATTTCCAAAAGGCTGACGGCTAGTTCGGCAACTTTGTGCGGATCGACGTTTGGCCCCTCGTACGGGCAGCCGAGAGCTACAGAGATGTAGGCTCTTACGTTCAGACCAACTTCCTTCGCGCGTGTCATGATCGGCTCAAACCTCTGTAGAGACTCGGCTATCGAACAGTTTGTGTTCTTCTGTGTAAAGGTCTCGGTTGCAGCGGTGAATATGGATAACTGGTGCGAATTTGTTCCGGACGCAAATGCGCCTACGTCTGATGTCGCGTTCTTATCGGGCGAAGGCGGCGGTGTAGAGATTTCACTTTGTCTCGCGGATTTAGCTTCCCAGATGGACAAGAAGTTGTCCAAACCTCTGACGTTTGGAAGCAGCCATTGGTACGTTATCGGGTGTGGGGAGGCGGGAGGAGCGGCGAGTACGTGCTCGAGGATCTGGGAGGAGTTTGCCATCTACTCACGTATTGATTGTTAGCGTCGTCTCCAGTCGCACCTGCCACACCCGCCGAGAGGAAGGCGCAGCGCAGACGGGAGGAAGGTCCGCGAATGCAGGACAGTACGCACCTGGGGCACCCATTTCGGCGACACGAACGATCCCGCCTCAATCGTCTTCAGCCCGGTCTGCGCCAATCTATTGACAAGCTCAATCTTGGTGGCCACCGGTATGCTCTGTTTCTCGTTTTGCAGGCCGTCGCGTGGGCCGACCTCTACGACGCGGACGAAGTCGGTGGAGGTCGTTGCATACGTTCGCCGGACCGGATAGCGCGCAGCCAGCCGCGCTGTGCGTAAGCAAGCAAATTTGGAGGACATGTTGATTGTCTGGAAGAAAGGCGTGGTATGACCACGCGCGGTTGCTTGCGGGGATTCACCTCGGCCCAAAGCTCGGAACCTTGAACCCTGCCCAAGAACGAGTCAGGTGATACGATATGCTCCACGGTTCCGGGTTATGTTTGGCTCAGCTCCCCACCTGCGGCACCTGGGCATTCCAGCCGGCACGTGGCCGGGGCGTCCAGAAGCACGTGACCAAATTGACTGTCCGCTCTGTGATTGGGTGCTCGGTCTTGAAACCAGACTACACACGAGCACGATCCACGTTGAAAACTGTCTTGTATGGTCAGATGCCAAATTTGTGCAATCTATTCCCAATAGCTCACTGCCATTGAGCACATCTTGTAGAGTCGCTTTCGTGGTGGTAGAAATTAATTCTATGATGTCACGCTAACGTTGACTGGGGCCCATTGCTACAGTCAGAGCGTGGGCAGACTTCCAATGAACCACTGATTCTGAATTCCACCGTGCTCTTCCGCTCATAAGGCATCATGGTCCCCACCCCGAAGCGTTCTGTTCTATGGAGCACGGCACGCGCCCGTCTGACGTCAACGCCTCGTCAAGCTGCACCTGCATATATTATGTCACCGCGCCCTTTGCTCTCCGCTTCAAACAAACAATCTCACACAATCGCACCCACCAGAACGAACCTAATAAACGGCCACTTACGATCCTACCACAACATGTCGAACAACGCCGATCTGCAGCTGGGAGAGGTGTTCAATGTCAAGGACAAGGTAGCTCTCGTGACAGGAGGAGGTTCAGGCATTGGCTTGATGATCACGCAAGCACTCGCGGTCAATGGGGCCAAGGTCTATATAGTAGGCCGTACCGAGGAGAAGCTCGACAGGGTTGCTGAGGCTCACGGCAAAGACATTGCCGGTCAGATCATACCTCTTGTGGGTGATGTTGCGAGCAAAGACGGTGTGCAGTAGGCTAGACGGATTTCAAGCATTGTGACCATACGATTAACAAGCGCAGGAAAATTGTCAAAGAGATTGAGTCACGCGAGAAGTGTCTCTGCATTCTCGTCAACAACGCTGGAATTGCCCCGGGCAAGACCGAGACCCACCACGAGTCTCCAGAGGAAATGCGGAAGCATCTTCTAGAGCCAACTTCAGTTGAGGAGTGGACATCTGTATACGCAACCAACGTTGTCGGACCGTTCCTCATGACTACCGCTTTCCTTCCTCTGCTGCAGAAGGCCACTGAGCATCATTATGGCTACAGTGGAACCGTTCTCAATATTACCAGCATCTCAGGCCTTGTCAAAATCTCACAGGGTCACTTCAGTTACAATGCGTCCAAGGGCGCACAGATCCATTTGAACAAGATGCTTTCGGCCGAGATCGCCAAAGCAGGCTTCAAGATCCGAGTGAACAGCATCGCACCTGGCGTCTTCCCCAGCGAGATGACTACCGGTGACAGCAAGGACAACCAGAAGAGCGAGATGCCGAAGAAGCACAAGGCGGGGCTGCCGTCTCAGCGTCCCGGAAATGATCGCGATATGGCTGCCGCAGCTTTATTTTGTGTGAGCTGCCAGTACCTCAATGGACAGGTAAGTGTCTATCGGAGACCTATGCAGCCTCGGACTAACATGTTGTACAGACGATACCCGTCGATGGCGGCTATCTGATTCAAGCTGGACAATAATGTGTTTCCACGCGGGCTTCGATGTTGCTATTGAGGTTTGCAGCGAAAAATGATCTGCAATGTATTACATCAGAAGATGGCACAATTAGTTTCACGAGTAAAGGCAGAGAATGGAAAATAAGTCACGGACGATAACCGGGACATGCTAGCATTTCGAATATGCCACTGGCTCAGAGACTGCTCAGTAGCCCGCTACATAAATTTTGTCTTGTGCATAGTGAATGAAATACTGACAGCGTGCTAATTATATAGTTAGGGTCATGGCTGTGGACACGTACCACAATCATACGTACCAGCCCATCAACTCAGCGGTTGGTATTTGACTCACATTCGAGGGGGAGGTGAAAGGACTGTCTCAATCATGCTCGCAGGCTTGATGATGCGTACCTAGCACTACACCTTAAGGCAAGTGCCAGCCGCGGCAGGGATGACCCGACCCTCTGGCCGTCTTTTGCGAGACAAAAAATCATCGGCACTATGGGGTCGTACTTGCCTAGGGAGTAAGTTATGTAATCCAACCTGCTCGGGACGATCCCAAATATGCGTGTCTGCGCTGGGTCTAGCCCTGCCCGACGTCCACTTCGCGGAACGGAGTTACACGCTTTATCGAAACACGAGTCACTTGCGCAGAGTACCAAATAGAACGTCAAATGGCCCGCCACAAACCAGCCAGCGCTTGACGGGCTCGATCATATGCGCCCACATGCATACCTTAAGCGAAATTCCACGACGCCCACCTGGGCATCCCAAACATCTCCTTTACCAAGAACGAGGCGACGACCTGCCTTCTTATTGTGAAGTCATCCCCACAACGAGGTCGATCTTATAATAAAGGTAAATATCTATCTAATCGCCTAATAATTTTCCTATAATAATCTATATAGTAATTTAATTATTTATACCTAATACGCTAATTATAAATTATAATAAGTTATTTTTTAGAATATTTTACTCCCTTTAAAAGTTAAAGTACGTTTTTTCCTCTTTTATTAATACTTTATAATAGAACGGGTTTTATAGATCTTTTATAAGGCGTTTTTTATAATTCTTTTTAAGAAGCTTTTTAATTTTAAGTAATTTATTTTTAATATACTATACTAGAAGTCCTATTAAGGTTAGTTATTTATTATAAGAAAGAGGTAATTATTTATTTACCTATATTAAATTCCGATTTTAAATAATAATATAATAGCTAGACTAGCGTAAAAAGCTTAATTTTTAGCTTAAAATAGTCTTTAGAGTTTTACTTAGCTTTATATTTCTTTACGTTTATCTATAGAAACTATATTAACTTAGTATATACTATATTCTTACTTAATATAAAAATAGATAAAAATTAAAAATACTAAAATTAGGGCCTATTACATATAGGATTTTTTAAATATTATAACTAGTAGAGTAATAACTTAATAAATAATTTATTAGGTAGTAGCTAAAATAATAGCTAGATAATAACTATAAAACAGTAATAGTATTTATAAGTTATTATTATTTTAAGTAGAACTATAAGCAGAACTATAAACTATATAATATATTTAAAATAGTAACTATAATAGCTTTTTCTTCTTTCTATAAATACTATATACTTAAAGTCTAAAAATTTTTTATTATTATTATTATATCTATAATATTAGTATTTTAGCGTTTAATAAATAGTTTACTAAGTAACTTTTAGCGTATAGTATAGGCTTTTACTAATAGTAATAACTAGCTAAGTTATATTAAAAACTATTTTAACTTTTATCTCCGCGTAGTACAGTAGGCTAGTTTACTTAATAAACTAAATTTTTTAGTTAATATTTTTAATTCTAATTTAATTCTAACGCGCCTCTTCTTACTTAAAATAAATATAATTTTTAGTTTTAATAATATCTATAAAGACGTTAAAGTTTACTTCTAATTATATAGTAATATAGTAGGCTTTATAGTATAATAGTATAAAAAAGGTAAAACTCTTTTATTTAAAATAAAGAACGGCGGCGGCGGTAGTAGTATTTTAATAATAATAAAAAAAAAACTTTCTTAAAATAGTAAAGGAAGTAGAGCTTTAGTAAAAGAAGATTATTAAAATAATTAAAATTATTTAGGTATAGAGATATACGTATATATAAAAGTAGAGTAGATAGTAGAAAAAGAGTATACTATAGTATTATAAAATAGTTATAGGAGCTTACTATTAGAAAGTTAATAGTTATTATAAAAAAATTAAAAAATTTTACGGGAAGTACTATATTATATTTTAATATTTTAATTACTATTAAAAAAGGTTGTAGGTTATTAATACTAATAAAAAAGTTATTATAGTTACTATATAAGAATTTTATTAAGAATTAGTTAATTACGTAATATAGTAAAAGTTTAAATAGCTAGTCTAGAGTCGCGTAACGTTATAATAATAATCCTAAAAAAGGGGTACTTAGCTTTATATATATACTTATAAAAATCCTTTTTAATTTACTATTTTTTACTCTTTTTAAGAAGCTCTAGATTAAACGGGGTATTAGTATAAAATTTATAAAACTATTTAATATATTATCTTTCTAGGTAAAGTAGCAGTATAGTTATACTTAAAGTATTTATTATTATTAAATAGTATAATAATCGCAAACATAAAGATAGAGAATATAAATAGATATATAATAAATAGGTAAAAAATCTATATATATAGTAGAGTAGTCTCGTTAATTATAGTTTATACCCCTAAGTAATAACCTTAATACTATCTCGTTAAATCTATTAACTTCTACTAGCACGGTTGCCTCGCGCACGTGTATTATCATCGCCTAGAAAGGATGTCTAATCGCCCGTATTTAGCAACTCGCACTTCTATCTGCTCGAGCACCACGCACACTCCACAACTACAGGGATTGCTGCACAACATTTGCTTCCCAGCGTTTCTGTTTACGAGGCGGGTGCTCGGTACCGTGGCTGGTCTTCAGCCTCACGAGCGGAAGCTAGCCTGCTCAGGAAATCTGGCGCCACCATTAGCTCTGCGCTTGCACGCAAGGAAGCAGGGAAACTCGGATCACCTCCGGGATAGGGGGCGCGGAATGGCCATCAATCAAAGCTAACAATAGGAGGAGGCGGGACTGCCGTGTATTAAAAAGCAGCTTGAATTAAACAAGCCAGATAAAACCGTCCTCCCAAGAGTTAATATTTAATATTTTTGGTAATCATACCTAGGTAATGCGCGCTTTCATCTTCACCCTGCTTTTCCTGGCTTCCATCGCCGTGGCCCAGAACTGCGGACCCAAGTACAACAACCAAGTCTGCGCGGCCGGCACATGCTGTAGGTGTTCTTATCCTCGTCTTACTATATCGACTAACCCCTATCTCAGGCAGCCAATACGGCTGGTGTGACGTCGGACCCGCCTACTGCGACCCAACGACCTGCCAGAAGCCCTTCTCAGGGAGAGGCTCTTCTTGTGCCTCTGGATCCTCCTCTACTCTCAGAACCTCTGCTACAAAGGCCACCTCCACCACCTCTTCATTCGCAACCGAAGTCCCCACCATTGATATCTGTGGCAACGCTCAGGCCGGAGTGTCCTGTCCCGGTGCCGGCCTGGGCGGCTACTTCTACAGGTGCTGCTCGTCAGCCGGACACTGCGGGCCTAAGAACGACATCCAGGATCAGAGCATGTACTGTGGAGCGGGTTGCCAAGCCGGCTATGGGAAGTGTGATAGCCAGCCGAAGCCCCCGTCGCCAACGGGGACGCCGGGTACGGCTGGAGACGGAGAGACGTGCGGGCCGATTGTGAATAAGAAGTGTGGGGCCGGGCTGTGCTGCTCGGGAAGTAACTTCTGCGGCACAGGGGTGAGTGATAGGTCCCCTGTGTAATGTGGGTGAAGCGTTTTCAACTGACATGTTCGACAGACGGATTACTGCGGTGCGGCAAATTGGTGCCAGAAGAACTGGGGTATGTGTTGGTAAGACGTGTGTTTAAGACCAATGCATCTCGCGCGCGGTCTGTTGCGGTACGCACATAGCGTTGTATTTGGGCTCGCGGACGAAGATGTTTCTGAGAAAGAGTGGTATAGCTATTATTCCTGTTGTAGATATGTCGCACTAGCACTTTTGGTCGACACTAATGCAGTTATATAATGCAACCTAGAGGTTTGCGTACGATTTCCATAACTAGATACCTAGGTATTGAACAATCATATCTAATCGGCACCATCGCCCTGGGCTGATGGACAAACGTGACAATGGAGCAACTGTCTGACAGAGGTTCAGTACGTCTTGTTTACTTCTACCTTTTGAAGTCTTGTGTAATCGGCTTTAGCATCGTTGGCAAATGCACGCTCTAGATCGTCCTCATTGAATGCCGACAAGCTGTCTGGATATTGAAATGCTTTCAATGCCCGCCGACGTGTGACCAATTCGCTCAGGATCGCGTGAGCGCAATGCCAGTAGTGCGAATTCGGCAGGAGAGAAGCAGGCTGTAGACACTATTTAGTAGCGAGGATATAGATTACAGTCGTTAGGCAATAAAGACCCGAGGATATGACAGCAAAGGTGACGGTGATGGTGATTGATCCATATCCATATCTAACAAACATGATCTCCACGGGGAACCCGGTCCAAGTAGCGTTGGGAACACAGATAGATTGGTCGTCTTTACTACAGTAACTATATATCTAGAAACTTTTAACTCTATTTTTAGAAGTCTTCTATTACTATTTTTAGAGTAAGTTATACTTAAAATACTAAGTCTAACCTCTATAATATTATTAGCTTTTATTAGTTAAGTTCCTATATTATTTTATACTATCTTATTTTATCCTTTTTAGATTCTAATAATTAAATACGCCCTAAAATAAACTTATATTTATTCTATTAATATATTATTAACACTTTCTCTATTATACCTATTTTACTAAAATATTACCTTATTTATATCTAGAAAAATTTAATATACTTATTTACTTACCCTCTATAAACCTACTATTTTTACTTATACTTTATTAAACTATACAGCTCTCTTTTTCTACTTTTATTTAATATAAACTTTTATTATATTTAGTAATTTATTTTATATAGTCTACTATTAGTCTATTTTATTAATTTATAATTAATATTACTCTAGTAGCTATTAAGCGCCTTTTTACTTATTTTTTAGCCTACTAGTATACGTATAACTATTTATAATTAAAAAATATATAGATATATACCTACTTAACGACGTAAACTAACTAAATTAAAATACTAGACTATTTAGTAACAAAAACTATAATCTAAATTTAAATTTTTAGCTAAGTATTATTAAAAACTCTATAAAGATTTTAAAAGGATAAAAATAATAAAAAATAATTATTTACTGTTAATAATAAATAACGTAAATAAAATCTTAAATAAATAAATAAAGTAAAGAATTTTATATTTAGGTTATAGCTTATAATATTAAATCTCTCTAGATACTACTAAAATTTTAAAGCGGATCTAATTTTACTAATTAAAAAAATTTTAAAATAAGATATTATGCTTTTTTTTAATAAAATTTAGACAACTTCTTTTCCTAAAAAAGAATAAATATTTATTAAAAATTTACATATTAGCGATAGCTTTATCGGAAATATATTAATTAAAATTATATTTATATATTAATTAAATAAAAGAGTGTGGCTATAATAGCTGTATAGGCGACGAAAAGGGGATTGAAAAAAAAAGAAGTATGTGTATACCTTTATATTAATTAAAATTAATTAAATATATAGAGAGAAGAAATTAATAATATAAAATATATTACTAATCTAAGTAAAAGAATTAGACTGCTTCTTAAGGAGGTTAGATAGTAATACGGAGATTTTATATTATAAAAATTAAAAATTTATAAATAGTATTCTATTTGTAAAAGGTAGAATCTACCTATTATTAAGTACGTAAAAATTCCTAGTAAATTATATATAAAAATCTATAAAGAATTATACGTAGAGCTTATTAATAAATAAAAATAATATAAAAGCCTATAACGTTAAAAGGCTTAATAAACTAAGTATAACCTGCCTATAAATTATAATAATTACCTATAACTTTTAAACTAAGTTTAGACTAGCGGCAAATATACTTACTATACCTTATATATAAATTAGTAATTAATATAAACTAATACTAGTCTAATACTTACAGCGTAATAGCTAGTATAATAGTATAAGTATATTAAAAATAATTAATAAGCTTAGTTTACTAGCTAAAATAAGTTAGTATACTAAAAGGGCTAATACTAAATTAATACTAGACTAATACTAAACTAATACTAACTATTACAGTAATAAAAGTATTATTTTATTTTATACTTATAGGTAAATTAGGAGAGAGTTAACTACTTTTTTTATTTTACTATTTAAAGGATTATTTTTACTATTACTACTAATTATACGTAGATAAATTAGGGGAACGTTAACTACTTTTACTATTTTATTATTACGAGAACTGCCCCTACTCTTACTACTAATTATTATTTTAAGTACTATTATTTTTATTTTATTAAATAATATTTATAGACTGTTTTAGAGAAATAGTTAAGAATTTAAAAAAAGTAATTAGAAATATAGGAGAAATAGAACTATTAGTGCTATACTTTTTTTATATTTTTAAAACTGCCTAGAGACTTTTATTAATATATTTTATAAATAGATTCTTATTAATAGTATTTATATTAAAATTTTATAAAATAGTATTTAAACCGAGATCTTATTAAGTAGTATTAGAAAAGCTTTTAAAAAATATATCTAAATTTTTATTATTATATTTCTAATAGACGGTGTTAAATAATTAAAAAAATAAAAAATTAAATAGTTACTAGACTATTTTACTCTTATATATAATAAGATTATCTCTAGTCTAAAAAATATTGAAAAGTAGCTATAATATAATATTCTTTTTTATTTTTACTCTCTTTTTAAGCCTTATAATTAATATATATATCTTAGGCAAAATTAAAACTAAAATAAAATATTAAAAAGAAGAAAGCTAAGTAGGCTATAATACTATTTAAATAGTATTAGGTAGGTATATACTACTATACTAGTTACTCCTAGGCGTTATCTTCTTCTTTTTATTATTTTTAGAAGCCTTTTTTAGTTTAAAGATTCTAGATAACTAAAACTTAAAAATATTATTAGATAGAGTAATTAAGGTATTAGTTTATTATAATAAAGTATTAGTTTTTAAAATAACTAAGATAGTAGCTACGGTTAACCTATTATTATTTTTTTAATTATTATTATTTATACTATTTAGTCTATTAGTACTTAGCGTAGAATTTCTACGTAACTATTATATATTAGGTATAAGCCTAAGCTTAAGCGTAGCCCTTACTAACTTTCTTTTTACTTATATAAGCTTTTTTTTACTATAGTCTATACTTAAGAGGATATTAAAACTAAGAAAACTATTTAAAGGCTTATATAGGTATTAATAGTACTAGGTAAATATATATTTATTACTAAGTATAGCTAACGCTATATAGCATATAAGCTAAATATTCTTTTATTAAATAGTAACACGCTTAGCGTAAATAGCGGCTATATTTATACTTATAAATATTAGCTTATATTAGTAAAGACTAATACTATACTAATACATATATTTAAAAAAATTAATAAGGCAGGACTTAGTAGTAGTTTATAGTATTTTAATTATATTTTATTAAAAACGTATATCCGGTATTAAATTAATATTTATAATAATTTTATAAACTAGCTGTTAAAATAGTATAATATATATTAAAAGACTAGTAAATTACTAATAATATTTAATTATTTAAAGTATTTAAACTAAAAAATAAGTAAGTATAATACTAAATTAATATTAAACTAATATTTACTACCTAGCTTATACCGATAAGACTTATTAACTTTTATTATAAAATTAGGTATACGCTTCTAATTTTATAAATTAGAATTATTATAAACTAAATAGCTTTTTATCTTAAAAATTAAAGCTTTTAATTTAATATTAGTAAGTAACTAATACTTAAACTAATACCTTACTTACTACGAGGTAATTTTATTATACTTATAAATAAAGATTTACCGCCCTTACCACCTTTAGTATAAAAGTTAGGGTAGTAATCTAGTAAAAGCTTATTTTTTTTAGTATATACTATATTATAAATATTATAGGGTATATGTAGGCAAATTTAAATTAGTAATAATTATTATTAGAGCTTACGTTTTAACAAAGTAGCAGCTATATAATATAAAAAGTAAAAAAAAAAGTAAAAAAGAAGTAAAATATAAAAGAAGAAGGTAGAGTAGAATAGTTTTTATATACTATTACTAAATATAGCTAGCGTTTATAACTGCAATAAAATAATTAAGTAAAAGTAAAAATAACTAATATATATAGAATTAATAGTATAGCTATAATATAGGTATAAAAACTAATATTAATTTAGTATTAGTTACTTTACAGTTATATACGTATAGTAAATATATATATATATTTGTATATTAATTGAACAAAAGGGTGTGGCTGTAGTAGCTGTATAGGCGACTAAAAGGAGTTTTAAAAAAGGAGGAGTATATATATACCTTTATACTCTTTAGTAAATATAATATAGCTTATAATACTTAAATCTATCTACTAGTTAACTAGCTATACTATTTTAAGTAATTTAATAAGTATATAAACGCGTTTAAGTTCGTACGTAAATATATAATTATATATTTTTACTAAAGTAAAAGAGAGCGATAGTAGTATATAAAAATAATATAATTAATTTAAATATTAGTTTAGGTATTAGGTATATTTTATACTTAGCTAATAATATATTATTTAGACTACTTAATATTATAACCGCGCAGCAACTAAATAAAAATATATAATATAAAATATAAAGTATAGGTAGTTTACCATAAAAGCGTTTTTAGGTAACTATATAATAAATTATACGTAATATATTTATATATATAAATCTATAGATAACTCTAAATAATAATAGTAGTTTTTTACTCTTATAATTATACCTTTTTAGTTTCTTACTACTACTACTTTACGACTTATACTTTACTACACCTTTTTATAAATACTAATACCTTATAAGTATTAGCGACTCTCCTTAGAATATAAAATAGTAACTTTTTCGACACATTAAGTATAAAGGCATACACATACTCCTCCTTTTTCGAAATCCCTTTTAGTCGCCTACACAGCCACTACAGCCACACCCTTTTGCTCGATTAATATACAAATATATATATAAAATAGTAAATATTAAAAAGTTAAAGAAATATCGCGTAGATAAAAAATATTTATCTAATAAATACTCTAAAAAGAATACTATAGTAAAGTAAAAGCTCTTTAGCAAAGTATTATAGTAAAATTATAATAAAATTGCTAATTAAAAAGCGTAATTAAACGTATATACTTATAGGCGACTTATAGTAGCGTAACTAATTTTTAATAGTACTAACCTAGTAATAAAAGAATAAGTAAAAAAATAGTTATATATATAAGCCGATAATATAACTATAATAAAAAGGTAAGTATTAGCCTAAATATTAGTTATAATTTTAGATACTAATAGTTACTAGATATATATAGTAAATAATCTAGTAATAAAAAACTATAGTTTAAAATATAATTAAAAATAATATACTATAAATACCGCTTAAAGAACTGCTAAAAAAATAATAAATTATATATAATATACTAAAGTAGTATTTACTAGTATATTATTATTCTACCGGTTAATTACCCTCTAGTAATATACTAGTTTTTACTAGTATAGCGTTTTTAGTAATAAGTAATATATCTTTTATACCTAGTACTTTTTTATATTCTAGTATATTCTTTAATATACTAGCTAATCCGGTAACTTATATTATAAACTAAAATAATATAAGCTTTAGTAATACTAAAATTAGCGTTAGTATTAGTACTACAGTAAATATAAAAAATAATAAAAAAAAATACTATAGATATTAATAGTAATAAAAAAGAAGCTATAAATATTAATAATAATAAATAGGAGTAACGTGCTATAAAAGTAGATAAGGCAATTTATATAGCTAAAAGAGTAATATTTATTAGCCTATTATATAAAGAGTTTTAATACTATTATAAAATTTATAGATAGGTAAATCTAAAGTAGTAACTTTTAAAAAAAGGTATAAATATACTATAATATAGAATTAGCTATATTAATTTTAAGGTATATATATAAATATATACTAAACTAATACTAGACTAATATCTTATAAAGTTATATTTAATAGTTAGTTCTAAATACTAATCTAGTCTTAAAAAAATATAAGTAAAAGCTTAGTTAAAAGCAGTATATATTACTATAAGTAAGTAAATTTTAATAAATAGAGTAGGCTACTTTAATTTAAATATATAGTAAACTATTATTTAGTATATAATATTAATAGGTACCCGCTATTTTTATATTAATAGCTATAATAGACTTTCTATTTTACTATTTTAGTACCTATTCTCTAATAAAGAAAAGGCTATACTTAGTCTAATATATAACTACTAATTTAGTTATAGTAATTTTCTAGACTATTATACTATAAAATATTATTATTTATTAAAATATAGCTACTATATATTAGATACGTATACTCTTTTAATTATATAGGCTAGACTACTAAAATTATATTTAGCCTATTACCTAATATTTATACTATAAGTAAAGTATTAGTATTAGTATTAGTATCTACTAATAAAAAATAAAAATAACTATTTTTTTTTAAACTTTTACTACTAAAGCGAGGCGATAAGAATACTAAGTATAATATATTTTATTAAAAATAGACAGCTAGCGGCCCTAAAAAATATTAAGCTTAGCTACTTTTTTTAGTAAAGGAATAAATAAATCCTATTTATACCCTTTTATATATAAAATATTAAAAGTTATTTTTTAGCTAGTGCTTCTCTATAGGTATTATAGAGGAATAATAATATAAAAATATAAAAGTATAGTACTAGTTTTAAGTATTAGCCTTAAATATTAGTTTTAAGTAATAGTTTTAGGTATTAGTTAAAGGAAAAGTATAAATATAATCTTTTTAAGAGACTATATATATAAAGTATTCTAAATAGTTAGTAATTAAGTTACTTTTTTTTTTATTCCTTTATTTAGTCTAGACGTTCTTTCTTTTTATTAACTTTAACCTTTAATAAAAAAACGGTATATTAAATACTAAACTATATAAGCTATATATATATAAAATAGTTACGTATAATAGCCTAACTATAAAATCTTTTTTTTTAGTTATAAAAATTTTTATAGAATAGAGACTAAGTTTTTAGTATTTATAAATAGTAATAGTTTAAGCTAAATAAAATAGAAATTAAACGCGAGTCGCTATTACTCTATTATAAATAAATTTACGTAAAATTAAAAATATAAAAATTACTATAGTTTTAAATTTAGTATTATAAAATTCTATTTTAGTATACTATTTAAATATAGTAAGAATTGCTAAAACTAAAATTATAATATAATTCTATATAATTAGTAATTAAATTATATTAATAACATTTTTAATTACTCTATTTATAAGACTGCGTTTAGTCTATATATTAGTAAAAAGTATTTTTTTTTAAATAAATCTACGCTTTTAGCGTAGTACCTATATTTTAAAAGAAATAATTAGTATAATACTTTTATAGGTTCTATAAAACAGTTCTATAATATTTTTAGTATAATAATAAAAGACGCAGCGTGTAGTTATATACTAATATATATACTAAAAACGTATTTACTAGTTATAATAAGTTAAAATAGTATTACCCGTAATAAGTTAATATATAACCTCTTCTAATCTAGTACTAGACGTTTATTTATAAAGGAAAGAAAGATAGTAGTAATAGTTTACGCTATTACTAGTATACTATAAAGTATTAATATACGCCGGCGTTCCTAAACTAGCTATAGTAATAATATAAAAAAATATAAAATAGGCTATCTACGAGGCTATAGCTCCTCGTAATACCTTATAATAATAAAATATATAGTATATATAGTATATATAGTATATATAGTAAATATAGTAAATATAGTAAATATAGTAAATATAGTAAATATAAAATAACTTTAGGCTAATAGGCTGTATATCCCTATATACTATACTAATATAGAGGCACTAAACGTTCTTAATTAATTTAATAGTATAATTTATATAAAGCTAAAGTATACTATTTGTAACCTTAAACTTTTTATAGGCTAAACTACTTTTATTATAGGCTAAACTATTTTTATTACTAGCTAATATGCTCTAAGTGTTATAATATAGAAATACGACTACTTATATATTATTTATAAGTAGCCCTTTTACTAGTAGTATACGTCGTAGCGTTACTAATAGTATAGTATAAACTTAAAGCTATAGAGTATAGATAAGAATTTAGTATATATAGGTAAGTAAAAGACTAAGTTTTAAGAGCTTTTAGGCGATTAGAGGAATCTAAATTAGTAAAAAAATATAAAAAAAATAGTATATTATAAGGCAGCGTAGCTACTGTAGCTATAGTACGTAATAACCTTATTAAAATAATTATAAAAAATAGTAGCCTTATAGCTCTAGAGATAAAATAAATAATAAAATAATATAGGTAAACAGCGCAGACGATATATAAGTATAAAAAAAAGAGGGAGGAGAGTTTTATAAAATGCCTATAAATATAGGCAAGATAATATAAAAAGTATAAGTATAAAGGAAATAAGTAGTCTATATTAAAAAAGAATAAAAAAGTCTTTACTTATTATAAATCTATTAATAAGTACTATTATAACCTATTAGACCCGACTGTTACGGTTAAGCCTAAAAAAAGTATTATTTAGATACTAATAGAAAGTAAAAACTAGTTTTTTAGATTTTTAGTTTTATTAGCTAGTATAAAGGCGTAAGATAGTTTATTATATTTAATATTATAAACTAATATAGGCTAGTTTTAGTTTTAGAATTAGTTATAGTTTATTTAGTATACCTCTTTTTAGTATATATAAAGACTAAATATATTTTTTAATATACTAAGTTTAGCTAGAGGAAGTATAAATATATATTTTATTTAAAAAAGTTTTTAATTAGCGTAAGTGCTTTTATTAATCCTAAAATAAGAAAGAGTATTATAGAAGAAAGTTTTTATATTACTTTATTACTACTATATAACCTTTAGAATAATAGTCTTAGTAAACTATTTATATAATTATTATATATAGCTATAAATATTATTCTATAAAAAAGAGGTATTATAAAAAGGTAACTTTTTAACTAATAGTAGCTAGTAAAAGTCTCTAAAAAAAATAATATTAAAACTAATAAATAGTTAATAGACTAACTTAAGTTAAATTTCTTCTAAGTAAGCACTAATCTAGATAAGTAGATTAAAACTAACTATAAACTTCTCGTTAATAATAATATACTAGATTAATATAAAAGTAGCCTAAAGCTATTATAATATAGTACTACTAAGGGGCTTTATAGGGCCGCTTTTATATATAACTAGTATCTAAAAAAGGTTATTAATAATATAATTATTAATAAGAAATACAGTAATACTAGTAAAAGTAAATTATATAATTAGTAAAAAAGTATTAGCCCTTTAAGCTAATACTTTAAGTCGCGTAGATATTAATTTAATAATATAGATCTTTTTAGTACTAGTCTTACTATTTAAATTAATAAGTAATTAAAAAGGGGTACGTTTAGCTAGAATAGCTTTAAAATAGTTAATAACTATATTAAATAAAAGTTTCTACTTATTAGAAGGAAGTCTTTTCCTTTTAGTTAAAATATTAGTATTAGTATTAGTCTCTATAACTATTAAATACTTTTAAATATATTCTTTTTAGTATATAGTACTGTTAAGATTATATAAATTAATATATTTATTTATACTCTAGTCTTTAGTACAATTAATTAGCTAAAATTTTAAAATATTACTATTAACTAGCTATCTATCTAAGGCTAGGCCGTGCACAGTAAGTTTATTAAGTTTAAAGAAATCTTTTATAAATACTTTTTTAAAATTTAAATTTTTTAGTTTAGTATCCTTAACCTTTTTTTTATAGTAATTAGTAATAGGATATATATAATACTATTAGTAAAATATATAGGCCTTAGTATTAGTCTAAAATATAGTACTAAAAATAACTTATATATTATTAAAATTACGGAATAAATAGTAAAATATAAATTTAATTTTATAAAATTAAATAAAATTAGTTATTAGTAAGTACCTAGAAAAGTATAATAAAATTTTTAACTTTACTTAAAGACGCCGTGTAGGAACCCGCTGTATATAATTTAAAAAAAAAATTAATATAAAATATTACCACTTTAGTAGCTAGGCGTTTCTTATATTTTTATAGTAATAAGTAACCTAATTAGAATAGTATATCTATATTATTAGGTCTATTATTTAGGACAGGCTAGCATTAATTAAAGAAAAAGACTATTAACTAAGCTAACTTTAGATAATAATTAACTGTAATAATAATACGTAATAAGTAAACTAGAAGTAACTTAAATAGTATATATAAAACTTTTTAAATAGAATAATTTTATTTACTAATAGTTTTATATAAAAGTTTTAAAGTAAATAAAGTAAGCGCGTGGTTATTACTAATATAAAATAAAACTAAACTAGCTAGATTCTTATATAGTAGAGTCTTCTTTTTAAGTTTAAAAGTATAAATACTAATATATTATAATACCCCTACTATACTAATATAAATTTAGATATTAGTATTAGCCTACTAGTCTAATACTAAGACTAAATAATAAAGATTTAGGTATAAATAGTTACGTATTAGCTTAAATTACTTATACATTTTACTAAAAAGAATTTTAAACCTAAGTTTTATCTATATAGGCTATAGTACGTAGAATTAATAAACTAGCTCTTTAGTATACTTATTCTTTTAAAAATAGTAAAAAATAATATAATAGTATATATAATACCGCGTTAATATTAATAATAGTTTTTAATAGTTAAAAGTTATTTAGTTATATAGAGGAGATAAAAGCGTTATATTATTAATAACTATTAGGGCGGTATTAGTATAAAAAGATTTAGAGTATATAATAGAAATTCTATTAGTTTAGTATTAGGCTAGGCGTTTTATATTAACTTTAATTATAGATAGGCCTAATTTAATATCTAAATTAGGGGTATTACTAATTTAGTATAGACTATAGTTATATATACTACTACAGCCTTACTACTTATATTAATTCTAAAAATCTACGATATTTAATAGTAGAGTAAAAATATACTTTTTAAATATAATAAAGCGCGCGTAGAAGTAGTAAGTAATAATATAAAAATAATTCTTTATAAAGTCTTAGGCGAGCTACTAATAAATTATAAAAGTACTAGTCTACTAGTCTAAAAAATAAAATATAAAATAAAGGAGGTCGTACTAAAAGTTATTAGCTATAAAAAAAGTAATTAATAATATTAAATTTTTAAGTTAGCGAAGCTATGCGTAATAAATATTAGTTAAAGTATTAAACTAAAATTATAATAATATTTACTATTACCTCTAACTTTTTTCCTTTAACTTACTGGTATAGTTTTATTTTTTAGAAATCTATACTTATCTAAACTACTTTATTAATAAAAATTATATTTTAGTTAAGGTTATTAAACTATACTTAAATATCCTCTATATCTATTACGTTTCTATTATTATTTTAGTAAAATAAAAATCTAGTATATATAGTAGAGGCTTTATATATAATATAATTAAAAATAATATAATAAAATCGTAAATAATAACTAAACCGCCTATCTTTATAGTATATTATATAACGTACCTAAGTAATAAAGTCAACCTCTTATAAATAAGGCTTATTACAGTATAATTAGTAAACACTAAGTATAAAGGCATACACATACTCCTCCTTTTTTAAAACCCCTTTTAGTCGCCTTAAGCCACTACAGCCACACTATTTGTTCGATTAATATATAAATATATATATATAATTAGTAAAACTATAAGGGAAAAAAATAAAAAGGTAAGACTAAAGTATTATATAGTACGCTTAAACTTAGTAATAGGGGTTTAATAAATAATATTTATAAACAGATAAATCTACTGCGTATATAATTAGATCTAGTTATAAAGAGACTTAAATTTAGGGGCTAAAGGGCTAAAATTATAAATAGTAGATATATTTACTAACTTAAAGTTAGAGTCTTTAAAAGTCTAATTAGCTTTTTTATATAGTAATTCTTTTAAGTCTTATAAAAAATTATCTAATTTATTTAAACTATTATAAAATTTATTATCTAGGGTACCGTAGTCTAAATTATAATAAAATAAAATATTAGTTTAGATATTAGTCTAATTTTTAGATTCTATAGGGCTATTTTTTATATTTAAATAAATAATTTTTAATTACTCTTTAACTAATCTGTTAAAAGGGAGTATTTTAATAATAATAAAATTTATTAATATATTACTATAGTTAAAATAATATAAAACTAAAAAATATAACTACTATTACACGACTAAGCGGTAAACCTAGTAATTTTTTTTAAATTAATAATTAATTAACTCCAGATTATTACTATTAATATAGGCCGGCTTTAAAATAAAAATTTTAATATTTTAAGGAAGTTTAGGTAACTAATTAAAGACCTATATAGTATCTATAGAGAAATTATAGATATAACCCTAATAATAATATTAGGCTTCCTAGTAAATACGGACTTCTATTATAACTTAAATATAAATAATTAAATACTCTTTTATATTAGTAAAGGGAGGTAAAAACGCTAGTATAGGTTCAGGATTTATTTTATTAGTAGTATTATAAAGAAGAATATAATTTAAACTAAAATTTTTAATATAATTCTACTAATAATCCTTATACTCGCTCCTATAGATATTTAAATAAAACTAATATTAGTTATATATTTTATACTTATATATCTAAATTTTATTTAGCGCTTTATAAAACTGCGTAATATATACTTTTTTATTAAATAATAATATAGGCTTTTAAAAGTAGCCTACACTATTTCTATTTATAGGGGGCCTTACTAAAACCTTTTACTAGTTTACTCTCTTTTTTATAACTATAAAGTTATTTAAATTAAAAAGATTATTATCTAACTTATAACTATCTAACTTTTTATTATATAATTTTTAATTATCCCTTACAGTTATAAAGACTAATATTTTATCTAATACTTATAATTAACTAAAAGAGATACTTTCTAACTTTAGTATATATCTAGTAGAGATTAAATATATCTTTCTTTATAATAGAGTATAGAGAGGTTTTATAGCTATATAATTTAGTATTAGCTTATATATAGGTAATAATAAATATAAAAGATTAAAGTTTTTATAAAATTAATTACGCGTAGGATTTAATTATTATAATAGTAAAAAGGTAAAAATATTTAATATATATAAAAATAATAAAAACGTAAATAGATAGTAAAAAAATATATTTTTAGGTAGACTATAGTATAGTAAATAGTATATAAGCGTATTTATAATATTAATAAGTATATAACGTTTTAAAAATAGTAGTTATAACCCTAAATAAGTATTATTACGGTAATTAGTACACCGTTTTTTTAGTTTTTTATTAGTAAATATATTATTTAATAAATTAAATACTTAATTATATTTTATATAAATATACGCACTACGTTAACCGGCTATATTAGAAATTAAAAGTAAAAAATAATTAGGGTAATAAACGCGTATATAACGCGTTAAAGTATTAGTTTAAATATTAGTTTAAGTATTAGTCTAGATATTAGTTTTAGCGCCTTTAGGGGTTATAATAAAACCCGTATAATAATTGTAAAACTAAAAATATAATTTTAATAAAAATATATTTATTATAATCTAGGTACTAATTATTAATTTTTTTTAAAAAAATATAGTCCTCCTTAAGTTCGTTTATTTAATTAGAGTTATAAAGCTTCTACTTAATATACTTTTAAAGTTTAAAAGCTTAATAGATAAGCTCCCAATCCTATATTAGGGATTTAAAGTAGATATTTTTTTAAAACTACCTCTTTTATTATATTATAATACTATAGTGCTCTAAAAAGATATATAAAATATAATAGTTATAGTCTATTAGTAGTTTAACCTACTTAAAACTAAAAAGATAGAGTTTAAGAGTAACTAAATAATTAAAAATAGACTAAAGTCTTTTATAAAGTATTAGTATAGTATTAGAAATATATAAAGTATTTTTTTTAACATATTAAGTATAAAGGCATACACATACTCCTCCTTTTTTAAAACCCCTTTTGGTCGCCCCGAGCTACCACAGCCACACTATTTATTCGATTAGTATATAAATATATATATATAAAGTATTTTTTTTACTAAAGTTAGTCTAATACTTTTATAATATTTTTAGAAATAACTATTTTAGGGTTATTATCTATTAAAATACTTATACTCAGAGGGCTTATAAGTAGTATTAAAAAAATAATATTAGAGAAGGAAGTTATAATAAAGGAGAAAAAGATATTATATTAAATTATTTTAACCTGTTACGCTTTATATATTTATTAGTATATATATAAGTTATAGGTATAAAAGTACTAAATAAAAAAAGAAAGAATAGAGTTTTTATAAATATTATATTAAGCGGTATTAGTCTAAAACTAGTAAAGTAGTTTTAAAGTTTTATAGCTAATAAATAGTTAATACTACGTAGTAATATTATTAAACGTATTAGTATATAAAAAAATAATATTATATTACATTTTATTAGCTAATAGGAAACGTAAAAAGTAATAAATCTAACTAATAATAGTGCCTTCTTATTATCCCAATTAGGTCTAAGATTTAGCCGCTTTTAATTAATTTTAATATATAAGCTCCTTTTGTCGTTCCTTTTTAAGAAATAATAACTAATTACTCTAAATATTTAAGAACTTACTAATTATTATAGTATATTAATAGGCCTTTAATAAAAAAGTATAATTTTAATATATCTATAAATAAAAAGCCGGTTATAAATATAGATAATATTTTTTTTTTATTATTACTAGATTCGGGACACCTTAATATTTTTAAATATATAATAGATACTCTAACTTATATTTTTAATACTTATTTATATATATATATATATAGTATTTTAACTAAGGACGCTAGTCTATTAAAAAAGAAACGTAAAAATAGTTAATAAATACGCCCTTAAAAATTATAAAAATAGTAATATACGCAGAGATAATAGTAATAATAATAGTAATAGTAATAAAAATAAAAAGAATAATAATAATAATAGTACTATCTTTAATACTAATAAAAAACCTCTAAATCTAAATAAAGTTATTAAGGCTTTATACTATAAGTATATTACGCTTATTCTTCTCCCAAACCTAAAAAGTAAAAAAAATCTACTTACTATAAAAATAAATTTATAATTTATAAAAAGATATAAGTAAAATTTAAAATAATAACTACTATATAGGCGAATCTTCTCTATAGCTGCTAATAAAAATATAAGAAAATTTATTATTTTTATAAAATTAATTATCTTATTTTTAATTTAGTAATATATATAATTATTTTTAAAATTTTTAATAACGCTTTTTAGCTAAAATTTATATTTATAAAATTTATATGTTAAGTTTAGATTAATTTAGTACGAGAAAGTATACACCTATAATAAAAAAAATATAAAAAAAAAAAAAAACTAATATTTTAGTAAGTAGTCTCTACTCTAAATAAAATTTAAAATTTAAATAAAAAACTTTTATACTATTATACTTACTTTTACTATATTTAGTAACTACATTTTATAGCCGGTATAATAAAAATTTTTAATTTTTATAATATTTAATATAAATTTAGTAAAGTAGTTAATACTATTATACTTTAACTCTATTTATAATAGGTAATAGGTAATTAAAATACTAGAATCTTTTAAGCTTATATTAATAAGCGTATTTAATATAATATATAGGTTATTTTCCTTAGACGCCCTTTTATAAACGCTCTTTTTAAATCTATAACTTATATAAGTTATAATATTAATCTATAGGCTCCTATTTAGCTTACTAATTTAAAGATTAATTTACTTAAAATATACTTACTAATTATAAAGCTTTAAGAATAGTATAATAATTTCTCTAAAAAAGTATAATAAATATATAAAACTTTTAAAAGAGTAGAAGTAGTTAAAAATAAAATCTATACAGGGGGGTGAAAAAAAAAGACTAATTAAAAAAGATAGCTTTTTTAAAATAATATAACTTTGTAATTAGTAAGCCTAAAAATACAAAAAAAATACCGTTTTAAAGAGAAAGACTAGTAGATTCTATTTACCCAGTTAGGGGCTGCTTACTAGGGGGTTTAGAGGTAAAAAAAAATTAGTAAATATAGAAAATTTTTAGGATCCTACTTTAAGTTAGTACAACTTTTTAATTAATATATAAAATTAGCTTATTTTTATATATATAATAATATATACTAGGTTTTATTAGTATATTTAATATTTTTATATATTTATATATTAATTATATAATTATATATAAAAGTCACTTTTTCACATTTTTAATAATAAACTAGTAAATAATAAATTACTAATACTTAGTATAGTAGCCTTTAGTTTCTATAACCGCCTTATAACGGTTAGGAAAAAATAAAATATAGTTATTAATAACTTCTTATAGTATATTCTACCACTCCTTATTAATAACTCTTTTAAAGGCTTTTATACTTTTTATACTAGATCCTATACCTAAACTAGCCTTTTTATTATTATTTAGTCCTTATTTTAAATAACCCTATATATTTTATATTTATATATTAATCGAACAAATAGTGTGGCTGTGGTGGCTCGGGGCGACCAAAAGGGGTTTCAAAAAAGGAGGAGTATGTGCATACCTTTATACTCTTAAATAACCCTATATATTTTCTATAGGGGCTAAATCAGGACTATAGGCTAGGTAAGGAAATAGTTTAATTTTATTATTTTTAAACCAGTTTAAAACGTTCTTTATTTTATAAATAGGGACGTTATCTTGTTAAAATTGCTAACCTAAATTAATATTAGTATAAAGTTTATAATTATAATATAATATAATAATATATATATATATATATATTATTATATTAAAAAAAGAACTAAAAAACCTATCAAGTTACTTACCCCTTTTTATATAGGGTTTAAGCTTAGGTATAAAGACTTTATTTATATAGTCCTTACTAGTAAAAGAAGTAAAAGAATTAGGTATTTTAGTAAATACTAAATTACTTTTACCTCCTATCTAAATTACACCCTAAACTTATAGTTTAAGGTCTTATCCTATAAAATAATTAATATAATTAATATTAAAAAACTAAAACCATAACTTAAAAATATATAAAAAGTTATATATTTTAATATTTTAAAAAGTTAAAATAACTTACTTCGTAATTGGCTAACAGCCAGTTTTCTTCTCACTCTATTATTACCCCTTTTTCTATAATATTATCTATTTTATTGTCCCCTTTGTATTGCTTACTTATCAGAAAATATTATTTTTTTTAAATTTATATTTTTAATATTTTTTATATTATCTTTAGCGTATTTTAATTTTTTTTTGCGTTTTCTTTGTTAATTATTAGTTTTTTTTTACTTATATTAATAGAGTAGTCCTCTTCTTTTAAAAAGGATTGTAAAGTCCTTTTTATAATATTTTAACTATTATCTATTAATAGTCTTTTATTTTCTTTTTTAGGACTTCTAGTTAAGTCTCTATTAATAATTCTTTTTTCTCTTAGGGTTAACTTTGAAATTTTACCCCTTTTAATCTTTTTTATATTATAATTATTATCTCTTTTTTTTATTCTCTTTATAGCGTTATAAATACTTTGTTAAGGCTTTTTTAAAGTAGTAGCAATTAAAGAAGGAGAATTATTTACTTTTAAAAGAAGTTTAACTTTAGATTCGAGTTTTAAATAATTTAGCGCTATTTTAAAGAAATAGGAGTTTAGGTTTATAAAAGTAAAAAGATATTATAATATACTATAATATTACTAATATATCACGTAATTATTAATTATATAAGCCTAGGCACTATTTTTATAATTAATATAATTTTATTATTAGATTACTAATATACTTCGAAAAACTAGTCACGTGACCTATACTAGGCCTAAAATAGTATAGTTAAAATTTTAGTTAAATACATTCACTAACTAAAAAGTTATAGGAACCTAAAAAAGGGGTTAACAAAATTGCTATATTTAGGTAATTTTAGTTTCTTACAGGTAATATATATTACGTAACTAAAATCCTAATAATAATCTCTGTAATTTTCTCCTTAAAACGGTATTATTCACGTCTTTTTAGGCTTAGTAATTAATTTTATATAAATTTTTAAAAAAGATATCTTTTTTAATTAGTTATTTTTTTTTTACCCCCCTGTAACTTTTATAAGTAGGCTGACTTAAACTTAGAATATACTAAAAAAAAAAAAAAAGGAAGTTACTTAAATTATAAGCTAAGTTTTTTAATATAATTAAAACTAAAAATATAAAAAAATTATTTAGCTTATCTGCTCTTAATCTAAATAAGATAAAATAAAAACTAAAACTAGTTAAATATAGCTTAAAATAAAAATACGCTACCTAACTATTATATAAATATTTTTTAGATCTTATACTATAAAGAAAGCTTAAATCCTAAATTAATATAATTAAGATTTTAATTAATCTCTATCGCGTTCCGGGCGCTTTAGTAAAATATAAGCTAGTATAAAATTATAATTAAGGTATACTACTAATACCGGAATCTATACTAGAATCTATACTATAGTCTATTATTAAGCTAAAATTAGCCCCTATTATAGTTATAAATAAATAATATATTTTTTATATTTATAAAATAAAATAATATTAAGACTTCTGCTAATCTTAAAAAGTAAAAAAATATATTAAAAAATAGTATTTTAAGTAGTTTAAACAAGATAACTTAATTTCTTATCTTAATAAGTATTATAAATAATTAGGTATAGTACTTTTTAGTTATATATACTTTAAAAACTATATAGCTATAATATATAGAGTTTTACTTTTACTATATTCTTTATAATAATTATATTATATGTTTATAATAATTATATTATATTTTTATAATAATTATATTATATTTTTATAATAATTATATTATATTTTTATAATAATTATATTATATTTTTATAATAATTATATTATATCTTTATAATAATTATATTATATCTTTAATATTAAATTTTAAAGTATAGGTTTTACTATTTATTATATTATAAAAAATAGGATTACGATAGGCAGTATATGTCACGGAGGCTTAAAAGTAGATATTAAATATTAATATTTAATAAGAATCTACGTATAGGGAGCTTACTAGGTACTTTAAAGTAAGATAAGAATATATACTAAAACGCTAGCTTTACTAGCGTAGGTATACTTATTTTAGTACTTATATTTAAGTAAAAGGTATTTTTATATCTATAATACTATCCTCCTTTTTAAGAAGTTTTATTTTTAAAGCTTTATAATTAACCCTATATATTTTTAACTTTCGTATAATAAGGCGGAGTTAAATACTTATAAAAGTAAAATATTTTTATTAAAATAGTAAAATATATAACTACTTAAATAGTAAATTATAAAACTACTTTTATTATAACCTAACTATTAGAGTTATAAGTATAATAGGTAAGTTTAGTTTTTTTTATCTACTGCCTATATTTCTAAAAGAGTCCTTTATACTAAACTATATTATTTTTATAATTCTATTATACTACTTATATATAAACTATAGTTTATTATCTATTAATTATCTACTAATTATCTATTAGTTATCTATTAACTATTTATTTATTATTTATTTATTATTTATTTTAATTATTTATTTATCTATTATAAATTAGATAATAGCTATTTGTATATTATAAGCCTCTAAAAAGAATATATTTAATTATTAAAGCGTATATAGATATTACCGATAGTATTCTATAAACTATTTTTAATAGCCTATAATATTAAAATAAAATTATTAGTTAGGGTTATTATAATCTTTCTACTTAATAAAAAATTATAATAGGCCTTTACGGCCGATGTCTAGGTTAATTATATATTTATTAACCTTATAATCTAATATTACTTTAACGTTATAGATAGGTAGCCCTTTTTTTATAATAATAAGGTTTTATAGTATTTATTACTATCCTAGTAGTAGTATTATATTTTATAAATAAAATAGTTATAGGTAAAACTATAGATAAACGTCTTTAAGCGTAGTATAACTAGTAAAATTAAGTTTAAAAGCCTAACCTATACTATAGTAATTATCTAATTATTTATTATAAATATTAATAATTTTAAATAGCTTTAAGTTTTTACTTTTTAGTCCTTTAGAGTAATACGTATAGATATTATATATATTAAATATAATTTAGTTACCTACGCGGATCTCTAGAGTAGATAATTATTAACTATTAATATTTTTTTTAATTAATATACTTCGCGAGCTTTATAAAGCCGCGGTATAATATAATAATAAGAACTTAATAAATACTAAACAGTTTACACAATACTAATAAGACTATATATAAATAATATAAATTTTAAACCCTTAAAAGTTATACTTTTTTCCTTTAGTAAAGGTAAGATATTTTACTAAATATAATAACGTAACGCTTATATTTTAATTTATATCTATAAATTAGCGACTACTTATAATTATCCTAGAAGTTATTAGTAATTACTACTTATAATTATATATAACGCGGTTAGCCCCTAGGGAGTTACTAAATATATAAACTTTAGGACTAAAAAAAGTTATTAAACTGTTGCTTAGAGTCTATATAACTAAATATTTAGTTTTTAAGTAAGTACGGCCGTCTATTTTATATTTTATATTATATTACTAACTTTTACTTAAAGGTATTTTAGTATATTATATCTGTATAAATTTTTTTTATTTTTAAAACGTTCTATTACTATACTAACTTTAGCTAAATTACTACCTATTATACTAACTACTTCTAGTAGTAGTAATATTTTAAGTTAAAATAAAATTTAAAATTAACTAAAACGTAATCCTTCTACCTATATACAACTTATTAATAAGTTTTATGCTAACTTATATATATATAAATTTTTAGTAAAGAATAGTTTTTTTAAGTATATTATTTTTAACTATTTTAAAGCCCTTTTTTGTACGTACAAACTTTATATTAATAGAATAAAAGCTTTATAAAAGTAGATAGTTAAAAAAGAAGAACTAGGAGACCTAATATTATTAATAAAACTAAAGATAATAAAGTAATCTAAAAAGTAGGCTAATAAAATAAAATAGATCTATTAGTACGCTTATAAAATCTAAAATTAAAAAAAAAGACTAAATATAAATTTTAGGGCCTACTAGTGCGCGTAGGGTTAAGTAAGTATATACTTTTATTTTTATCTAGTAAGTATTACTAACTAGGCGATAAGTACTATAGACGGTATAGGTACTAATAATAGTAAGTATAACTTTTTTTATTCTATAAGACTACTAAATAAGCTAGGTATATATATTTGTATATTAATTAAATAAAAGAGTGTGGCTGTAGTGGCTGTATAGGCGACCAAAAGGGGTTTTTAAAAAAAAGGAGTATATATATGCCTTTATTAAGCTAGGTATATATATAACTTACTTTAGCAGGCCTTTATAGTATTATTATTTTAGTAAAAAGTTTAACGGGTACCGTAAAGATTTAGTATAAAATTAAATAAAAAAATATTATTTTAAATTACGTAATAAATTAATAATAATATTATTAGTTTATAATATTAGTAGGCGGGGTAAAATGTAATAAAAATAAAATATAAAAAAATAAATAATCCTTTTATACTTTTACTTAAAAGTGATAATATATTTTTTTTATTTTTACCTACGCCTATATTAGTGTTAAATATAATTATTATTTTATATAGTTTATATATATAAAAAGTTTATTTATAGGTTACGTATTACGTATTACCTTCTATTTTTTTAGTAGTATACTAAAAGATTTAGTACTTATATATAATAAGTATTTTTTATAGCTTTAAATAGTATTATATTTATTAATATAATACTACTATTTACTTTAAACTTTATAACAGGTAATAACTCTATCTAATTATTTTACTTATAATTAATAAAATAGCGTAAATAAATTTTTAAAACCTAATTAATAATTTTTATTTATTTATCTATTTTTATATAGAAAGCTATAGATAACTTTAGCGTTATACTAATGTTTTTATATAGTTATTTCTAAAACTAGAATATAAATTATATACTATAGTTAGTAATAAACTCTAAAAAATAATTTTTTTTACACTAGACGTATTTAATAAAAATTAAATATAGATTTCTATATTAAGAGACGTTAATAGTATAAATCTTTTTTTTTAATAATCTATTTATAAAAATTATAATATACCTATAGTTATAACTGTTATAATAGCTTTTAAGTAATAATATAATAAAGTTAATAGATACGCTAGTTTAGTAAGTATTTAATATAAATAATAAATATAATAGACTATACTTACCCTTACGTCTTAATTTTACTCTAAAATAAGTAAAGTAATTATATATATAATAGGCAACGCTGTCTATATAGTATAATTAGTAGTAATATTATAATAGTTATATATATATTTTATACTTACTATTATATTTAATAGTGTAATTATTATAATATAATTATATATAACGTATTTAGAGTTTACTATTATAAAATATAAAAACTTTACTATTAATATATAATAAATTATTATTTAGGCGATAGTTTTATAGTTTAATATAAATACTAAGATTATAATAGAACTAGTAGAGTATATAATATATATAATTATACCCTATAGTATTTCTTCTCTTAAGAATATAGTATCTATACTAAACTTTTTATACTAGAGTTTTTATTTTAGAGTTTTTCAATTCAACGTTTTTTTAGGGGGGCGCACTAAGTACGCTAGTAGTATACTAGCGCAGCGCTATTTCTTTTTTAATCTAGCCTTACCTAACTTTTTCAACACATTAAGTATAAAGGTATATATATACTTTTCCTTTTTTAAAACCTCTTTTAGTCGCCTATACAGCCACTACAGCCACACTCTTTTATTTAATTAATATATAAATATATAATATATACTACTCTCTATAGTATTTACTATAGCTTTAATAATATTATTATAAAAACTAACTACTTTAAGTAATCTTAATAAGTCTACATTATTAGTATTTTTATAACTATTATAAAATTTTAAAGTAGCGTCCTTATCTTAACTATTAAAAATAAATAGCTCCTTACTAATTTTATAGATTTATTAAAATAGGCTTATAGTATCTAATTTTATTATATCTATTAGAATTTTAGTTAGATATATAGTATATTAGGAACCGCTATTATATATAGCGTATATAGGTTTTTTAAATTATTTAAAAAATAATAATACCTACTATTAGTACTATATTTAGTTATTATATACGTTTATAAGAATATTTTTTATTTATTATATTAATATATTAGACTTTATGCCTTTCTTACCAGGCCTATATTTTCTTATAAAGTTAAATTCTAATAAGAACTTAGCCTATTAGGCTTATTAGTAATTTAACTATTTAGTTATTATAAAGTATTTTAAAGCTTTATAATTAAAAAATACCTTTATAGGGTTAAGTATACTAGTAAGCTTAGGTTACTATTCTTTAAAAATATAAATAATTACTATAAGCTCCTTATTATAAATAGGGTAGTTAAGCTCTACTAGTTTTATATTTATTAAAAAAAAGGTAATAGGCTATAAGACATCGTTCTTATACTAAAAGAGTATACTAATAATAACCTAATTAGATACGTTAGTCTCTATAATTATATATATATTAGAGTTAAAGTAAATAAATATTAAAATATTAAAAAAAGCGCGCTTAAGCTACTTAAAGGCTTTTTAAGTAGTAGATATTAGTATAATTTTACCTATAGCGGTATTATTGTAAAAGATAAATACCTCTTACTTAGTAAAAGATAAAGCTTATATTGCGACACACCCCCTAGTTACTAGGCCTAATTAGAACTAGTAACTACTTAAACGCTAATTACGCAGTCTTACGTTACTATTTTTTTTTACTTTTTTATAGTCCCCTACCTTAGTAACGAACTAAGAAGGGCCTACTTAAATAAGCTTTAGCGAAATTAAGGGCTTATAACTATTATAAAAGATAAATACCTCTCACTTAGTAAGAGATAAAGCTTATATTACGACAGGTATTATATATTAGTTTAATTAGTAACTATATAACTTAAAAAAAAATAGTATATAAATTACTAATAGAAATTTATAAATTTAATAAATATTTAAATATTTTTAACTATTTTAGATTACCGCTACTTTATAACGGCTTTAATTTTAGCTAGATCTATTTCTAATCTATCTACTAATAGGATTATACTAAAGTAGCTAACGCGTTAAATAAAAAATTTATATTTATTAATATTAAAATATAGTCTAGCTTTATAAAGTTTATATAGCACCTAAAGATAGTATTATTTATAATTTATATTATTCTTACTAAAAACGATAATATTATTTAAGTATATAAAATAAAAGTTATTTAAGTAATTATATAGTAACTAATTAATATAATATTAAAAAGTACTAAGAGTATTATATAATTTAAAAAGTATAATTAGGTATTTAAATAGACAGAACCGCGTAAGAAAAGTAGTCTTATATTTATTACTTTTTTTAATTTAAATCTTATTAAATACTATAATAATATTAAACTTAGAAAAGACGCGCGTCTTATTTATACGGGTAAGTATTTTTTTTAATTTTAGTAAAGCGTTATAATCTTTAATTATAATTTTATTAAAATAATAATAGTTAATATATAAATAAATACCTTCTTTAGACTTCCTAATAACTAGTAGTAGAGTAGTAAATAAAAAGTTACTTTTATAAATATATTCTTTTACTATTTTAGCCTAAATATAGGCTTTAATAGTCTTAGCTTTCTTATATAATACGCTAAAGTAGTATTATACTATTAGTTAACTACCCTTTTTTAAGTATATTTTATAATTAATACCTAGTTATTAGGATAGTAGTTTAGCTACCTCTTTAAAATTTTAAAAATTAGTAATATAATAAAACTGTTTTTATAATTTTTATTTAATTTTATTAATAGTAGTCGGCAGCGTATTTATTTTTAAATAAAACTTATTAAAATTAGCTTAGGTAGCTATAGTAGTAATATACTTAGTTTTTATAAAAATTATATAAGTATATTAGACGTTATCTACGTCGTTACTTATTTTAAGGCGTATTTAGTTTTTTAGTATTATCTAAATAACAGAGTCTAGATTATAGTAAACTATTTTTATAGTAGCTTTTACTAAAATAATTACTATATTAATACTATTTTTATTTTTAAGTTTAATTATTTTAGTATAACTATTACCGTGCCGGTTATACGTTATTTTAATAAATAAAAACTAGTATAGATAGTTACCATAATAATAGTTTAATTTAAATACTATTATCTTTTTACTTTACTTATATAAAGGATTATAAGTTTTAAGTTATAATTATCTAACTATTACGTTGTAACTAATAATATCTATTACCTAGTACTAATTTTTTATTAATATACCCTTTAATCGCTATACGTATCTTAGCTATATATATTATTTTACCTATAATATTACTATTAGTAAGTTTTAAAATAATAGGGCTCTGCGCTATAACTATAAAAATTTATAAATATATATAAAATTAATACTAATAACTTATTTAGTATAAGTACTATTTAAAAAAATATATATAGTAACTAAAATTTTATTAGACGCCTTAACTTATATCTTTAACTTTATTTAGGTGCTATAAAGTGGCTTATTTAGTAGATTTTTATTATAATTAAGTAAATAATTTATTATACTATATACTATAGTAGTAGTAAGTTATTTTTTTTATAAACTATAAGCTATATAGTAAATATTACTTAATAAAGTAAAAAATAATTATAGACTTAATTAGTTTATTAGTGTATATTATATACTATAAAGTAATACTAACAAGTATTAAAGATCTTTGTCTTATATATAAATAAAAGTCTTTAAGGGTAACTATCTTTAGAGACTATACTTTTTTCTAACGCTTAATATTATAGTTACTATTATAGGCGTTATTAGTATTAACGATATTGCGTATACAGTTTAGTACTTAATAGAGTTCCCTTACTACGTTTATACCCCTAGATTAAGGTCTAGGCGTACTTTTACTTTTTGGTTAGTATTAATATTTTAAGTATTTATTTCTTTTTCGATATATTAAGTATAAAGGTATATATATACTCCTCCTTTTTTAAACCCCCTTTTAGGTCGCCCTGAGCTACTACAGCCACACTTTTTATTTAATTAATATATAAATATATAAATATTAAGTATCTATTATTTAAAGCTATTTAGTAGGTACTAAAACTATTAGACCCCTTTTATAAAACTTAGACTAATTTTAGTTAAATATATAATTAGACTTTAGATAATATATATATACTCTCTTAGTTTAGATAGCGTAAAACTCTTTTAATAGGTAATAATTTAGATTAATAAAGGAATTACGTCTATTAATAAAGTTAGGCCTTCTTTTAATAAGAGCGCTAGCTTATAAAATTATTTTTATATTTTTATTATTTTTACTATCCTTCTTTTTAGACTTTTTATAAGTAACGTCTTTAAAGGTCTTATATTAAGATAACCGTTAAATAAATTATATTTAAATTTTATTAGCTAGGGCTACGCTTATTATAGCGGCTTTTAAATATAGGTTAAGATTAGTTATAGCCTTAAACTTTATTAAAGCGGGTTCTAAATATATTTATATTATATTATTTTTAAAATAAGTTAACTATTTACTAAAGGGCTTATTATTATATTACTATAGTTTACTAAAGTTAAATTTTATAAGCGAAGTAAGTTACCAATTAATTAAACTAAATACTTTTTATAGATTATTATATAGTTCTTATATACTTTAATATAGATTATTTAATTTAGCTTTTTATTATTACGTACACGGTTTAGTACCTAATAGAGTTCCCTTACTACGTTCGTCCCCCTAGATCGTTGTTTAGGCGTACTTATTACTTTTCGATAGATTATTTAATATTATAATAATATAGTTATAAATATAAATAAGCGTATAATTCCTATACGCTTAATAAAAATATTTAATTTTAAACTATTTATTAGGAAAAAGCTTATATAATTACTAGAACTTTATTTTTATATTTTTAATTTATATATTTAAATTCTCGTCGGCAGCGTTATTAAACTTATTAATATTCTTTTATCTATTATTTAAATAATACTTTTTTTTAGAAATAATAGTATTAACTACTAATACTAATATACTACCGCGTTACTATTAATTCTTATAAAATATAGGGTAAACTTTATTAAATAATATTAATTCTATATTACTATAATAAAAAAATTTATTAGAGTTACTAGAGTTGTTACTACTATTATTATTAAATAGGTTTAAAAACGTAAAATTTTATAGCAACTTATATAGCACTATTTTTTACTTTTTATTTTTACTATTCTTTTTATACTTTTTATCTTTTTTAAAAGATTTATTATTAGCTATAATACGATAGGAAGCTTTTATTAATATTTTTAAATATTTTAGTTTATTTTATAGTTTATATACTTCTTAAATTACTATAGTAGAGTATTACTTATATTTATTACTATATTAGATTGCCTTACTAAGAGTCTAATTAGTAGTTAGTTAACGCTACTATTTAGTATTTAATTTCTTTTATAGAGTACGCGCGTCGTTATTTATACTATTATACTCTTAATAAATATAACTAACTAACTAAAAAGTACTATTAAGGTTTTATTTTTACTATTATATCTACAGCTCTAGTCGCGCTATATTTATTTTAATAATATATTATAGTTTTTATACTTTTACTTTTAACTATTTTATAAGTTTAGCTACGTTTAGGTTACTACGTAATATACTCTAGTAGTAAAAGTACTTTAAGATAGTAATAAACTAATCTTTTAGGTATTTTACTACGCTTACCTAAAAATTATTAATAAAAAAAATAGTAGTAATAATATACTTATCTATAAATTATTTATTAAGTAGGGTACGCGCTAAAATAAAGTATTTATACTTAAATTCCCTTTTAAAATACTCTTTATTAGTCGTAATAGCTGTTTTAATAAATAATAAAATATTAGTCTTTATAGCCTTAACTTATATAATAAATACTTTATAGTTAACTGTAAAGCTATACTATAATTACTAATCTATTATAGATTAATTAGTAATAATTATTATATTAAAATTTTTATTATTATTATTACTAATATTTAGTAAAATAAAGTAAGAAATACTAAAACTATTCTTATAGTAGTTATTCTTTAAAGGTCTTTTACTAGTATTTACTATTAGATTCTTTTTAATTTTTTTAGTAAAAGGGCTGTTTGTAAACTATTTACTAAAGTTATAAAAAGTATTTAGTAATTTAGTAATTATACTTTTATAGGGCTTACTAATCTTAAAGTTAAAAGTAATTTTTTTTACTATACTAGGCAATTGTAGTAGTAATAGTAGAAGTAACTTATTTAATTAATTATATAACGTATTATTAACTAGTGTATACTAAGTTAATTTTTAAGTATTATACTTTTTAGTAGTACTATTACTAGCTAGTCTCTATATAGCGCTATTACTAACTAGTTTTTAAGTAGTACTATTACTAACTAATTTTTAAACGGCACTATTACTAGTTAATTTTTAAATAGTACTATTACTAGTCTATCTAAATAAGGTCTTTATATAAAATTTTATTATTTTATTCGTACTAATAGGCGTTTTATATAATATAGAGAATTAGTTTACTATAATTATATAATTAGTAAAGCGTAGATTTTTAAAATTTAGTACTTATATAGTCTATTATATAAAGTATTATTTTATAAACGCCTTATTTATAGGTATAAAGGGATATATAAATTATATTACGGAGACTTAAAAGTAAATATTAAATATTAATATTTAATAAAAATCTACGTATAGGGAGCTTACTAGGTATTTTAAAATAAAATAAAAATATATACTAAAACGCTAGCTTCGCTAGCGTAGACATACCTATTTTAATATTTATACTTAAGCGAGGGACGCCTTTATACCTATAATAGTATAGTATAATTTACTATTAGTAATAATATATTAGGTAAGTAAATATTAAACTAAATTATTAATCTTACTAGAGCGATTTATAAGATTATAATATATACTTTAGGCTATATAACTTTTAGGTTAAGTAACCCGTATTAAGGTCTTTAGTTTAATAATTTTAAAACTTATTATCTATATATTAAAACTCTAAATTTAGAAGTCTTTTTTATTGCCTAATATAATATATATAATTTTTTATTTTTTATATCCGACGTTTCTTATACGTTAAAAGAGGTAAATAATATATTTTTTAATAATAATATTTATTTTTAGGTTATTAAATACTCTATATAACTAGATAAACTATTAGTACTTTAATTTTTAGTAATTAAAAAACCTATATATATAATAAATATTACTATAATTTTATAAAATTAGTTTACTATAACTAATACTAACTATTTATAATTTATATTTTTTAAAAATTACGTTTAGATTATCGCCTTTAAATCTAATTTATATAGTACCTTTTTTTATAATATAATAGACTTCCTTTTCTATAATACTAATCTTAAGTTTTTTTTACTCTAATTTTAGTAAAATAGCTTTATTCTATACTTAAAACCTCCTATTAATACTAAAATATTATTATTAGCCTTATATATACTACGGAGCTATAATTTTATATAATATTATTTTACTAATTAATACTTTTAGTAAAAGTAAACTACTAATTTAAACTAATATAAGATAATTTTATATATCTTATATTATATACTAGTTACTATTTTATTATAAAATATATAGCTATATAGGTTATACTAGCGTTTAGATTATTATTAAATCCGACTTAAAATTAGGAGCAGTAATAAGGCGGCCTAGTTTTTTATTTAGTTAGCTAACACGTTTCTAGCAGTAAAACTAGCTTTAATATAGTAATTCTATATATTTTAAAATATAGTCTAACGTATAGTAATACCTACTTTATAGTATAGTCTTGTAAATATACCACTCTAGAGTATTAAGATCCGTTTTTACTTCTTTTACTAATTAATAGAACGATCTAATTAAGCCCTCTATACTCTTATACTTTTTAAGCCTACTAGCGCTAATTCCTAAACTAAACTATAGTAAGCTCTAGTCCTAGCTTATTAAAAAAAGATATAATAAGATAGAAGAGGTATAAAATATTATTAAGTATAAAATTAAATACTTACGCTTTAGTAGATAGGTTAAGTATTACTAGTAAAACGCTATTATTATAAGTATATATAAACGTAGAAGAGTTTTATATTCTTAGGTAATACTACTATTATACGGTTAAAACAACTAGCGGCTCCTTATATAAGCACTAAAATTTTTAGGGCTATATATACGTGCCCCAATTTAAGCTCTAAGGGTTAATAAGAGCTTTAGATTATTTATATTTATAAGAGATAAGTACTAGTAGAGTTATAATAGTAGTTATACTTAGTAAGACACTACACTATCTAGAGCTATATACAGTACTCTTCTTAGTTATATCTATAAACTATTACCTCTAGCGTAAGATTAGGGCAAGAGCGGGTTGGCCATCTTTCTAGCTAGTAGTAGTAATAGTTAATAGCGTGCCGCTCTAGTACCGTATAATACTTACTTACTACAACGTTTTTATTGTTTTACATTTTATTCCTATGTGTACTATATATATCAGGCAGATAAAATACATTATTAATACCACATTGCACCTCATGTACCCCCCGTTTGTGAGCTTTCGTGTTGTATAGGCCAGTGCGTTAAGCTTGCAATCTTTAAAAAGCTCTACTAGGTCTCTAACGCACAATATTGCCTAGCCTGCACTAACTCTATTGCTTCTCCCGTTTGGACTGGATTCATTTCCTTATTTTTCGGGTCGTCAACGGTAGCCTGTTCTTGGTTCACGATCTCTAGGGTCAACGGTCCTCTGGCCCGCAACGCTTTTGCTCGACTGTTGCCTGTATGAGTCCTGTAATCACATTCCAGGTAGCTCGTCCAAACTAGAGTAGTAAAGGAGAAGGGGCACTCACCTAAGGTTATAAAGAAAGAAATACCATATCTCGCTAACAATCGGAGCCCATATAAATAGAGCGGGGACTTGTCCGAACCCCCAAACATCATCCTTGAACTTCTCTCCCGCTACACTCCGCAAATAATTTCGCTGCCGCCACATCATAATAAGACCAGTTATCATGCCAGCCGTCATCAACCCTACCAACAAGACCCAGAAAAACATAACCGCCCGGAAGAGCGGCATCGCCTGCTTCCCGAACCTCTTCTTGCAGCGTTCCTTCCATGGCTGGGCCCAGAATCCCACTATTCCCGCGACGGCAAAAATAACGACCGCCCACGACGGATAAAGAGCTGGGGTAAGGACACCGTATTCAGGTGGATTTTGCGTGCAGCCGTGCGAGGCAAGTAACCAGTCTTGCCGCTTGCTACTGCTCAGCTGAGTTCTGACCAGGACGACAATCACCAAGACCAATACCGTGGTGTGGTACACGAAGCGAGTTTGATAGAACGAAATGGGCCGAACCATGCAGAGGAAAGTTACGAGGAGGCTGTTGACCTGGATGAACGCCATGGCCTGGATCTCGACAATCTCGAGTATCGATGGATTCTGCGCCAGGTAGACGATCGAGGCTACGGCAGATACACCAATGAATAAGCCATTGGAAACAAAAAACGCAGTCTGGAGTGACCTCAGCTCTTTGACTAGGCAAGAAAACGAGCGTTCTTTGCCAGCCTTGCTAGCTTTTTGCGGCACGACAAGATATAGTATACGGTACGCTGGGCCGAAGAGAATAGTGAGAATGATCTGAGCCGTGTACGTATACATCATCTACCGAGAGGAATGTATTAGTTTTAGCTCTCCTGAGAAATAGTTGCTGCATCTTGCAACTTTGATAGTACAAATACACTTACACCGATTCCCGATAAATCAGGGTTTCCCACTCCGTACGTAAGCAGACACAGGTTCTGGCAGTTCTGAACCTCCACAGTGATATTCAAGCGTCTTTTAGTAGCATAATCGAAGAAATCCTGCACCGTCTTAAAATCGCATTTGTGGTTGTTCGCATCGGTAACATTGGCGGGTAGTGTGCTGGCTAAACTCTGGCTATGCTTCGGCAGACTTTGCAAGGTTGTATGCGATATTAAAGTAGTTCCTCCAGTCGCAGAGGATATAGTGGGTGTTGCTGTTGTTATTGGCTGCAATTTAGAGGACTGCGATGGACCTTGGGGAAGGGACGCTGCTGGCGAATAGCATAGCAAGAAGTATGCTGTAAGATAGTACAGAATAAAAAGCATTTTGCCCGGCTAGGTTCAAAATAAATAAGTCTAGTAGCGACAATTAGGGGTTTCGGACGAAAGCACTTTACAGCCTTTCTACACACGCGAGGGCGTAACAGCCTTTTTATCACCATATTCAAGCCGGAAATAAGACCCCTCCAAAAAGCCATTAATTGTCAGCATGTGCATAATGTATTCTGACATTGTCTGTAGCCAATAATCGTACCCTTAGTTTCTTAGTGGACATGCAGACTCGTATCAATCTCAGGCTGAAGTTGTTGGCCCGAAGCCTTCAAGGTGGGGGTGTCTCAAATTCCTTAGAAGGTTAAAAGAAGCGAAAAGGTTTTGCAGCCTGATGCTGACTCTTCTTGGCTGTAGTGCTCACCTCGGCTCTAACGATCTGAATGGCGAAAAACAGAGTGGTGCTTCCATGCTTATCGTGTTGTCATTGCCGTAGCTGAATCGCAGTATTGGCGAGGCACGATGGCAGTTAAATGAGATATTGCGTACCATGTTTTAGCATCTAGCGCACCCTACGACAGAATTCAATAAACACTTCAACCACTTGTAACCCAACTAATGTTTTAAAATCGCGAAGATTGTGGGAGAAGACTGAAAAAAAGCTATGTCGATGCTCGTATATTTGCAGTCTGTAATTGGGTAGCCCGTACCCATGTACTTCATCATGCAAGTAACCAAATGCGGTTTTTTTCAGAGCGCCACGTCTACCGGCGCTGGGGTACAATTCGGCGAGGTTCCGGGAAACAATTAAGTTTCGAAGCAGCGCTCTGGTTGTGCCCAATCCTTATCTACACAGCCCTGGTGGAGAGTCTGAGAGTGCCAGTGATAGCGCACTAGAGTGAAGTCCTGGTCAACCTGTTGTTTAATTGACGGGTGAACTACTCTACATAAGTGTACAGGTAAGAGATTGTGGCGTATAGGGTTACCCGTACAATCTCAGCTGAACAGACCTAAGCGATGGCAGAGCAGGGATCATTAGCTGAACGGACCTCAGCAGGGATCATCAGCTGAAAGTAGAATGAACGACATGGAAGTATAACCAATTCGTACGCGGCTTCATACGGAGGCCACGAGGCGGTGGTGAAGCTGCTGCTCGACAAGGGCGCCGAGGTCAACACACAGGGTGGATACTACGGCAACGCACTCTAGGCGGCTTTATTGGGAGGCCACGAGGCGGTGGTGAAGGCGCTGCTCGACAAGGGCGCCGAGGTCAACACGCAAGGTGGACGGTACGGTAACGCACTCTAGGCTGCTTCATAGGGAGGCCACGAGGCGGTGGTGAAGCTGCTTAAAGCAAGGGGTGCGAAGTAATCTTGATAGAGACAGATTCATAGTCGACTGGATAGCTCTTCTAAAGAGGGTATCTGCATTTTAAAATATACTGTACGGTAGTAACAATAGAGTAATATAAGTAGTACGCTAACAGCTATGCTTATAGGACTGTAAAGAAGGAAAGGCGTGGCAAATTTGCCACTACGAGCTAATATATAGCTGACCCGCTCCTGCCACACCCTTACGCTAGAGGCGATAGTTTATAGATATAGCTAAGAAAAGTACTATATACAGCTCTAGATAGCGTAGTACCTAGCTAAGTATAGCTATTTTAACGCTAAGGCGTGTTAACTAACTAAAAAAGTGCTAGGCCCTTTAAGTCTTAGTACTACTCCTAATCCTAAGTTAAATTTAATTATTTTTTTAAGAGCTTATACGATCCGTATAGCTATAGATTTTATAATAAATTATTTTATAAATAATAACATAAAACGTGTAAAGTTATTTTATATTAATTAAAATTAGAGTCTTACTTTTACTAAAAGTACTAGTTAATATAGTAATTTTATATAAATTTACCTATAATAGCGCGTATAATATTAATAATAATTTTTAAGTTTTAAAGGAAGGTTTTAAGGCTAGAGTAAAATTATTTTATAAAAATTTAAAGTAATAAAAACTTAAGGTTAGTACTATAAAAAAAAAGTCTATTATATTATAAAAAAAGGTACTAGATAAATTAGACTTAAAGGTAATAATATAAATATAAGTTTTAGAGAAAAATAAATTATAAATATTTAGTATTAGTTATAATAGACTAATACTACAGAGTTTTAGTAATATTTATTATATATATAGGTTTTTTAGTTACTAAAAGTTAAAGTACTAATAGTTTATTTAGTTATAAAGGGTGTCTAGTAACCTAAAAATAAATATTAAAATAAGTTTTCTGTAAATCCCGCCTACTAAATATAAAATATAAAATAATAATATTATTATTTATTTAAATAGCTAGAGGGTGTCTCTTTTTAAGTATTTTTTATAAAATTAAGAAAATACCGCTTAATTATCGCTTTTATTATATTTATAAAATACTCTTATTAAGAAGCTATAGTTAAGTTAATTATAGTAAAATTATAGTAATATAAGTAATTTAACTAATTAAAAATATATTATAAAAGGAACTATTAGAACATAGTTACTAGAAAAACTAGATTTACTATAAATATAGCTATAATATAATTTTATTTTACTTATAAGTAAAAGTCTTATTACTCTATATTACGTAATTAGTTAGGCTTAATTAATCTAAGTACGTAATTTACTATAGCATAAAAAGATATTTTATAATAAATATTATAATTATATATTTAGGATCTGCAGATCTATACTAAAAATATATATATATATTTCTATATTAAAGAGTATATCTATTTATAATCCGTTTAGGAAAATATTATTTAAAATATTTATATATACTTTTTAAATATACAAAGACTTTTACAATATTATAAGGATAAAGTATACTTAAAAATATACTATAAAAGGGCTAGATATTAGTAAATGTGTTATATAAGGTTATTCTAATAGATTAAATAAAAATAGTTAATAAAGATAAAATTAATTATAATTTTAAAAATAGTTTTAAATTATAACTTATAAAGAATTAGGAAAACGATAAATTAGTAAATATAGTATTATACTTTAATTTAATTATATTACTAATACCTAAATATAGTAATAGGGTCTTAAATATATTTAAAAGTAATAATAGAACTATAGATACTATTTTTATATATAGTTACCTAAAGCGGCCTTCTACTAGCCCTTTAAAAAAGAAATTATATCTTTTTTTTAAACTAAAAGAGGCTAAAAGTATAATCTAGAGCAAGAATTATTAGTATAAAAATAGCCTCTTTTGTATTTATAATCTATTGTACCTAAAGATTGTTAATTTATTTATTTTAAAAAAATAAGTATTATAATTATAGTTATCTTTTATAAAATAAAAAAACTTATTTTAGGCTTTTTTTATTTAGCTAAAGAAACTTACTAAACGTATATAAAGGTCTAGATATATTTAATATAATTTTTTATAAAAATTTAATCTCTCCCTTTTTTTTATTATATTTATACTCTTCTTATAGGCTTTAGAAAAAAAGTTCTTTATAGTATTTAATCTTTCTATTTATATTATCTAAGCAAAATATTATATAAAAGTTTTTAGATTCCTTTAGCTTACTTAAAAAGAAAATTTTTTTAAACTTAATACTAATAAAGACTAATTTAGCGCTTAGTTCTTTTATTATTTTAATAAGCTACTACTCTATTTTAAAAATTATATAGTATAAAGCTCTAGGCAGTGTATTATTTTTTTATAGTTTAAAACTAAAATTTAAAATTATATTAGCGGCTGAAACTAGCAGAGTATATTAAAATATTTAGTTAATAAGTTTATATAGTAGTTTAAATAGTTTAGATATATTATATATTATTTTTTATATTTCTAAGTTACTATTCTTTTTAAAGGCACTTTATAGGACCCTAAATTAAAAAACCTATATTATAAATATTTAGTACCTAAAAACAGTCTATTAGAGAGTAAATAATTAGGTTTCTAAATAGATTTCTAATTAGTCTAATTTAGTAACTATACTAAACTACTTTAGATACCTTTATGTTAGTTTACTTAAGTAAAGAGATTACTTATTAGTCGCTATTATAATAGTATATAAATTTAGCTTTTAGATTTTTATATACTATTAACTTTCTCCCTTTAGTATTTTAATATACGTTATACTTACTTTAGACTAGCTTTAATAAATATTTTATATATTTTATAAATATTTCTTTTTATATACTAAGATACTATTAGTATATAAACTACTATATAATATTACTTAGTATAGATTTATATTTTTAGTTTAATAGTTAATTTTTAATAAATACCCTCTATACTAAAATAAATAAAGGGATTTTTAACTTTTTATAGCTTAATTTTTATATATATATTAATATTAGCTACAGTTTCTATATAAGTTATATACTATAAATATTTATAAATAGCTAAGATTTCTTTTTATCTAAAAATTATATTTATATTATTACCTTTATACTTATATTACTAAAATAGTTCTTAGTAGGTACTAAAATAGGCCGTATAGTAGTATAGAAATATATTATATACTTTTAATAGTAAATTCTTTTAGTCTCTACTATATAACTATATTTAAAGAGGGTTAGTAAGTTTAAATATAAAAATATTCTAATACTATATTCCGAACTTTTCTAGAGCTATATTATATTAATTAAAAATATACTCTTCTATTATTTTTAGTTTTCTAATAGCTATTATTATTATTTTTATAATACCTACCATATCTATAGACCTAAGCTTAATTTTAGTCTTTAATTTAACAGCTAGTTAAAATTTTAATCAAAGTAGTAGCTATACTAGCGCTAATAATATTTTAATTTTATACTTTTATCTACCTAACCGTAAAAAATTTATTAGAAAAATAAACTTAGCTATTATATTAAAAATTTTTTTAGAGACTCCGGTTATATTTAATATTAACCCTCTTACTTAATTAAATAAAAATAAATTTAACTATACTACAATAAATTTAATTATCTTATAGAGCTTTAATAGTACGCGTAATATAGACTACTTTATAGCCTTTACCCTAACTATCCTTAATTAATAAAAATAATTTACTAATTTATTAGAATAAAATATATTTTATAATAATTAGCTTACTATATATACTTATTATATAGGGAGGGTATTTATTTAATTAGAGTATATAAATAAGCTATAGTAAATTTAAAAAAATTTTCTACTTTAGTTTTTAGTATAAATAGTTATTAAATAAATTTAATAGTACTTTTACTGCGTTAGTATATTTTAATTTATAATAATACTAAATTCTAAGCTTACGGATATAGTATTATTAATAAAAAAATAAATTATAATATAATATACTAGTACTCTTTAGACTTAGTAGCTAGGCGTAATAAAATATACTACTTAACTTTTTTATAAAATCTATCTTTTAATATTAAATATTTTATTTTAAGTAAAACTCTAAATACTAGAACTAGTCTTAAGTATTAGTATTAATACTAATAGCCTAAAATAGGCCTTAATAAAACTAGCACTTTTATTTTACTATAAGTATTAAAGGGCTAATATTAAATTATTTTAGTATTAAAATACTTATTAGGTATTAAAAATTATTTATACTAAAATATATGTTTCTAAAATAATTTTAAGATATCTTATATTAGAACTTATTTATTTATTTTTTACTATATTTTTTATATAATTATTTTATACAGACTTTATTACCTTAATTTTTAGTTTATAGCTTTAAATTTACTATTTTTTTTTTATATTTCTTTATATTTCTATATAATTTTATATATTAAATAGCTACTCTATTGTATTTTCTAACTCTACCTACCCCTTATGTATATTTTATTTCTACAGTAATAGTTAAGATTAAATTATTATATACTAAAGAGTTATAACAGTTTATATTTAATTAGCTATTTTTTATTACTTAGATAAAATCTACCGGTATCTTTATAATTAAAAGTAAATAAATTTTAGCCTTAGTAGTACTAGCGCTTTTTATAATTAAAAGTAAAAAATATTTACTATACTTTCTAAGTTTAGAGGCTAAGAAAGGTATATAGTAAGCGTATAACTATAATATTTTTTATTATAATATAATAAAATATAAATATTAATACTGTAGTTACTATATAGCTTATTATTTTTACTTAGTAAGCTCTTCTTTTATTTTTAAAACTTTTTATTAATTACCCGTTCTAAGCTTTTTTATACTTAGTATAATATAGTAGTAGTACTAATAATTTAATACTATTATTAGTAAGCTAGTATATATTTATATATAATAAAAATAATAATTAGTTAAAGTAGGCCTCAGTTTACTTTTAGATTATAAAATAAAAAATTTAATATTTTATATATAGTTTTTTACTTTAGTAAAATTCCTAATTCTAGTTCTTTCTAAAAATAAAATTATAATTATACTTTTAGAATCTAACTATACCTATATATAATTTTACTCTTAGTATAGCGGCTAATATTATTTATTTTATATTTATTAGTTAGAACGCGTAGCCTTTATAGTATTAATAATAAATTTTTATTAAAAAAATAAAACTATAGCTAAACTTAATTAATTTAAATCTTTTAATATTTGTGGTAAACTAGATAATATTTATTTTTAAAATAAAAGGTAAATTAATATTATCTATAAAATACGATAATCGAGATTAAATATATATATAATAGGTAAGTAATTAAATAATCTAGTTACGTAATTAACCTATAATTAGAGAGGGTATATAAGCCATAATATTATAATATACCCTCTAGGTAAACTGCGTTTAAGTAGTAAGCCTATATAAAAATTACCTAAAGTAAATTTTATATTTATAATATCCTACTATAGTAATTACAGTATACTTAATTTTTTTTTATTAAATTTTTTTTATAAATTTAAATACTATTTATTTTTATAGTAAGTCTACAGCTTTAAATAACCTACTTAACTAATTATCTATAGTAGCTTATTTTATTAGTCTATTTTAAGTAAGATTTATTTCCTATATTATGTTATAATTAATTATTATTTTTTCTTTTAACTTAATTATACCTTTTATATTTAATAAGTAGGTAAAATTATAAGCGTAGTAAATAGATAATAAATTATATAAATAAAAGTAGCTCTACTGCTCTAGTTAGGTATAATAATTATTTAAATTATTTTTTTCTTTTTTTTTTTTAATTTATAATAATATTTACTATAGCACTCCTAAGTAGAAGTATAAAAGACTTATTGATTTTTTTATATTTTATATTTATTATATTTTACTCCGCCTACTAATAGTTCGTAAATTAATAATATTATTATAGTCTTATTATATAATTTAAAATAATATTTTTCCGCCTAATTCCGTATAAGCTTTTATACTACCCGTTAAACTTTTTACTAAAATAATAATACTATAAAGGCCCGCTAAAGCAAGTTACGTATATACTTAACTTATCTAGTTTTATAAAATAAAATAAAAAAGCTATTATTTACTATGTTTAGTACCTATGCCGTTTATAAATATTTACTACCTAGTTAGTAATACTTACTAAATAAGAATAAGGAACTTCTTAGAGTTTATAATACTTAATTATTTTTTTTTAAATCTTATAAGCGTATTAATAGATTTATTTTATCTTATTAGCTTAAGTCTAGAGTTACTCTATTACCTTTAGCTCTATTAATAATATTAAGTCTCTTAGTTTTTTTTATTAATTACCTGCTTCTATAAAGCTTTTATCCTATTAGCCTAAGATCTACTTATATAGAATAATATACTAAAAAAGGCTTTAAAATAGCTAAAGATAATATACTTAAAAAGGCTATTTTTTACTAGAAGGTTGCGTACGTATAGATTAGTATAAAACTTATTAATAAGCTATACGTAGGTAGACGATTCTAGTTAACCTTAGATTTTATACTAGTTTAGAGTATTACTACTACTAAAAGCAGTTAGTATAATAGGCGGTAAGTTACTTATTTAAAATTAATATAGTAATAGATATTTTAAAAATAAAAAAAATCTATAGAAATTATAATATAGTAAAATATAACTTTAAAAAGTAAAGGTTAATAATATAGTATAGAGTATAGGACGAAGAACTAAACTTTCTTAAAAGCTAAATATTTAGTTATATAGACTCTAGATAATAGTTTAATAACTTTTTTTAGTTTTAAAATTTATACGGCTAGTAATCTCCTAGACTAACTACGTTATATATAATTATAAGTAGTAATTACTAATACCTTTAAAGATAATTATAAGCAGTGGCTAATTTATAAATATATAATTAAAATATAAGTAGAGTATTACTATATTTAGTAGAGTACCTTACTCTTACTAAAAAAAAAAGTATAACTTTTAAGGGTTTAAAATTTATACTACTTATATATAGTCTTGTTAGTATTATATTAAGCTATTTAGTATTTATTAAGTTTTTATTATTACGTTATACCGCAGCTTTATAAAGTTTATAAAGTACGTTAATTAAATTTTTACTACAGTAAGTAATAGTACTATTATTACTCTATTCTACCTATTTAAGTATTACTAACTAATTATAAAGTACTTTTAAACGTCTTAGTACCTATTTTTTTTTATTTAAAACTAATAGTAACGTAGCAGCTGTAATTATAATAATTATAGTAGTTATAATAGTTAATTTATAAAAACTATTTTTTTTTAATTCTTTTAAATTAGATAATAATAACAACGATTCTTTAGCCTTAAATAATAATAAAAAATAGAGTAAAAATCGTTAAATAATTACTAAAAATAAAAAAAAGCTGTCTTCTAAGCTTAGTAAGTAGCTTATTTTAAGCTATAAGGTTTATATACGTAGCGTTCTATTCGGTAATTTAACTAAAGCCTATTTTAAAAATTTTAATTTTATAGATACGTGCTACTATTATTATATAATTTATATATATATTTTATTATATATTTTACTAATTATATATCTATTATATATTACTAATGATTATAGCAATTGTTAAAAGTAAGTCAAAAAGGATGTAGGCTAGCCTAAAAGTAAAGTAACAGCATAAGGACGTGTGCTTTTGCCATATGCACGGGTACAAGGAGGCGTGTAAAAGGGGAGACAATGAAGGCGCTATGATTATAGTTTTATTAGTACCTATACTATCTATATAATCTTTATTAAGCTTATAATTAAATATAATACTATAAACCTTAAAATAAGTAATCTACTTTTAAATTTTATTTTATAGATTATATTAATATATTATAGTTTAATAATAAAATTATATCCGCTTCTAAGGCTACCTATAAAATTTTTAAGTAATACTAGACTTTTTTAGTATTAGACGCCTAAATAGTATTACTAGGCAAGTAAAATTAACTAGACTCTTTTAATTAAAATTAATATCTAGATTTTATTTCTAGTAGCTAAGGATATAGTAATTTAGTTTATAAACATTTTTATAGGCATATTTTAGCTATTACTAATTTTTATTTAGTATTCTACTATCGTTTGTCTAAGTAGTAGATAGCTAATAATTATATTTAAGTAATAGGCTAAAATATTAATCTAAAAGAAGATTTTACTAACTGCTTAAATAAATCTATTTTAAACTTAAGCTAAGAATAGTTTAATCTATTCTTAAGGGGCTATAATATATATATAAAATTAAAGTAGTAATAGCGTAATTATAATTATTTACTACAATATTAAGAGATAAAAAGTAAGTTATACTTTTATAGCTAACTTTTTTTTTTTAAACTCTTAGCTACTTTTATCTGCCTTAGACTTTAAGCTATTTTTACTTATTTTAAACTTTAAGCGGGCGTCCCTATTTAAATAAAACTTAGTGGTATAAGTATAAATAATTATATAAATTACTTAATAAAACTTTAGCCATACTATAGTTATAATTATTTACTTTTCTTATAATAGATTTTCTTTATTTTAAATTTTTTTTTGGAATTTTTTTTTTTAGAATAAATAAAATTAAATAGACTCTCTTCTTTTTACTTTTTACCTACTTAATAATTAGTAATTATATATTTTATAGATTAAGTAGTTCTTTAAAGTATATAAATTATTATTTTATAAGCGTTTTTATTAATTTATTAGTAAGTATATTTTTGGTTTATAGATAAATTATTTTAAATAATTTTTTTATATATTCTTACTACAGCTATATATTCTAAATATTAATATAATATAATTAAGTTATAATTCTTTTATTAGTTTTAATTATAAGCCTAATTGTTTACTAATTATTATAGTAAATTTTCTAAATAAATCTTAAATTAAGTATAATTTTGCGGAAAAAGTATTTTAAAACTATTACTTTTTTTACTTATATATTTTAAAGTAATTAGCCTAGTTTCTATTATTAAAGTAGTAATAGTAATTTATTTAGTTATTTTTTAAAAAATTATACCTCTAAATATTATTATAATATATCTATAAAAAGATTTTCTTATTTTAAAGTTGTTAGTAAATAATATATTATTATAAATTATAAGATTAGATTTATTATATTATTTATATTAAATTGCCTACTAGTAGATATAATATAAGTAAATAATTACCTTATTAATAGTAGTAAAGAATTATAGGCTTAGATTTATTAAGAACTATAATAGTTTTAAAATTATAAATATAATATTTAGATAAAGTATAATCGCTATATATAAAACTAATTCTATATATTTTTAATATTACTTAATATTCTACTTAGAAGCTTCTCTAGTAAATGTAATAAGCTCTTTTAAAGGGAGAGGTATATTAAAACAACTACTACTATTATTAAAACTAAAATTTTTTATAATTTTATAAATATATATATTATAGATATGTATTATTATTTTATTTTTATAATTATAGATTATTAACTCTTTTTCCGAAACTCCTTTTGGTCGCCTACACAGCTACTATAGCCACACCCTTTTATTCGATTAATATATAAATATATAGATTATCTTAATTTTAAAAAACTATTAAATAGGCCCCTTTACTGTAATTTTATATTTTAAAATAATTTAGCTCTAGAACTATTTCGCTATTACTTTATAATTTTTATAATATAGTAGTAGAATATTATCTATATAAAATAGAATAAAAACTATTTTCTCGTAATTAAAGAAGAGATAAAACTCTTTTTTTAATATTATAAGCCTAATAGTATATAGTAAGCTTTAGAATTTTTTATACTAAAGGTAAAGTAAGTTACGTAGATTATATAATACTTAATTAAGCTTAATATATATACTCTACTTTTTTAATGTATTAAGTAATTTATATATTACCGGATTCTCTATTAATATTAAAATATTAAAATATATTTTAATAACGTTATACTATAAAATTTTTAAGTTAAATTCTGCTATAAGCGCTATTATTATATAAAATAATCTTACTACGAGTATAGCAGTATATATTAATTATATAATATTAATTTTTTTAAAAATTACTTTTTACGACGATACGTACTTTATATTTAATAAAATACCTATTTTAATTAAATTTATGAATCTAAATCTATTTTAATAGTAAAGATTAGCTATTTATTTCTATTTTTATAATCTCTTTTTTAATTTCTTTTTTTAGAAGCGTATTAATCTTAATATATAAAACTTTTTTAAATCTATTACTAAGAGAATATAAAGTAAGCTACTTCTATATTATAGGTAGTAAAGAAAAATTATTTTTATATATATAATATAGATTGCGGCGGTAAAGTAATTAAAAAATAATATTTTAGATATTCTTTTAAGTATTATAGCTATTACTATAGTATTAAAGGTAATATATATTTATAGTTTAGTTTATACCTCTATAGTACTAGAAAAGAATATATACGTAAAATTAATATAAAAATTATTATTTTATAAATTTATAATTACTATATAAGTACCTATAAGATTTAATTTACTCTTTAGCTAATTATCTAAATTATTATTCTTAGGTCGTCTCTTATAAAGGGGTAAATTTATATATTTAATTTTAGGTTTTTACTATTATAGCCTTTTACTTAATTATATTACCTAACCCTAATTACGCCTTTAATAATATTAAACTAGTAGTATTTTTATTTTACTTATAATAGTAAAAGCGTTATACGTAATTTAAAAAATAATTATAGAATAATTATACTTTAAACTTTAGAAATTATTATTAGAATTTAATAGACTAGTTTTTTTTAGTTTTATATATTCTTTAGTAATTATTAAATATTTTCTAATTTTTTATAAGATTATTTTAAGTAGTATTTAGCGCTAGCGTTACTTCTAAAGTTATAAGTCTTAATTATTTATTTAATATTATATAGATTCTTAAATAATTACTAATTAAATAATTATTTTATATAGCTATTAAGTTTTTAGTAGTACTAAAAAGCGTCTAGTTTACTACTTTTTTATACTAACTATAATTAGTACCCCTAAGTTTATAATTAGAGTTTAAATATTTATTATTTTTTATTTACTTATTTAACTAACTTAGTAAGTATATATTATTAAATACTACGCCTAAGTCTATAAATTTATTTTTATAGTGTATCTTAATAACTAAAACAACTTTTTTTTTAAGTATCTTATAATTAAATAGCCTTTTATAGAAAAGCTCATTAAAAATAATATTTTAAGTTATAATTATTTAATTAAGTACTAGGACCTATATCCTATAGATATTAAAAATATAATAACTTATTAAATACCTAATATAGCTTTATAGATTTACTTTAAATCTACGCTTATTACGGCCTACTAAACGTTTCTTATTTAAAGGGTAAATATAATAGTTATATACGTAAATTTTACTCTAATTAGGGCGTAAGTCTATTATTATATTTTTTATAAGTACAGACTTTTACTATCTTAAATATTATTTAAACTAGCTATATAGTATTTTATTTAGTAATTATATTTTATAAAATAATAATAAACTTATTCTATATAATTATATTACAGTATCTATTATTTTTAATTAAAACTTAGTAGGTAGATTAGCACTTAATTATATTTTAATTACTTTTAAGATTATTTTCTAGTCTACCCTCTTAGTATTACTATTTAGCTTCTAAGTATATAGTAAAGTTATAATAAGTTTAATTTTTTAATTAGTTATTTATTCTCTAAAGTATAAGTAACTATATTATAGTACTATAGTAGTATTATTATCTTAAATAAGTATATAGATTTTAAGATTATATTACGTAAAAAGTAACTTAATAAAATTCTTAAAAACTTTTATAATTAATTTTAAACTCTTTAAGTAGAGGTTATAATTATAGATCTTTTTACTAAAATTATTTTTTAAAATTATACTGTATTACTCGCCTGATCTGCCTATTAGTATATTAAAGAAATTTTATAATATTTAAAAGAATAGTCGTAGTAACCGTTCTCTTAGTTTTTTAAAAATTATATATATTATATAAATAGTAAAACAGTATATATACTTTAAATAAGCTATATTATTAATTTTAATATTTTAAATATACTATACTAATACTTATAATATTATTTTTTTTAAATACTCTATTTACTAATACTACGTTTCCTCGCTGTTAATACGGGAATAATTAACTTATAATTTTTAAATTTTATAATTATCTATTATAGTATCAATTATAGGGTAAAAGGTAATAAACTTATATTTAATAAAAGTAAAATTATACTTATATTATAGTTCTATTAAAATAATATTCTATTTTAGTATACCTATATGTAAAGTATAATTAAAATTTAAGTACTAAATACTAATGTTTCCTAAATAAGTTTTAAAAATAATATTAATATAAAAGCCTTTTACTACTATAACGTCTTTAAGTATTAAATTTTTTATATAAGGGCTATTTATACTATATAAGACTTACTTTAAAATTTGATTACCTATTTTAATAATTACTAATACCTATATTTTAGTTTTAATACTTTTAATTCTAGTTACTATTTTAAATATTTTAGAAATAAGTATTAAAGTATTATTAATAAAATATACGGTAGTACTGTTATTTAAAATAATATTTTTTAAAAAAGAGTATACACTAAATATTATAGTACTATAAACTTTTATACTCTTTTTATTTAGTATAAGTATTAATAGATCTATAATAGTAGCTATAATTTTTTTTAAATATATTATTTTAGTATTAGTATTTACCATTTAATTTTTAAAGCCTTTCTTTTTAATTTTTATTTATAAATTAGTATATTTAGTCTACTATAGGTAATTAAAACTCTTTTTTTTATTAACGCTAAAAAGTATAATTAGTAGTAATCTTTTAAAATATTTTTCTATAACTATAATCTTAAGTCTATAATAATAAATTAGCTTTTAATAGTAATAAATAAATTTTAAGTATAAATAAGTAAGTTTTCGCTTAGTTTAACGCTTATTTTAATTTTTACTAATACTTAAGTTAATATTAGAGTTATATCTACTAAGTATTATAAATACTATTATTTTTTTTTATAATTAGTGCGTAGAGACTACTACTAAAGTATTATAAAAAAAACGTTTCTAATCTTATTTAAAGTTAAAAAGGGTTATTTAAGTATTAAATTACGCGTAATATCGCGCTTTATTAATTATATCTAGGTTTTTTTTTTTTTTTTTTTTTTAAAAAATAAGCCTTTTATATTAAGGCTACCTAACTATTTAAGGAAAGTATTTTATCTCTTAAATAAACTAGAACCGGCTCTTTAACTTCTAATTTTTAATATATTCTAGGTTATATTACTAAATTAAGTTATATTAAACTACTAATTTATTACCTAATTAGGCCTAGTTTGCTACGCTAAGCCTATTTAGGAATAAATTTTTTATCTTGTTTAACTTTAGATAGTAATTTAGCCTAAAATACCTTTAAATATAAAAAGATTTTTAGCTTCTCTATAATTTTATATTAATTTTTTAGCGGTGCTCTATACTTTTAAAAATTTTATTTTTTACTAGTAAAGTAGGCGAGTTTAAAAAATACTATAATAAAAAGAGAAATTAAACCTCTAATACACAGAAGATACCTTAAAAATTAAAAAATTTTAGTATTTTTAGGCATATACTCCCACTATGCTATCCCGCCTATATCTAGTTAAAAGTAATCCTTTACTCTAGTATAATTATAAAATTATAAATATTTTTTTTTATATTAAATATTTTATATATACGCGCCTTTTTATAAAAGAGTTTTTATTTATTATACTACTCCTTAGAATCTTACCTTTTATACTTAGCTTTTTTTAAAGTAAGTATAGTACTATACTTATACTAAATTCTATATATTAATATTAGTTAGTGCGAAATTAGCTCTAAATATATATATTATCTCTTATAGTATTAGCTTTTAGTAATTAAAAATTTTAATTATTATTAGCTCTAAAATATTAAAGTATACTATTTTATTTACCTAGTCCCTAAGGTTATTAACGTAATTATTCTTTATAAACTAATTAGTAAATAGTACTTTATATTCTATTATCTATATACAATACTATTCTACTTATACTTTATATTTTTTAAAATCTTTTTTATATTATTTTCTAATTATAGAATTATTAGTATCTTAAAAGACTAATTAAATAAAGAATAAAAGGTATTATAGTTAATAATTTTTTATAAAAGTAATATCCTTTTTATTAGAGTTAACTTTTTTTTAGATCCCTTTTTATATAGTAAGAAATTAAAATTATATATACTAATTAGGCTAGTTTAAGCGGCTTATTAGCTAATAAAATTTTATTAGAATTAAGTTAGTTATTGTAATAGACTAATTAGTAGGTAATTAAAAAAGAAAGAAAATAGGCTTAGTTTAATAAAGAAATACGTTAGTGCGATAATATAAAATAATTAAAATATATAAAAATAAGTATTTACTAGTATTAAGTTATATAAAGAGAATCGTCCTATAGTTCTAAAATACTAGACTTATAATTATAGTAAACTAAATAATACTTATTTTTAAAGTAAAAAGTAAATTAATATTATTTATAAAATAAAATAATCGAGATTATATATATATATAATAGGTAAGTAATTAGGTAATCTAGTCACGTAATTAATCCGTAATTAAAGAAGGTATATAAGCCTTAATATTATAATAATATTTAAGTTAAAATAATTAGTAAGAAAGTATTCCTATAAAGGCCTATTTTGACTTAATATTATTATATTTTAATTATACTAACCCCGTTTAAATTATTACTAAGACTATTTAAAATTAGATAGTAAAATAAATAGAAAATTTTTATCTTTTATTATTTAGGTTAGAGTATTTTAGCCAAATTTCTAAATAACCTTTTTTACGCTTAGGCTTACTTTTTTACTTAACTTCTAAATTATATACTAAATAAGTAGAGTTAGCTACTAATTTAGTCTATAACTTAGAGTTTATTTTAGGAGTAACTAAAAATTTAATACTATTTTTTTCTAATTCTAAAATTAAAACTATAGTATTTATCCCGTCTATTATAATATTTTTAACAATATATTTAAGGGTTTAGCTTATAGAAGTTTATATTATATATTAATATACTTTTTTTTATACTTTTTTATATACTTTATTATTTATCGTTTTACCTTTTCTACTACTAATAGCTTAGAGAGATTAACTAGAAGACTATATTTAGTTTTTTAAGTCTTTCTTTTATAGATTTTAAAATTTATATAAACTTTTTAGGCGTTTATTTATTAATTAAGATAAAAAGTAGTAGAATTAGTAATATTTATTATTAAAAAATTAATATTATTTAGTAAAGTATAAATTGACTTACGTAATATTACTTAATTCTTTTTTATTTATTTTTAAAATTATAAGTCCTATAACTTCTCTTAAATTAATCTAAATAGTTTATTTATAGTTATTTTCTCTTTGCGTAGTATTTATATTTTTTAAAAATTTAAATTTTTTTCTATATTACTTTTTTTTTATTAGGTTTTAATAGACTAATAAGTATTTCTTTATTAAGTTATATCTTTATAGGAGATTCCAGCCCTTTACTTATTTATATTTTTTAAGTATTATTTACGTTAAATAGCTCTTACTTAATTTACTTATATCTATTTTTTTTTAGCTTACTATTAGCTTTTTTATTTTACTAGTTAAAGTCTCTCCTTCTTAGTCTATTTATTTTACTTAGCTTTTTTTTCTATTTTATTATTTAAACTAGCTATTACTACTTAGAGATTTTTTTATTGTTTTTTTTTTACTCTACTAGTTAAAAAAGCTATTATAGCTTAGCCTACTTTTATTTAAATAATTAAACTAATTATTCTTTTTTAGTCTGCTTCCGTTTAGATAATTAAGCTAATTATTTTTTTTTAGTTTACTTTTATTTAGCTAACTAAGTTAATTATTATTTTTTTAGTCTATCTCTATTTAGATAACTAAACTAAATATTCTTCTTTAGCCTACCTTTATTTAGATAGCTAAACTAGCTATTTTTTTTAGTCTATTTTTATTTAGATAGCTACACTAATTATTTTTTTTAGTCTACTTTTATTTAGATAGTTAAGTCTACTTTTATTTAAATAACTAAACTAATTATTTTTTTAGTCTACTTTTATTTAGATAGTTAAGTCTACTTTTATTTAAATAACTAAACTAATTTTTTTTTTTTAGTCTATCTCTATTTAGCTAGTTAAGTTAAATATTTTTCTTTAGCCTGCCTCTGTTTAAATAATGAAAATAATTTTTTTTTAGCCCGCCTCTATTTAGATAGGTAAACTAATTTTTTTTTATAATCTACCTCTATTTAAATAGCTAAATTAATTATTTTTTTTGTCTACCTCTATTTAAATAACTAAGCTAAATATTCTTCTTTAGTCTACTTCTGTTTAGCTAGCTAAATTAACTATTCTTCTTTAGCCCGTCTCTATTTAGATAACTAAGCTAAATATTCTTTTTTAGTTTACCTTTACATTTTTTTTTTCTATTTAGCTTATTTCTACTTATTGTTTTTTTTTTTACTAGCTAAGCGAACTACTACTACTTAGTAAATTTTTATATTTTTTTTTAGTTTTTTTATTAACTATTTTTTTTAAAAGTTTATATTTATCTATAAATTATTATATAATTAATAATATAGTCTGATTTACCTAAAAAGATAAAATATATAAATTTATAAATAAAGAAAAATATTATTTTAAAACATTATTATTTATTAATACCGTATAACTTATTTAAAAATAGAAATAACTTATTTTATCTATAGTTTTTTAGTTTTAGAATCTTATATATTTTAAATAGTTTTTAATTATTATTAATTTTATATATATTTCTTATCTCCTTTTCTATTAGTACTTTAGCTATAAAAAAAATTTTAACTATTTATTTTATATAGTCCTTAAAGGCGGTAGAATTATACTTAAAATAGTTTAATCTCTAAGCCTTTACTAGGGCTTTATAAGTAATTTACCTATTAGTAGATTCCTAAATTAAGTTAAAAATTAGCTTAAACTTAAATCCTAATTAATATATATAAGTAGTAATTTTATATAAGGTTATTTTACTAGACTTTTACTCTAGTTTTATTTTAAAATAGTATATAGTAATAATCTATATTTATTAAAGTATAAAATCTTTTCTATCTAATAAATTTCCTAACTTAAGTATAAATCTAGACTTAGATTTTTAAACTATATATTAGTTAACTTTTTAATTTCTATCTCTAAATACTTTTAAAAGGCTAAAGGATATAGAATCCTTTAGTAATAACTTTATAAATAATTTTATATACTTAACTAGACCTTTAAAATAATTTATATTCTTAAAGTAACTATAGAAAAAAGTAATTAAGTAGTTTAAAAAGATAGATAGTACTTTTACCTATATATTTTTATATTTTTACTTATTAAAAGTACTAAAAATCTTACTGCTATATAATTAGTAGTATAATTATTTTTTATTAGTCTTATATACGTTTAGAGTAGTAAGCTTTAAGACTTTTATATTAACTTTATTTAGCTTCTACCTCGCTTATACGTTAGAGAGAATTTCATTTTAAACTTTTTTAATATACCTAAGGTAGTATAGATTCTCCTATTAAGTATAGTTAATAATTAAAAGCGCCTAGTAAAACTTTTACCTTATAGTATTTTATAATAAAAATTTTGTATAACGTGCTTAATTATATACCCTATTTTAATACTAAAATATCTAATTAAAAATTAAATATATATATAAACTTTCTATAATAGGGAATCTGCTTTAAGTTTTTTACTTTATATTTAAATATTATATATAAATAAGCCTACTACCGATTCTTAAAATATAGATTTTTAAATATTTAGTATTTTTAGATTTTATAATATATTTTACTATTATCTAGCTATTTTTTAAAAGAATACTCTTTAATAAGTATAGTTTTTAGGTTATTATTAAAATCTAACTACAAATATAAGAATCTATTGCTATATAAGAAAGAGTCTTTACTTATAAAACATAGATCTATAATCTAGTAATTGCCTAAATAGATATTTATAGTTATTTTAATTTAGTATTATTTATAAAAATATTCTAATTAAAAACTAGTTAAAAAATCTAGCTCTAGGTAGTTTTATAGATTTAGTAATTACTTAGTAAAAATTTCTAAAACTATAATAATATTTTTAAGCTAATACTAATTAATAATAGTAGAAATTTAACTTTAAAATTATAATATATTTTATTTATTTTCTACCTTTAATAGCCCTGTAAGTTTTGTAGTATATTTATTATTTATATTTTTTAAATTTTTAGAGTTATACGGGAAATATAATACTTTAATTTTTATTAAAATAGTATTTTTAAGCTTTAAAATTTTCTCTACTATAATTCTCTACTTCTATTTAATAAATTATACCCGGGGTATACTAAGATAATAGTTAGAAATATATAATAATAGTATAAAAGTAAATAGTATTTTTTTTTTTTATAATTTATAGTATTGAATCTGTTACTATAGTTATTTACTTAAATATTCTAAAAACTAATTATAGGTCCGACTATATATATCGCCTTTCTCTTAAAAAAATATACAAGAAAGTATTTATTTATATATATTTTTCTTTTAACTAAAAATAATTATAAATCTATCCCTTTATTATATACTATATAAAATAGATTTTTTATAAAATAAATACTATGCCTAAATTAATTTTAATATACTAAGTAGACTTATACGATAAATTATAAATATAAATTATATTAATAGTAAAAATATAACCCTAAATTATAATAGAATAAAAGCTTTAAAAAAAATTTAATATTTTAGATAAAGAAACTATAAATTCTAAAATAGACTTAAAGAGCCTTATATTTATTAAAACTACTAAATCTAGTGTTAAAGTATATAAATATATAAAAATAAAATCTAAATCTTTTTAAAAAAACTATAAAAACTATTAGAATTTTCAGGTTAGTATTAAAGACTAGATTACTATAGCTAAATGTAGAAGGGCCTAATCTAATACTATTATAGTAAATAGTCGGCTAAATAACCTACTATTAAAGCTTATTTTAGTAAAAAGATTTAAAGAACCAAGTTTAGAAGAAAATATTTATAAATTATAATAAGTATAGTATACTAATATTATATTTATTTTTAAAGTATTTAGGTTTAAGCGGACTTCTTATATTATCTTTAAATATATAGCCTATTTTATTTTTTATATTACTAGTAACCTACGCCTTAATAAAATTTAACTAGTTATAATACTTAGATAGGTATTACCTAAAAGTAATTTCCTAAACTAAGTTATTAACTAACTATAGTAGATACTTACTAGGTTTACTTACTTTATAAAAAAAGTGTTTAAATATAATTTGCTTACTTATTTAAATATTTTTATTTATCTATATAGAGACGTAAAAATTAACTAATAAATATTTAGTATTTTAGATTTCTATATTAATATAGTATATAGTAGGTTTAAAATATTATTATTTTTTTATATTTAACGGCGCTTTTTAGTATATAAAAGCGCTAAGCTCTATTATTATAAAACTAATAAATAGATATATTAAAGAGGATAAAACTATTAGCGTTAATAATTTATATTATTAGTCTTTTAGTTTTAATACAATAAGCTTTTTTTTAAAAACTACTTTTACTATTTTATTATTTAAATTAATTAAGGTACGTTAAAGATTAACTTTCTATACTATAGTTTAATATTTTTTAGTATCTATTATTACAGCTTTTTTAGTAAAAAGATATACTTATAGAGGTAGTATCCTTTACTACTATTAAAACGCATATAGGTTATAAGTATTTACTAAGCTAAATTAATTTTTTTAAATATTTACTATTTCGCAAATACATTTTAAAACTAAATTAATTATTTTAGTAACTACTATAGTTATAATATACTACGCTATTATAAAGTTACGTAATAAATATATATTTAGATTAATTTTACTTACTATAATTTTAAATTGAGAAGATTATAGATATAAAACTATCTCTTACTTTTTTTATTATATATTTATATTTAGTCTTAACCTAATAGGCTAATACTATTATTATAGTAACTTTTATTAAGTATTACTAATTACTATACTAAATTAATTTTATACGTAAACCTTAATATGCGTATAGCTAATTTTAGTAATATTACTTAAATTCTATTTTAGAGTATCTTATAGACTAGTTTTAAAATTTTTATTATATTTTTAATTTTAGGCCCCTACTTCGTCCGGTTCTTACTTCTTTTTATAATAATAATTATTTATTTTTTATATATAAATTAGATCTATACTACGCTCTTTTATAGCCTTATTTATATATTTTCTTATACTTTCTTTAATAGTTATTTATACTACTATAGACATTACGTAATTGTATACTATTACTATAAATAGTATATTACTTATTTTAATACTTATTAACCTTTATTTTTATATAAAAATAGTTTTTAGAGCTATTTTTCTTTTCGTATCTAAATATTTTACCTACTTATAAATAATATACTACTATTAATACTTTAGTCCCTAAAATTAAGCTAATATTATTTTTTAGTTATTTTATAGTATAGTAAATATATTTTATATAGGCTTTAGAGTTTTAAATATTTTAATAGCTAAATTATAAGCTGTAAATCTTATATTAATTAATATAGTCTTAAATTTTACTAGGTCTTCCTTAAGCTTTCTTATAAATATTTTTAAAATATTTTTAAGTATTTATTAATAAATTTATCGCTTTAGCAGGATTATATCAGTTTTATTTTTACTCTTTTATATTTTTACTATAATAAGAAGCCGAAATCCGTTTCTATTATAAGTAGTAAAAAATTTATAGAATCTTATTATAAGCTATTTTTTTATTTTAAATTTTATTACTAGGTAACTAACTATATCTAATATTATATAGAGAGGATATTTACTAAAATTTTTTTTTTTTACTTTTTAACTTTTTCCTCTATAGCTTTTTATATAAAATATTAATTTATATTTACTAAGTATTAGCGATTATTTCTATATATTCTATTTAGTAATACTTAGAATTAAAGTCGCTTATTTTATAAATTTATATTTATATTTTTATAGTAATATTTGTTTTAACACTCCTTTTTTAAAAGTTTTTATATATTAATTTTAAGCCCGTATTATTTACTTCGAACATATTATTAAAATTAAATTAATTTTATCTTAACTACTTAAAGTTAAAATAAAGTAGTATATTAATCTCTAAATTTTATTATTAAGTTTTTAGTTTATTTTTTAAAGTTACGCCTTTACCGTAGCGTCTTAGTTAAATAAAAAGTAAGTTTTTTTAAACCTATTTATTAAGTTTTAGGGAGGTATAACATAAAAATTATTATATTACCTTATATTTAGTAGTAATAGTTTATAGTTTTACTTTAATAGTTTACTTTTTTATCTAGTTTTATTTAATAGGCTATACGGGATTAGCGCACTTATAGGTAATTATAAAACTATTTTTATAGTAAAAAGTAGTTTTAGTATAGTTATATAGTTACTATACTTAAAATAGCTAATATATAAATATAATACTTATAAATTCCGTACTTATTAAGTATATTTAGCATAGTAATTACAGACTAAAGGTAAAATCCTAATTATAAGTTACTAAGTAGAAACTAATAAAACTTAAAGAGTAGTATTATAGTATAATTTATAATTAATGAAATTTTATTAAATAATACTTTTTACGTTACTATTTTAATTTTAATACTATTATTATAACGTTAGAACGCTAATATAAAATAGATTCTTAGTATTTTAATATATACAATTGTTAAAAGTAAGTCAAAAAGGACGTAGGCTAGCCTAAAAGTAAAGTAACAGCATAAGGATGTGTGTGCTTTTGCCATATGCACGGGTACGAGGAGGCGTGTAAAAGATTTAATATATATAAAATTAGGAGGGACGTATTTAGTAAAAATAAAAAGAGAGAATATAATAGGTTAAAATATTAGTTTAGACTATAGCTCTACAGACCCTAAAAAAAATATAAAAAAAGTAAATATAGTATAATCCCCCTAACTTATTAATATATATAATACGTTTATAGATCTTCAGTCTAATCTTTTTCCACACATTAAGTATAAAGGTATATATATACTCTTCCTTTTTTAAACCCCCTTTTAGGTCGCCCTAAGCTACCACAGCCACACTTTTTATTTAATTAATATATAAATATATAAATTTTAAGATAATACTTTAAAAATAAATAAATATAAAACTATAAGAAGTAAAAAAGTAAAAGAAAATTTTAATAATAAGTAAAATTTTATATATTATATTATTTTATACTACTAATTGTTTATAGTATTAGAAACTAATAAGTTATAAAACTAACTATAAAATTTTATATTTCTTTATATTTGTCTATAGAAGCTATATTAACTTAGTATACACTACGTCCTTACTTAATATAGAGATAAGTAAAAATAAAAACGCTATAACCTAAAACCTATTAAATATAGAAGTTTTTAAATTTTATAGCTAGTAGAGTAATAACTTAATAGACAACTTATTAGGCGGTAGCTATAATAATAGTAGAATAATAACTATAAAACGGTAATAGAGTATCTATAAATCGTTATTATTATTTTAAGTAAAACTATAGGCAGAACTATAGGTAGAACTATAGGTAAAACTATAAATAAAACTATAGATAAAACTATAGGCTATACAGCGTATTTAAAATTACTAGTATAATAGTTTTCTTTCCTTTCTATAAATACTATATATAAAGTTTAGAAATCTTTCTAATACTATTATTAAAACTATACCTTCTATTTTCTTTATTATATTTATAATACCGGCGTTTTAGCGTCTAATAATTAAACTAGATAACCTATAGTATATAGTATAGGCTTTTACTAATAGTAATAACTAGTTATATTATATTAAGAACTACCTTAACTCCTATCTCCGCGTAGTATAATAGGCTAGTTTATTTAATAAACTAAATCTTTTAGTTAACGTTTTTAATTCTAATTTAATTTTAACACGCCTCTTCTTACTTAAGTAAGATATAATTCTTAACCTTAATAATACCTATAAAAATAAAGTTTAATTTTACCTATATAAGGATATAATAAAATTTATGAAAGAATAGTAAAAAAAAAATTATACTCTCTTATTTAAGATAGAGAATAGTAATAATAATAGTAATAATAATAGCAATAATAGTAGTATTTTAATAATAATAAAAATAACTTTTTTAAAGCGGCGAAAGAAGCGAAGCTTAAATAAAAGAAACTTATTAAAATAGTTAGAATTATCTAGGCGTAGAAATATATATACGCGTAAGAGTAAAACTTTAAAATAAGTAATAGATAGTAAGAGAAGAATATACTATAACACTATAAGGCAGTCGTAGAAACTTACTATTAAAAAAGTTAGTAATTATCTTAAAAGGACTAAGGGGTCCTGTGGGGAATATAGTATTATTTTAATACTTTAATTACTTTTAAAAAAATATTAGATTATTAGTAATAGTAGAAAATTATTATAATTACTACGTAAAAAGCTTATTAGGATAAGTCTACGTCGATTACGTAATATAGTAAAAGTTTAAATAGCTAGCCTAAGGTCGCGTAACGTTACGATAATAACTCTAAAGAAAAAGATAATATTTTATATATATCTATTTAAATAACTAAATAAAACTTTTTAAATTAAAATATTAACTAGCGTAACTATAATATTTATTAAAAGAAGAAAGTATCTAGTATAGGTATAGAGTAATTTTAAAAATATATTACTTTAATATATATAGCGTATGTTATCTATATTAATAAAAATCCTTTTCTTAATAAAATTAAAAGGCCACTAAGCATATAGAGCTAAGATAAAAAAAAATTTATACGCAAAGAGCAGTACTATTAGCGTAATAATATAAAATTTTAGTAAGGGTAGCTATTTTAATAATTAACCTATAAGTTAGTTATAGTTAGTAAGTTAGCTAGTATTTAAAAAAGTTTATAATAAAAGTTAGTATATATCGTAAGTAATATTCTAAAATATAACAATCTAATTTATTTTTATTAATTAAAAATTATTTCTATAGTCCCAGTTTTACTTTCGTAAAATTATAACTCTCTTATAAATATTTAAAGTTTTAACTTTACTAGACTAACTAATTATACGCTCAAAAGTACTAAAGTACTTAATTTAATTTTTATATTTAAAATAATATTAGCTTAGAATAAAAACTACTTAAGTTATATTAAAAAATTAAGGGGTATATATAAATTTTATAAAAAATATATAGAAATAGTTATAGTTTTTTATATTTATTTTAACTATATATAATTATAGACCTTTTTAATACTAAATATTGTTTTATAACTTTATAGTTAGGCGTAGACTAATTTAAATATTTAGTAAAAATTATTTTTAACTTTTTTAAATTTCCGTAGGCGTATACTATAGTAGCAATAACTTTAGTATATATTTTAAGTTTAATTTTAATATAAAATAATTTAATACTTTAAAAGGTGGGGTGGTATAGTAGGCAAGTGCCTAGAAATGTGTTGGCTTCGCAAAATTCTTCGAATTTTTAACGTTATTTATATATTAGAGGTTTAATTCCTCTCCTTATCGCAGCATTCTTTAAATGCGCCTACTTTATATAGTAAATTATAGAGTTTTTAGAAGTATAAAGTACCGCTAAGGAATTAATATAAAACTACGAAAAGCTAAAATCCTTATACGGAATACGTTACATCCGAAGACATAGGCGAGATTTTAGACTAAAATTACTATCTAAAGTTAGATAAGATAAAAATCTACTTCCTAAATAGGCTTAGCGTGGCGAACTAGGCCTAATTAGGTAATAGATTAGTAGTTTAGTATAACTATTTAGTAAATAATAACCTAGTTAGGAGAATTAAAGAGCCGGTTCTAGTTCGTTTAGGAAATAAAACACTTTTCTTAATTAGTTAGGTAGCCTTAATTAAAGGCTTATTTTAAAAAAAAAAAAAAAAATTTAAAAAATATAACTTACAGTTATTTTTAATATATATAACTTTTTTAGTAAATATAAATATTTAATACCTAAGCCGGCTATTTTTAGAAGATTTATTTTAGAAACCCTTAATATTATTAGTTAATTAAAAGTAATATTCTTACTTAATTTAGGCCCCTAAGATTTAATACCTTTGAAAATATTTTTTTAAAAATTTACTAAAAATATATTACGCTAGTTTAGCGTATACTTTATTATATAAAGAAAAACGATACTTATATAAAAGCTCGCTAGCCTATATAAGTATATAGGTAACCTACTAGAAAAGTTAAATAAGTTTAATAAATATATAAAGATTAAAATAAGTTTATATATTCCCTAAAGTAATAATATAAATATAAGCTTAGCGTTTAAGATTATTTAAGAAATATATATAATAATAATTATACAAGACGTATAAGCCGGCTTTAGTTAAAAGTACTAACTATAATAGTAGGTTATTATATATTTTTACTATATTTTAAAAGTAACCCCTTTAATAAAACTAAAATTTTATAGTCTTAGTATTTAAATACTCTAAAACTAAAATTATAGACCTTAGACTTCGCCTAGAGTTTATAATATAATATAAATATCTTTATTAAAAATTACCTTTATAACTTAACTATAGTAAATATTTTATAATATATATTAATCCTAATATTATAACTAAGAACTAAGAGTCTTATAGACCTAAAATACTATTATAATAAATAGAGTAGGCCCTCCTCTAAGTAAATTCTAAACTAATAAAAACTATAGCCTAAATAGAACTACTATACAGCGTTAAATTATATTTAGGTTATAATTAAATTAACTTATTTTTATTTTAGAATTATAAAACTACTTTAGTATATATTTATAAGTAAGTAAAAGATAGTATACTAGCTTATCTAAACTATAAGGGAGAAAGAGGGTCGTTTACTAAATATATAATCCTAAAAAGATATTTAAAAAAATCTTACTCTAATTATTATTTTAATACTAAAGAAGTATACTATAGCCTTTAAACTAGTAAATAAAAGTAAATAGTTAAAAGTAATATAGGTACTAAGAATCTAAGTAGTAGCCTAAATAGTTTTAAGTAATTTAATACTCTAAAAAAGCGCTTTAGATAAACTAAATATTTTATATTATTTAAACTATTAGATAAATCCGCGAGTAAATTTAATATAAATACATAAATATATTTTTAGTTATATCTAATAGTCCTAGAGCTTACATAAAAGATTTAAAAGAGGTAGAGAAAGGTAATATATATATAAAAGCTTGCTAGTCTATATAGATATATAAGTAACTTACTTAAGAAAGAGGTAGATAAGCTAAATATATATATAGAGATAGGAATAAGGCTATATAACTCCTAAAATAATAATAAATTATTTTTAAACTATAGTATAGCCCTTATTAAGTAAATTTATATAACTTAATACGTATATATAAAAGATCCTAAAACGTGTCTCTAGAGTAATAAATCTAACTAAAATAATTTTTTAAAGTAATAAATCTAACTAAAATATCTCCTTAGAAAGAAAAATTTATCTAATATAATTTTTTTAAAATACTTTTTTAGGGATATTTTTTTAATGTAATAAATCTAACTAAAATAATTTTTTAGAGTAATAAATCTAACCTAAATATCTGTTTAAAGTAATAAATCTAATTAGAATAGTTTTTTTAAAATACTTTTTACGGACGTCTCTTTAAGGTAATAAATTTAACTAAAACGTTTTTTTTAAATAAGAAATTTAACTAAAATATTTCTATAAGTAGAAATATCCTAGCGTAGATTTAAATATAATTTTACGTAAAAGAAGTTATAGTTACTAGAAAAATAATAAATAAAATTATCTCGCGATATTCCTTATATTTTAATTAAAGTAATATATATATATAAAGCTAGCCTCTAGTACTTACTATTAATTAATATAATTTTTTAATTTTATAACTCTAAAGATTAATTCGTAGCTATATATAACTAAACTATCTATTATTAAAAAGGTCTTATTTAGTAACCTTTAAAATAGCCTCAAAATAAATTATTAAAAAAGTATTAATTTAAGTGCTAGAACTATTTATAATATAGTTTTAATTATAGGACTATTAAAGAGATATATATTTATAAAAAATAATCTTTTTAATTTTACTATTATATTAACTATTACTAATTCTATTACTTTAAATAATAATTGACTATTAATTACTATACTTACGCGCTAAACCTTAAACGGAGAAGTAGATATTTAAATCTTTTTAAATACTTATAGTATTATTATATACCTATAAAAGTATTTTAAAGCTATTATCTTTAATACCTAAAATAGTATATAAAACTTATACTCTCTTAGTACCTAAGCCTTATTTAATTTTAGCTATAGTACTTTCTTTATTTACGTTATTATTATCGTTTAAACTAATATTAGTACAGTCTACGGCTAAAAATAATTTAATATTTTTTATTTTTAATAGGTAACTATTATAAATTATCTAGAGTAGTAATACTATATAACTATTACTTTTTTACTTAAACTAATCCTTTATAATTATCTAGCTTCTTTAAATAAAAATCTAATTATATAATATTATACGGGAAATACTCTATATAACTAAAAATTACTATTTTAAGGCAGTTTAGAATTATAATTACCTATTAGCTAATACGTATAATTAAGTTATAATATATAATAATTTAGTTTCTACTTTTTAGAAATACTTAAAAAAGTACTTTTAATTATTAGCTAAAAACGTTTTATTAAAAATACAGCTGTAATATGTTTATATTTAAATTAGTTATTAAATTAATAAAAGTATTTATTAATAACTTATTATAAAAATTAAGTTTTAGCTTAATAAGTTCTCGCTAAAAAATAAATAAATAAATTTTTTTTAAAAGAAACTCTTAGTGGGGTGGCACAGTAGGTATATATCTAAAAATACTAAAATTTTTTAATTTTTAAAGTCTCTTCTACGTATTAGAGGTTTAATTCCTCTCCTTATTATAGTATTCTTTAAATACGCCTACTTTACTAGTAAAAAGTAAAATTTTTAAAAGTGCGGGGTACTACTAAAAAATTAATATAAGGCTATAAGGAAGCCGAAATCCCTATTATATTTAGAGGTATTTTAGGCTAAATTACTATTTAAAAGTTAGACAAGATAAAATCTATTTTTAAATAGGCTTAGCGTGGCGAACTAGGCCTAATTAGATAATAAATTAGTAGTTTAATATAATTATATTTAGTAATTAACCTATATATTAGTTTAGGAATTAAAGAGCTGGTTGTTAGTTTGCTTAGGAGATAAAGGACTTTTCTTAATAATTAGGTAGCCTTAAATATAAGGTTTATTTAAAAAAAAAAAAAAAAAAAAGAAACTCTTACGGTAATTTAGTAAAAAAAACTAAATTAAATATATAAGTATAAACTTTAATTCTAATATCTCCGTAATAAATATAACAGTAGTATAATTTAAACTAAAAAATTTACTATTATCTTATTTTCTTAAGGGTTAAATATAATTTAAATATAAAATAAGACTTTACTATATCTATAATAGATACTAAGCTTATAAAACTACTAAGAAGTCCTTTTTATTAGGACCTATATTTTTATTCTTATTATAATAAGAGACCTTAATACTACTTTTAAAATTACTTAAATTTATATTTCTATTTTAGTAATAGGCTATCTCTTATTATATATACTTTTTAAAGGAGCTGTTTTCTATTTTCCCCTGTAAGCTAATATAGATGCTTAAATTTAAAATATATATTTTTAAATTCTAAAACCTCCTTAAGCGCTAAAAAAAAAAAAATTTAATCTTTTTTTTTTTACCTATTAATATTACTATTATAAACTTTATTATAAAATACCTTAACTGCGTTCTTTGTTTAGTATAAAGTATATAAATAAAATTAAGTAAAATTAAGTATTTAGCGTAACCTAAGCGCGGGAGAGACTAAAAAATAAAAAATATATAAATATAACTAAAAAGTAAATATTATATTTATATATTAATCGAACAAATAGTGTGGCTGTGGTGGCTCAGGGCGACTAAAAGGGGTTTTAAAAAAGGAGGAGTATGTGTATGCCTTTATACTTAATGTGTCGAAAAAGTTAGGTAAGGCTAGGTTAAAAAAGGTATAGCGCCGCGCTAGAACTAAAAAGTAAAAAAGGTCCTAAATAGTTACTAATAAAAATAGTTACTTAAATATTATTCTACCCCTATAATATCTTTATCTAAAGATATCTATATTAAATAAAAACACTAGTTTATATAATATATAAAAAAAGCAAATATTAAAAATAAATAAATAAGTATAATTTTATATATATATTCTTACTATTTTAGGGGTAGAACTAGGGTTTTTTATATAAACTAAACTAAAAGCTATTTTAAGTACAAGTAGAAGACTAGTAGTATTTAAAAATAAAAATAATTTAATAAGTATTTTAGCCCTTTTACCTATAGTGCCCTTATATTATTTTTTTTAAAATTATCGTTACTATCTATATTTATAAGTAAGGCTTAAGTAGTATATATAAATCTCTAATATAAAATATTATTAATATATTAGATTTTTATATTATTTTACTATAAACTAATATCTCTATAATATTTTTTAATTTTATTTATATAACTTACTTTCTCTTTAGTATTAAATTTTATTTATAATATCTTATCTTTATATAAAAACTCGTAGATAAATTAATAAAATTATTTTAGTTATTTTAATTATTCTAGTTATCTCTATAGCGTTGCCCTATAATCTTTATAAATTTTTTAAAATTTAGGTATAGTAAACCCTTCTCTATAATAAACTTCTTACTCTTTAATAATAAAGCGCTTATTAGGTATTTTAAATACTTTTATAAAGTAAATACGAATAGGCTATTCTAGTATATCTAATAATATTATCTTTTAACTAGTATTCTTATTATTATAAAATTATTTAATAGTATTTCCTTTTTTAGTTATTATATAATAGAGTACTAGCTTAACTAAATAAAATCTAAAACCCTAATTAAAATATTTAAAAATAAATTTTTCTCCTTATATAGGGAGATTATAAAATATATAGTTTAAAAAAAATTTATTTTTTATATACTATTTAGATTTATTAAAATAGAATAGAGGTATAATATAGCTTAGATCTAAAAACTTCTAAATAAAATAGACTAAAAAAATTTATAGACTCTTAGGTAGCGTAAAATTATTTAAAATAAAAAATAAATAAAATAAGCTTAATAAGTTTATTAAGCAAAGGGATTCTATATACTAGTTATTTATTTTTTACTTATTTAACTTAAGATTTAATTAATTAAAAATTTGTTTTAAGAAGTCTCTTTATTTAGCCTATATATAATAACAATATAAAAAAAGATCTTATAAATAGTATTAATTAAAAAAAAAAAATTAATTATAATAAATAGAAAAAAGTTTTTTAAATTTATATCTATAATTTCTAGCTAAAGAATAGAAGTTATAAGTAAACCCCTTTAAGCCCCTCGTTTTATAGCGTAGAAGTAATAATATTATTAAATTAAAATAAGGTAGTACTGCTCTATTAGTAGTTTTAATTTTAAAATTAGTAAAATTTATTTATACTTTTAAACTAAATTTATAAGCCTTACTATATACACTTAAGTAATACTAATACTATAATTTAATTAGTCTATAGTAGTATATATCATAGTTCAATAATATATAATACTATCTACTAATACTAATAACTCGTTTATACTCTAAAGCTAGGGCCTGACTAGTCTTTCTTTTAGAAATAACGGCCCGTATTTTATAATAAAATGGATTATATAGGGTTAAGTATTAATTTTTATAGTATTACTACTACTAAAAAATAAAATATAGCTATAAAGTTTATTATTTAAACTAAGGGTTTATATCTGCCTTATATAGTAGAGGAAAAAAGAGAGGCGTAAAATAAGTAAATATATATTTAAGAATTTAAAATTAATACATTTTAGTAGGAACCCTATTTATAGTAAAGGCGTAAATAAAATAGGTTATTATATATTATAGACTTTATAGTAGAAATAGCTTTTATCTAAACTAAACTAAATAGTAAAATATAACTATTAAGTCTAAAAGCTATAATAAAAATATAATTATAACTTATAGTTATATTTTAGTAAAAGGCGTAAGCCCTAATAGCTTTTATCTTAAAAGATAAAGTGGTTTAAGTCTATCTTATATAATAATAGCGCAGATAGACAGTTTATATAAAAAAATAAATAAGTAGTATAGGTCTATATAATTTCTTTTTTTTAAAAATAAATTTTTACCTACTACGGAAACGTAGATAAGAAAGTAATTATATATTTTATATTATATTTTTTTAGCTAGTAAGAGGTATAAAAAACATATATATTAAAAACTAATATACTATAATACCGAGGGTATTAAAATCTATTTTATTTTTTATTAGCTAAGCTAAAAAAAAATAAAGGAGCTTCGTACCTTAAGTAAACTTTAGACTATTTAATATTTTTATAAAATATTTTTATACTTTTTCTACTAGAATACGGCCGCTTACTATACTTTTTTACTAATATATTTGGTAATACTTCTATTTATTTTATCTTATTTTATATTTTCTTTAATATTATAATTATAGCTCTTTTAGCTATTTATTTTACTTTTTTATTTACTTTCTTATTTAGATTCTGGCCTACTTTTTTAGTTACTTTTTTATTTTTTTTAACTTTATTATTATTCTGGAAAACCTACTTATATAAGTATAAAATAAATAAGTTTTTTATTATTTTTATTATATCTAGTATACTTACTATTTTAAATAGGGCTAAATATTAATATACTAATATTACTTCCGCCGCCTAAATTACTAATAAATTTTACACTTTCTAATAAATCTAAGGTTATAATACCTGTTAAACTATTAATTAAATAGATTCTTATAAAAAGGGTAAATAGGATATTTTATAATATAAGTAATAATTAATACTTTATTTAAACTAAAATTATATTACTGGAGTAGTTAACCCTAATATATTTAAATTTTTTAAAAAGTAGTACTTAGGTAGGTAAATAGTAATAAAAGGTTTTATAGTAAATAAGAATAAGTTAAACCTTTTATTAATAACTTAAGTAATTAGTAACTAATAAACTTACTTTAATAAGTCCTATTTGAGAAGGTCTATTATCTAAAATCTAGTTTATATAGTAATTATATTCTTACTAAATTAAATTAATAAACTAATCTTTTTTACTATTAGTCTAATAACTTTTAATTTGTTTTTTTAGTCTTGCAATAGATATATTTTAAATTTAAATTAAAAATAGTTAGGTATAGATTTTTTTTATTACTAATATAATTTAATTCTACTTTAAGTATTTTTAAAATAATTAAGGTATTATATTTATATTTTATTATATAACCTGTCCTATCTCTATAGGAGTAAGTAAACTTAAAACTAAAACTAGTACTATTACTACCCTATATAGTATATAAAAGAGTAGACTCTAAACTTATTTTTTAATTTTAGTAGGATCTACTAGAATTTAGAATATTTTTATTTATAATATACTTACTAGCTATAGTTACTAAAACTTTACTTAAGTACTAACTATTAAGAATTTAAGAGGTACTTAGTATATAAACTACTCTAGTAAAGTTTAGCTAAAAATTTACTATTATTTTAGTTTTAAAAGATAAATAGCTAGCATTCTTTATTAGTATTATGTCTAATAGCTAGCTATTTTAAAAATTTATTATTTAAGTACGGCTTATAGGCTGCACTTTAAAAGGGACTAAATTAAATTTAATATTTAATACTATAGCTGTTAAAGGACTAAATTTATTATAAATACTTTTTTACCTCTAAGACTTATTTTTACTAGCTTAGTCTATTACCCTATAGATACTAATTTAAATAAATCTATTTAAATACTACAGTTTTAAGTTATTTAGTTAAAACCTAATTTTATACGTAGCCTATATAGAAATACTAAATTATATATAAATTAGTCTATAATTATATTTAAGTTACTACACTAGTCTGTTATATACGTTTAGAGTATAAATTTAGGTTTTTTCTATTTTAGACTTTATAGTCTTTTTTATTTTTATAGTTTTTTTTTTTTTTTTTTTTTTTTTTTTTTTTTTTTATTTTTACTTTTTTTTTTTTCTTATTATTTTTTTTTTCCTTTTTTGCTTCCTCTTTCCTTTTTTTTTTTTATTTTATCTCTAGTTACTAATTATATACTTACTTTTAGTAATTAGCTAATATATTATATAATTTATCTAGTATTTATTTTATTATTTTTTTAACTATAAAAAATATAATACTATTAATATAACTTTTATATAGACTT
>JASEKS010000062.1:187771-206441 GCA_030770415.1 Pleoardoris graminearum | reverse complement strand
ATTTTATAATTTAAATTTATTTTTTTTTTTTTTTTTTTTTTTTTTTTTTTTTTTTTTTTATATTTTTTTTTTTTTTTTTTTTTTTTTAGTACTTTATATAATATTACCTCTAATATTAAAATAGTAAAGTAATTATATTTAAAGTACTACTAATAAAAATATTTATATATCTAAAAAATAAAAAAAATAGATTTAACTATATTTTAAATTTATTAATAAAGGGCTTATTATAAATAGAGTAACTAAAAAGGGATTTAAGTATAAAAAAAATATTATAATTATTACTAGAGCCGGTATTTGTACTAATATAAATAGTAAGTTTAAGACTATTTATTTTTTTTAAAAGGGGATTTTAATTTAGTTATAGTAGATAACTTTTATAGTTTTTTAAAGACTAAAATATTAAGCTAAAACTTATTTTACTTATTTACGTACTATATCCCTATATAGGCTACCTAATTATATAATTAATTATTAATTATATTTAAATCTGCTTCGGCTTCTAGCCTTATATTACTTAACCTTTTTATAAAAGTATAGGCTTAGTATAGTTATATATAATAATACTATACCTAAAATATTAACTACTATAGTAATAGACTTCCCTTACTATTTTAAAAAATAATAATACTTTATAATTAGATTAATATACTTATATATAGTATTTATTTTTTATATACTTTTTATATTACGATAAAATTATTTCCTTAATTAGTAAATAAGCACTGCTTAATTTATAAAATAGAGTAGGAGTAGTAAGAGCTAAAAGGTATATAATAACGCTCTACTAGTATTTTTTAATTAAACGTACTACTTTATAGAAATTATAATCTTAAAAAGTTAAAAATATTAATAGCTTTTAATAATAATCTATATTAGCCTATTAACGTAGTTATTATTATAAGAATAAAATTAAAAATTAGTAATTTAAGAAACTTTATAGAAAAGCTCTAAATATTTTTAGTAATTTTTATACACGCTTATTTTTATAACTATATCTAGGGGAATAACTTTTTTTAGCCTATACCTTTTTTACACTAGTGTCTCGACGCTACACTTTAACTCTCTTTATATATTTACATGATAGAAAAGCTCTATAAAAAAATAAAATTAAATAATAAAAAATACTTAATAGTATAAATTAACCGAAAACCTCTAAAACTTAAAAAAGATTTTATAATAGACTATTAATTTTTTAGTAATTATAATAAATTTTTATTAGCTATTTTAGCATAAAAATAAAATATTATTAATTTTTAACCGCAGTATGTTTATTTATTTAGTCTATTAATATTATAATAAAGTACTTTCTATAGTAATAGCCGGTTATAAATTAAGTAATATAGTTTTTAATAGTAAACGCTATAATAGTAGAGTAAGTAATACTATTTTTACTAATTAAGCTAAAAGATAACTAATTTTTATATAGAAATTCTACTATCTATTAAGAAAAAAGATAGTATAACTCTTAAAGATTAGCTAAAGGGGTGCAGTAAGATATTATTACTATAGTCTAGCTAGTCTAAAAATATAATTCTATACGGCCTAATTTATAAGTACTTTATTATACAGCTAAAATTTTATAAAAGTTATATATTATAGTTATTTACTACTATTTTAACTAACTTAAGTGCAAAATTAATAAATTAGAATAAAGTATTTAGACTTAAGAATAAAAGCACTAAAACTACTCTTTATTTAGTTAATAAAATTAAGAAACTTAGATAAGTGGTTTTTTATAATATAGTTTAATCTTAAAACAGGATTACTAGTATTAAAATAGTAGTTTAAAGATTTTAAATAAACTTACTTCAAAAGTAAGGGATTAATTTAAACACTATAATAAAAAGATAACTATAATTAGTAGTACGTTAAAAATTTAAGTAAATAATAAAATTAATTTATTAATTATATAGAGTTCTATTAAAAAATTAAGTTATTTATAATTTTTCTATATCTACATAATGCTTAAAATATTTTATACTTTAGGTAGTTTTATTTTTAAGCTTTAATATATACTTAATAGTAAAAGCTAAGTTCTATAAAAAACTATTACGGGATTATTTTTATTTTATAACCTTTCTTTTAAAATTATATATCTTATTAAACTAATAAAGAATAAGACTATATATACCTATTTTATATTTTTAGTAACTAATACTAGCTTTACTATAAGTAGTGTTAAATAATTTTCTACTTTTATTATTTTAATTACTATTAGTTAGTTTTAGTAGAAAATAATAAACTTAAATTATACTTTTTAATATTAAGTAGTAAATATTTTGTACTAGCGTTTAATATACGTTAATAAATTATATATTTTTATAAAAATAGATTTAACATTTTTATTATAAAGAGTGCCGGATTATTTGTAAATATAATTGTTATAAGAAAGGTAGGATAGGTAAAGATAGGTAGAGTCTTTAGTATTAGAATAAGGTAGTAATAAAATTATTAGTATATTTAAAATTACTAGTAAAGAAAATAGAAGACAGTATATTAGTAAAAAACTAGTATTTATAAACCTAAATATTAATTTTGTAGAAGAATAGATTATAGGTTAAAATAAATATTTATATTATCTAATTAACTTTATTAATAAGGAATTAGTTATTTTATTTATACTATACTACTTAAATATTATAAAAAAACGTTTTATCTTTACGTATTTAGTCTAGGACAGCTAATAGTAACTAGTACTTTAGGGCTAAGGCGTAGAGTATATTTATTTTATAGTTTACTTAAAAGTTTTAGATATTTACTTTATCTTAAACTAATATATAAATGTTAAATAGATAGGCTCTTTTATATTACTTATAACTAATAAAGTAAGATTAACTTAATTATTTTTATTACTTCTTTTTAAACACCGGAGAGCTTTCTAAACTAAACTTAAAATAAGTAAAAAATAAGGTAGTATATATTTTATATAAAGTAGTAAAAATTCTAGAGCTAAAGCACTAAATAGGTTTTAATTAGAAACTCTTTAAGAGGATTTATCTCGTATTTTTAGACCCCTAAGCTAATTTTTTAAAGAATATAGTAAGATCTAGTTTAGATTTATTAATAAAGTAATAATATAAGTTACTTTATTTTTTTAAAAAAAAACCTATATACTGCTAATACATCTAAAAAAATATATTATATTTTATTATTTTATTAATTTTAAGTATAAAGTCTCTAGAAACTAGCTAGAGAGAGTCTCTTTATTTATATTAGTAATTATTTATAAATCTTTCTTAGGTGTAGTATAGTAATAAAATAAGTTTTTAATTAATAAACTACTTTTATAAATAAACTTACCCTTTTTCTTATAGCTATATTTAACCTATACTAAATTTATTAGAACTCTAAATAAGAATAATATATTAAGAATAAAAACCTCTATTATTAAATGGATTAGAAAATAATAAATTTTAATAAAAGTAATCTTATAATTTTTTATTTTTATTCTAATACTATTAGCCTTATTTTACTTTTAGAACTAGGGGTATTATTAGCGTAAAAATATTTAATATTTATACTTAAAAGATAATAAAATGCTACTAAATAATTTTAATAATTTTATTAGAATAGTTACTATAAAGCTTAAAGAACTATAAAATAAATTATATAAACAAATAATAATTTTAAATTATTTTTTACTAATTATTTTATATTTATATCTTAGTTATATCAAGTAATTTCTTAATGCAATTAATAGCCTATAAAAAAATTTACCTATTTATAGTATTAAAATAGATAAATATATTTATAGTACGGGTATTTATTTATATTAGTTTATAAATTAATTTTATATTTTTCTAAGTTCTTCGCTTATATAAGCGACGATTTAATAGTATTCGGCCTAATTCTAATAAATTCTATTTACTATAAATAGTAGGGGTTTAAAATAGTACTCTTAGGGGTAATAATAGGCCTCTTATTTTATTTTTAGGCCTTTTAGCTTACCTATAATATTTTTAGTATATTTTATAAGTATATTAAATTTAGACTATACTCTTAAAAATATAAATACTAAAAAATTTCTCTAACTATTTTTACTATTTAGTATTATTATCCTTTTCTTTTTTTATTAATTTAATATAAAGTCTATTCTTATACTAGTAGTATTCTTTAGTGTAAGTCTATCTATATTTTTAATTAAATTTACGCCTTTTAGTGTTACTATTTTAGTAATTAATAATATTATAGGCTATAGTACTTAAAGTACTATTTTTATAGATAGTACTATATTTACTATTTTTAACCTATTTTAAAACTCTAATATTAATAAGCGTAGGCAAATTCTAGCGACTAGTATATAACTTATTTAATTTATTAAAGCCGTCTTTTACTTTTTTAACAAAGATACTACTATAGTTTTTTTTAACTCTACTACAACCTTTACTATTTTAAATATAGAGAATATAACCTCTCTAGCGCTTTTAAATTATATTACTTTTTAATATTAGGTTTAATTTATAAATAGTATATTAAATATGCGTTATATTATAGACTATTTCTAATTTACTTTTAATTACTATTATAATATATTTAAAGCCTAAGTTCTGTAATATAATTACTATAGCTATATACTTTATTAAAAAATATAACTTTTTATATTTTAGTAAAGATAACGATAATATATAATATAATTTTTAAATAAACAGGGCTATAAATATTTGTAACTAACTATATTATATTATTTATATAAACTTTTAGTAAAGTCTAATATATATACTAAGTTATAGTTATTTAAAGCTAAAGTATTTATAAATTTTTTTAGTATAGGTAGTTTTTCACTATAGGTAAATTAAGATTATTATTTATAACCTCCCCTATTTAATTTTTTATAAAAGTAAATAGGCTCTAGTAAATAGGAAAAACTATAATAAATTTAATTAAATTACCTTACGTTAGTTATTATATTAACTATTAAAAGAAAACTAATTATATATATAGCCCTAGACTTACTAAAATACTAACTCTAAATAGTCTAGCTATAATATGTTTAATACTTTTTTAGATAATAAATAGTATAATAGTAGTTAAAATTATTCTAATAATAGCATAGTAGAGAGCTCTAATATATAATTTTTTAACTTCTTTGTTTTCTACCTTAATTTAAAACAGTAATACTTTAATCTTCGCCTAGAATAGCCCTAAAATAATAGTAGGTATAAAAATAATAATATAATATATTAAACCTAAGACTATTACTACTTTTAATCTAATAGTAAGCCCTATAAAAATACCTATAATACTAAAAAATTTACTAAAAACCGCGTAAGCTAAAAGAATAGTAATAATTACTAAAAGAACTAATATAATAATAAAATAATATTTAATATACAAAGTAGTAAGTTTAACTAAAGTATATTTTAAAATCTAAAACTTTTTTTAAAGTATTTCTTATACCTTTTTTAGTTAATCTTAAAGAGTTTTTTTTAAGAATATTAGGCAGGATTAAAATACCGTCTAATAACTTTTAAGTAATATTTAGTACTAGATCTAAGAGGCTTAGTAGTAAATTTTTATAAGTTATATTATACCTAATACTAATATAAAACTCTTTTATACGTAGTAAGTAATTTTTAAAAATAAATTTTTTAATCTTTTAAATAGAAGCTAAGATAGTATTTAAAAGACTAGTTATAATTATATCTTTAGCACTATTAACCTTACTCTAGATATTTTAAATAGGAGTTATAATAGTACTTAAAAGGCTAGTTATAATTATATTTTTAATACTATTTATTATACTTTAGATATTTTAAAAAATATTATAATTTTAAATAATATACGACTTTAGGGACGAACTATATAAGAGTATATTAGTAAAATTAAACTATACTTTTAATTTTATTAGCTAATCTCTTTCTATAAGAGTAGAAGATATAGTCTTATACTTAAGATTAAGATACTAATTTTAGTATTACTTTTACTTAAAATTTACCCTATTAGACTAATAGAGGTTATAGTAATAATAAAAATTATTAGTAATATTTTTATTTATAGTATTATTGCAGTAAAAAAAAATATATTTAATTATATAATTTATATTAAACGGTTTTTAGAAGTAGGCTCTTTAGATTAAAAATTAACTTATTACTTACTAATTTTAATTAAATAAAATACGCAGGTATATTATCCGTTTTATAATTATATTTAAAATTACTTTTTAATTATATTTTAGCTACTAACCTTATATAATAGTATAACGGCTTAATAGAAGTCTTTAAAAGGCTCTTATAGACTATATAAAACCGTTATAAGTATTTCTAAATATAATATATAGCGCGTTAAAAAAAAATAATATAGTAAAGTTACTAAAAAGAATTATTAAATTACGTAAAAGGATAGTATAATCTTAAGAATTATAATATAAGAAAGTAATATTTTAGGTACTAGTAATAATTCTAAAACTAGCCCTAAGATCTCTAATTAGGGGAATACTAATTTAAAATACTACTTATTTAAAACTAAACATTTAGATAAATATATAAACTTAAGACTACTTTAAACTTTATATTACTATTTATTATTAATAAACGAACTAAAGGAGTAAAAGATATAGTAATAGTATTTATTTAAAAGTATATCTATATGTTAGTATACTATTTTAGCTAATACTAACTAGAAAATAAATAAGAGACTTTCCTAAAAGAGTATAAAGTATAGAATTAAAAATATTTTAAACCTTTTAGTTAAAATAAAATTATAGGTATTATTATTACTATTATTATAGTAATTAAAATACTTATAGTTTTATACTTTTATTTCTATAAGAAAGAGCGTCTAGCGTAGGTTAGAGGTCTTAAAATTTAGTATACTACGGCTAATATTTATTTCTAAATTATAAAACGCACTATAGAGTAAGATAGTTTTATAATTTAAACTTTTTAAGTCTTTTATTTATTAGTATATAGAGCTATAATACTGTGGTATAAATCTATATCTATTATTTTTTAGCTTAGGGCACTAGTTTTTAATAAAAATATTTATAGTATTACTATTACTATTAATTATTTCTTTAACGCTGTTTAATTATTACTAACTTAGGTTTATCTTTATATAGTAAAACACTCTATATATCGAGATAAATAAAAGGTATTTTAACTTTTAGTAACTAAAAAGTTTATATATATAATAAATATTATTATAATTTAATAAAAATAGTCTACTATAGCTAATTTTAAATATCTATAATCTAATCTTTTTTAAAATTATATTTATAACGTCGCCTCTACACCTAATTTATATCTAGTAATAGATTAGAGATTAAGGTAATATTTAATAAATAAGTTACTAAAATACTGTATAGATTTAACAACGTAAAATAGGAGACTATATATAAAATATATTTTTATATTTCTAAAAAGTAAATTTAGTATAATCTTTCTACAATAATTAATTTTAGTAATAAATAAAACAGTGTTACGGAAGTACGTAATATAAAATATATAATTTAAATTTAAATTAGATATATATTTATATACTAATCAAATAAATAGTGTAGCTGTGCTGGCTGTGTAGGCGACCAAATAGGGTTTTAAAAAAGGAGGAGTATATGTATGCCTTTATACTTATTATATCAAAAAATAAAAAATTATAAATATAAAATTCTTTTTTACTTCTTATACTATATCTTTATATCTAGTTTTAACTCTAATAAACTAATACTACTATTACTATTTATTAAGTATTATTAATAAATTAATTTTATATATAAACTCTAACAGGCGGTATTACGTAATACTATAATAAAAATAAAAAGTAATAATTTAAATACTAGTAATAATCCTAAAACTAGCTCTAAGATCTCTAATTAGAAACTATGATTTTTAAAATTAAATTATTTAAAGCCTAGAGATATAATAATTATTTAACTAAAGTAGCTTAAGTAATTATATAACTAAAATTATTATAAACTTAAGCTATATAAGTTATTTTAGTATAATAAATTCTAGACTTAATATTAATCCTCCTATAGAAAAAAATTATATTAAATTAAAAATTAAAATAATATTACGTTAGAATTATACGTATATAAGCCTAAATAAAATTTTATAAATTCTACCTATTTAATAGAAAATAAATTAGAGTCTAGAAAACTATACTATTATTTTAAAATAAAAGTATAGCTACCGGCCTAGCTAAAATTATAAAAATAAAATTATTTATATTATTTAGTTACTAAATAGTTACTACTATAAAAACGAACCTATTTAGACTCTATAGTATACTTATAGTTCTCTTCCTCTTTACTATTATATTTAAAGGCGTATATACCAGTTTATTAAGCTAATTAACCTATTTAATAAATAATTACTTACTGACTTTAGTAATAAACGGCGTTTATATAACATTTTATATAAAATTTTTTTAATTACTACTTTTTATACTATTTATATATAGTATACTAAAAAGTTAAAAAATAACTAACTATAAGAGAATCGGTATAAAAACCTTAACTAAATATAATTTAGACTAAATAGATAATAATATAAAATTATATATCTATATATTACTAATACTAGTATTAAAAGGCGCTAGATTTAGTACTATACTCTAAATATATTAAAAGAATATATTATACTATAACTTAATTATTAAAATAAATAATATTAATTTTATAAGTAGAGGATCTATAATTATAAAGCGCTTATTAAGTTTAATAGTAGCGCTAATCTTAACTAAAGTAATAGTATAGATAAGCTTAAAAAATTTCTTAGTTTTATTTACTAAAAAGAAGTAGTTATAAAAAGGAATTAATATTTTATTATAAAATTTAAAAATAGTTATAATATTAAAAAAAAATATACCTTTTCTTACTATAGACGTATTAAGAGATAGTATAATATTTTAAAAAGTAGCTATACTTATAGCTATAATCTTACTAATAATTTTAATAGTATTATTAGAAAGTCTATTTATATTCTACTCTATAAGGTTTATTAAGCCTATATTAAAAAGAGGCTTTTAAGTTTTTAAAAAAAATATGCTAGTTAAAACTACTTAATAGTATTAATAAATATTACTATTAGTATTTTACTATTTAGCAGCCTACTACTAGCTATATTAATAATTTTAGAATAAGAAGGGGCTACGGTAGTAATACCTCTTATAATAAAAAACAATATATAAAAAAGAATACTAATATTTATTAAAAAGTATATAGCTATAGTAAGTTAAAGTAATATAAGTTAGACTTTAAGTATACGTATATTTATATATTTAATAAAATTAGAAGATACTTCTATTCTTAGTATAGCCTTTTAATCTTTTAGGGACAGTTTTAAATCTATATTATTTATAGTAAATAGGGCTATATTTAGCTCTTATTAGCTTTAAACCTTTAACTAATTATAGTTTCTATATTTATAGCAGCTACCTAGTACTTTTAAAAAATAAATTTTACTTAAATTAATTAGATATTATGTTAGCTACAAGGTTGCCCTACTAAGTAAAAGGTAATAGATATTTTTCTTTATAAGTTACCTAAATTTAGTATAAAAAGGCCTCTATATACTATAATTATAAATAATTATAATACGCTTATACGCTTTAGAGAACTCTATAAATATACTAGTAATATTAATTTAGTAAGTTAGTATATCTTATAAAAAGAGGTAAAGTGTAACATTAAGATACTAGTCTAAAAAAGGTATAGGCTAAAAAAAGTTATTCCTCTAGATATAATTATAAAATTAAGCGTGTAAAGGACTGTAAAAAATATATTTATTATAGTTAGATTCGAACTTGTAGCCACAGCGTATGGCTTAGTATATGGCTTAACAAGTTAGTATATATACTTAAGCTTAAACTTTAATTATATAGCCTTACGCTTAATTAATATATTTATATACTTTTACCTATTACTTTAAATATATAACCGTAAGCCTAATATTAGAAAAATAAATTAAAAAATATAAATTTTATTTTAAGTAATAGCTAAAACTAGGCTATTAAGTAATAGAAAGTATATAGACTAAAACTAGATAGTTAATATTTATATATTAATTAAATAAATAGTGTGGCTGTAGTAGCTTAGAGCAACTAAAAGGGGTTTCAAAAAAAGAGAAGTATGTATATACCTTTATAAACTAGATAGTTAAATAGTTATTAGAAGTATTTTTTTTTAGTAATACTAAGGCCTAGTTTTATACCTTTTTATTATATTTATATAAGAGATACTAATTATAATTATTCCTATATTATAAAGGCTTTTTAAAACTTTTATATTACACTCTATAAACCTTTACTTAAACTCTATATTAAATAAATTTTTAAATAATATTAAGTTAAAAAAAATATTAGGGCTAGTATTTAGTTTGGTATAATAATAAAGAAATCCCTAAGCTAGATAAAAAAAATTATAAAATAATATATAATTTTATTAAATAGCTTTTCTCATATATCTATTATTAATAAAAGCTAATTAATTATTTTCAGAATAAAGTAATAGGATATTTAGGTACTCTTAAAAAAAATATTACTAAGTTTAAAAATTATAAAAGGAAGGTAGTTAGAAGTATTAAAAGTAATAATAGTAAGCTAAAAAGGGTAAAAAGAGTAAAGAACTATAGTTTTTATATATAAACCTTATTTAAGTTATAGAAACTAACCTAAATAGATTTTTTTTATTCTTATTTAGCTGCTATATTAATACTTACTAGTAATAAAACTATTAATAATTAAAAAAGTTAAAAAAACTAGTAACTACGGTAGGCGATATATTAAATTATTTTTTAGTTATATTTTATAAGTTACTTAAGGAATAGAGTAGATTTATAAAGGAAATTTATTAAATTATACCTCTAAAAGTAGGCCTTCTTAGTTAGTAATAGTTACTAATAAACATTTTTTAGAAACTATTTTACTCTATTAAATTTAATAAAATAGTAAATAATTTTATAATTTTAAATTTAACTATAAACTAATTACTAAATCTTTTAGTTATAGAATTTAATCTATGTTATAATCTAGTAAGTATATCTCTTTAGAGTCTTTAAACTACTATTTAAATATTTAAAAGTTTTTATAAAATACTAACTATATAACTAAACCCTTTTTTTTTTTTTTTTTTTTAAAAAAAAAATAGACGCTAATTATTTTAGCGTACCTGCCTAATTAGGAAATAACTATATATCCCTTTTTATAGTCCTTATAAACGTCTTTCTTTAATAGCCTATTTTACTCCTATTTAAACTAATATTATATAAAGTTATATTAGATTACTATTCTATTATAAACCTAATTAGGCTTAGTTCGCTACGCTAAGCCTATTTAGGGATAGCTTTTTATCTTATCTAACTTTAGATAATATTAGCCTAAAATACTTTTAGATATAACGTGTTCCGTATAGGAATTTCGGCTTCTTATAGTTTTATATTAATTTTTTAGTAGTACCCTATACTTCTAAAAAACTCTATATTTACTATATAAAGTAGGCGCGTTTAAAGAACGCTGCGGTAAGGAGAGGAATTAAACCCCTAATATAAGGAATAACAACAAAAATTTGAAGAATTTCGCGAACCTAGATATTTCTAGGCACTTGCCCACTATACTACCCTACCTAACTAAACACTATTTATTCGAAATTTTTAATTTAGTTAAAAAAATAAAGAGTAGTTTTAGTACTTTAAGTGCGAAGTTATTACTTTTTTAAAATAAATATATTAAATAAAGTATATTTTTATTAAATAATAACTTTTCTGTATTTATAAGTACTATTATAAAAAAGAATAGAATATTAATAATATTTAAAATAATTTTACTATTAAATATAATATTTATACTACCCTTAATATATATATACAGTCTTAAAGAGTTAAAATTTTTTTTTTAAAATATACTACGTCTCTAAAGTTATTACCTAATAAAAAAACTATATATATAGGTTTTATACTAAGTCTAGGCCTAATATAAATAGGATTTAATTTAAACTTGCTTTTAATTACGTTAAGCTATTTATAAGTTATAAAAAAAGTATTCTAAAGTATTTTATAGTACTTTTATTTAAATAAAAGAGGTATATTAGGAGCGTCTTTATTATTAGATACTATTAATAAGTAATAATTAGCGTATATAAAATATTTATAAAAGTTTTTAGTAATTACTACTAAAACTAAGTATTTAGTAAAAAAAATATATATCCCTCTAAGAGTCTAATAATAAAAACTATATTATAAATAGTACTAGCGCTAAAATTATTCTATAATAATTTCCCTATAAAATTTTTTTTTGAAGGTTCCTAAATAGAACCCTTCTAATAATAAATAGCTTAGTTATACTTTTAGTAACTCTAACCTCTTTTACCTAAATTTATATTTCTTAGATTAGTAAAAGGAAAGGCATTTTTAATATTTATTATTATAGTTATTTAGTAATTATATAATTATAAGTATAAAACTTAGAGATTACATTAAAAAAAATAAAAAACTAGTTTATAAAGAATTAATAAGGCTATAATTAGTAACTATCTTTTTAATAATTCTAATATAATAATAATACTAAAAAAACTAAGTTAAGTTTATTAATAATTAAGCTAGTAAAAAAATTTAAATTAAATAGTATACTATAATACTATTATTATTAAAAACTAATTCTACTATATATATTAGCTAAAAATAACTATATATATTTTTATACTAATAGATTCTTCTATTTTAAAATTTTTTTAAGCTTTACTATGCGGGGTGGTACAGTAGGAGTATATACTTAAAAATACTAAAAGTTTTTAACTTTTTAAGGTCTCTTCTGCGTATTAGAGGTTTAATTCCTCTTTTTATTACAGTATTTTTTAAACGCGCCTACTTTACTAATAAAAAATAAAATTTTTAAAAGTGCGAGGCACTACTAAGAAATTAATATAAAATTATAGGGAAGCTAAAAATCCCTATTATATTTAGAGGTATTTTAGGCTAAATTACTATCTAAAGTTAGATAAAATAAAAATCTATTCCTAAATAGGCTTAGCGTAGCAAACTAGACCTAATTAGGTAATAGATTAGTAGTTTAATATAACTTAATTTAGTAATATAACTTAGAATATATTAAATATTAGAAGTTAAAGAACTAGTTCTAGTTTATTTAGAAGATAAAGCACTTTCCTTAAATAGTTAGGTAGCCTTGATATAAAAGGCTTATTTTAAAAAAAAAAAAAAAAAAAAAGCTTTACTATTGCTGTTTTAATAAGCTTATTAAAATTATTTAATAATAAAATAATATATTTTTTATATATATACTAAATATTTTTACGGCGATAATATCTTTTTAAGTAGTAAATAATAATTTTTTTTAGATTAGAAGTAGCAGCCTAGTTCTAATAGTAAGATAGGGCTAGTAGTATTAAAATAAAGATAGAGAATAATAAAATTAGTATTATTAAGATTTATTATTTCCTAAGCTATTTAATAAAATAGGGTTTTATTTTTAATATTTTATTTTAAGCTATCGTCCTAACAGATACAGTAAGGGTTAAATATAATAATAATAAAAAGGTAATTTTATTTATAAAGGCGTTTTATTAGTTAGAAGCTTTACCTATTTTGATACTACTTTTAAGAAAAATATATATATATTATTTAATATTTTTGTTATTTAGGGGGCTGTAGTATATAAATACTAAATTTAATTTTAGCTTTTCTGTTATATATAAAGATAGAAACTCTTCTTAGTTAGTTTTAAAAAATGTTATAATTAAAATAATAATTAAATAAAGTAATAATATAATTTTTTTAAAAAAAAATAATTAATTAATAGAGAATTATTTTAGTTTATAGGTATAAGTTAATATAAGTACTTCGTTAAGCACTACTTTTAGGCTAATTAGTATAGTATAGTACTAACTTATACTATTTTTATATAAGCTTACTAGAGCGTTATTAATTTTAATTAATAATAGACTAAATTAAAGCTTATTATATATTATAAGATAGAGTAATAGACTTAGTCTATACCTATTTTATTATATAGATATATCTAGGCCTAGCTAACTTTAAAGCCTATTTAAGACTTTAGTTAAATAGAGTCTATTTAGGCCGTAAAAAAATAGTAGAAGATAATATAAAAAATTAAAACTTATTAAATAATTTTTATTTATATAAACGCTAGTATAGCTAGTTTTAAAGTATTTTTAATTAATTTATAAATTTTTCTTTAATAACTACTTTAGAGTTTAATAAGGCTAAACTAAAATAATAACTTAAAATTATAGTTAGCCTAGCTAGTAAAAAAGAACTAAAGAGCGAAAAAAAGACTAGTTCTTTTATTTAGTTTTATATTAAAGGAACGTATTACTACTATAACTTATATTATAGAAATTTATATAATTTATACTACTATTTATAGATAGGTATATCTTTAGCTCTTAGGTAGAATTCTTAAATAGACTAAGTAATATATAATATTACTTTATCTATAAGTTTAAAAAGAATTTTATTAAATTTATTATTTATTTAGCTTTATAGTTTAGTAATACAATAAGCTTATTTTATAGTAGTACCTACTATCTAGGGAAACTAGTATAGTATTTAAAAATAAAACCTCTAAAAATAATATATAGGGATATATAGTTCTCTAGTATTAGATTTTAATTAGGCCTTTTTACTAATTATTTATACTCTTACTATAGTAGCCTTATAGCATTACTTATTTAACTATATTTAATATAAGAGTTACGCCTAGAAACTAGGTAGTAAATATTAAAGAGTTTACTATACCTTAACTAGATTTTTTTTTAATATTTATAAATAAAGGTCTTAACTATTCTAAGTACTATAGTTAAGTAGTAATATCTATATTAATATTAATATTAATAATTTTATAAACCCGTCCTATAATACGGGAAAACTATCTACTAAATATATTATTAATTTATATATAGATTGTAAGATATAAGCGTATACTATTTAATTCTAATTTAATAAATATACTTACTTTAACTAGTATACTAGCTTTAAGATTATTACTAAGATTACTAATCTATAAATAAAAATGTTTAATTAGTAGCTCTATTATATATTTATAAAATATTTTCGAGGATTATTTATTTATAAATATAAATAATAATTTCTTACTATAGAGAAATTATATTTATAAATAGTTTAAAAAGCCTCTAAAAAATAAAGAAAGTAAAATAATTTATAAATACTAAAAATACGTAAATATTATATTTAAGTAAAGGTATAAGTAAAAGTGCAGCACTGCAGCAGCCTGGCCCGAAGAAAAAGGAGCAGAGGCGACAGTGGCCCTACACTAGGGTACCGAACTTTAACACGCCAAGCTACACGCTAAGCTATACACTAAGCTATACGCTAAGGCTGCAAGTTCGAGTACTATACTAACCTAAATAAAAATATTTTTAGTAGTTCTTATATACGCTTATTTTTATAACTGTATCTAGGGGAATAACTTTTTTTAGCCTATACCTTTTTTAGACTAGTGTCTCGGTACTACACTTTACCTCTCTTTACATAATAAGTAAAAGTAAGTATTACTACCCCTTTATTTTTATATTTATTACTAAGCTAGTATATAGAAAATATATAGAAAAGTATAATTATTTATATAAATATAATATTAAGGGCTATAAGAAGCTTTAAAGTTTTACTCACTTAGACGGTTTTTTTTTAATATAAGTAAAAAGTATATAAGATATATAATAATACTATAAAGTCTGTTTTTTACTTTTTTTTTAGACTATAAGTAGAGTTTAGGCTCTAATTTTATATAAAAAAAAATCTAACTAACTATATTTACTATATTTACTAAAGAATATTTACTTTTATAAATTTAGAGAACTTTATTATTTCTAAACTAAATACTTAAAATAAAGTAATAAATATATATTTATATTCTAAGTCTTAGTATCCTATTATTAAAATATAAAAAGAAGAGATCTAGTAAAAATTAAAGTAAAAGTAGGTATTAAATATTAGATTCTCTAGTAATAGTAATAAAGACCTATAAGCTAATATAAAAACACTAAGTAGAGAGAATAATAAGAAGGATATAAGGTTAAAATAACTAAAAGTTATAGTTATAACACTCTAGCAATACTAATAGTAATAAATAAAACTAGATTATAAAAAAAAAATTTTATAATAGTGTAATGTATATACTAATTTTTATATTTAGTAATTTATTATTATTAAACCTTTAATAGTTATATATCTTTATATATATAGTAGGTAGGTATACTAGAAATTATATACTATATAGGTAGATCTATAAATTATTAGTATAAATTTTTTTTTTTAATATTGTCTTTTTTTAAACTTTAATTCTCTAAAAAAATAGATTTTTATTATATATTTTTAAAATACCTACCGCTCTAAAGGGATATATTTTAAAAGTTAACCTAAACTAACGCCGTAAGGTACAAAAAAAATATAAAAAAAAATAACTAAACTAGTTTTACTCTATATATAATAAGGGAATTATATTAGACTAAATATATTTTATAGTAATAGGTAGTAATTTTCTACTCTATTATATTATATAGTTTTAGTTTACCCCTAAAAACCTTTATATATAATAGAGCTAATAAGCTATAAAAGGTAATTTATTATATTTAGGGCTTATACTAGACTGTATAACTATACTAAAAATACCTATCTCCTTAAAATAAAAAAATAAAATACGTATAAACTAAGCTATACTTTTAATTAGGGCGTTATTAATTTATAACTAATAGTCTTAGTAAGCCCTAATAAATATAATATAGATAAAATAATTTCCTCTTTACTAAAAGTAGCTATTTAGTAATATTAGCTAGTATAAGAAAATAATTTTTTAGTATTACTATAAATATTTAGTAATTATATAGTTTTTAGTATAACAATTAAGCTTAAGACTTAAAATTAAAAACGAACTAGGAACTAGTTTATAAAAATTAATAAAATTATAATAATAATTATAGAAAAATATAAAAATATTAAAACTATAACTAGTGTAACTAATTTTACTATTATAATTACTCTTTTTTACTATTTTAATTTACTACTTTTATTTTTAGTCTTAATTTATACGACTTTTTTAGTCTATTAGTATTATTTTTAGACTTATTTCTTTTTATTTTTTTTAACTTAATATTTTTATATTTAAAATTAACACTATATAACCTCTTCGGCCTACTAGTATTATTCTAAAACTTACTTTTTCTTACTCTTTATAACCTATTACTTTTATTTTTAAAATTTTTACTATATAATTTTATCTATAAGTTTCTATTATTATTAAATCTACTTTTTACACGCTTTAATTTATTATTTTTATTTTTAAAATTCTTACTACGTAATTTTTTTTATAGGTCTCTATTATTATTAAATCTACTTTTTCCCTACTTTAACCTACCTTTTTTACTTTTAATCTCTCTACTAGCGTTTTTTTTATATAAATATACTAACTTCTTTTTTAAAAGTATTTATAGAAACTCTAAGCTCTCTTAAACTATTTATTTACTTAAAAATAATACCTTTTTAGTATTTAATATACTATAAAAAGGCCCTAATACATTTAAAAAGCTATTTAAAGTTATTAGTTTTTAAATCCCTAACTTTAACTTTATATTAATAGTACTTAAGCGTTTTTTTATATTATATAGTCTTGCGGGATTAAGTAAAAAAAATATATTATTAACTCTAATTCTCTAATCTTATATAGAGATAATAGTTATTTATTAGTAATTTTAAATAGGCTAAAAGTAGAATTTAATAATAGGACCGAAACTAGATAATAGTATAAAATACAATAGCTCTCTTAAGGGAGCTATATTTTAAATTTATTACTAGTTTTTTTTTTATTTTTTTATATTTAGTTTATTAGCTCTACTAATCTCTAATTAATATAGTAATATAATTTTTATATACTACTTAATTTTTTTTTTACTAGCACTTTAATATATATTATACTTACTTTAGACTAGCTCCTATTAAAGATTTTATATGCTCTAACTTAATTCTTTTAACGTTACTTCTATATCTAATTCCTTAGTAGTATAAAACTATTTATATAAAAAAAAATAAATAAAAAATTAGTAAGGGTTCCTAAATAGGCCTAAAGATAAAGGGCAGCAATAGTCTCGTATAAGACTAATAATATATATATTAGTTTTTACTATTTATAGTAGTATAAATGCCTTAAATATATTTTATTTTTAGAATATTTAGTTATCTAACTTAATTACTTTTTATAAAGTATTACTATTTTTACGTATTAGACGTAATATAGTTATAATCCCCTTAATAGTTCTAAAAAATAAATATAAAGTTATAAAAACTAAACTATATATAAAATATAAAGCTTACTATTTTATTACTTTAGTATTCCTTCTCTAGTTATACTACTAGTAAAAAATTTTTTTTATTTACTAAAATAGTATCTTTATTTTAATTTTATTAAATTAAAAATACTAAAAATAAACCTAAATAGTATATTTTAATTAATTTATTAGATTTAGTAGTTAAATATCTCTTTTTTTTTTTTTTTTTTTTTTTTTTTTTTTTTTTAATTATTTTTATTTTTTTTTTTTTTTTTCTTTTTTTTTTTTATAATTATTATATTTTTTTTTTTTGTGTTTTTTTACATTTCATTTTTAATTTTTTTATTTTGAAAAATAACATTCTTTAATCCTCTCTCATTAGTACTTATTTCTTTTTCGTCTTTTGTTTGAACAAAAAAA
>JASEKS010000062.1:0-187762 GCA_030770415.1 Pleoardoris graminearum | reverse complement strand
TTTTTTTTTTTATAAATAATTATTTTAAAAATATTTTTTTTAAATTTTTTTTTTTTTTTTTTTTTTTTTTTTTTTTTTTTTTTTTTAAATAAATCTACGCTTTTAGCGTAGTACCTATATTTTAAAAAAAATAACTAATATAATACTTTTATAGGTCCTGTAAAATAGCTCTGTAATATTTTTAGTATAATAATAGGAAATACAGTATATAGTTATATATTAACGTATATACTAAAAATATATTTACTAGTTATAATAAGTTAAAATAGCGTTACCTATAATAAGTTAATATATAACCTCTTCTAACCTAGTATCGGACGTCTATTTATAAAAAAAAAAAAGATAATAGTAATAACTCGCGCTATTACTAGTATACTATAAAGTATTAATATATACTAGTGTCCCCGCTACTATATATATATATAATATAAAAAAATATAAAATAGACTACCTATAAGACTATAACTCCTTATAATACCCTATAACAACAGGACGTATAGTAAATATAATAAATATAAAATAATTTTAGGCTAGTAGGCTATATATCTCTGTATATTACACTACTATAAAAGTACTAAATATTTTTAATTAACTTAACAGTATAACCTATATAAAGCTAAAATATACTATCTATAATTTTAAACTCCTTATAGGCTAAACTACTACCTTTATTACTAGCTAACACACTCTAAGCGTTATAATTTAAAAATATAACTACTTATACGTTATTTATAAATAGCTCTTTTACTAATATATATTACGGTATTACTAATAGTATAGTATAGACTTAAAACTATAAGGTATAAGTAAGAATCTAGTATATATAGGTAAGTAAAAGACTAGATTTTAAAAGCTTTTAGGCGATTAGGGAAATTCGGATTAGTAAAAAAATATAAAAAAAAATAGTATATTATAAGGTAGCGTAGCTACTATAGCTATAATATATAGTAACCTTATTAAAGTAACTATAAAAAATAGTAGCCTTATAGATAAAATAGATATAACTAATATATAATAGGTAAATATAATAGATAAATATAGCAATAATATATAAAGGGAAGAAAGGGGAGTGTTATAAAATACCTATAAGTGCAGGTAAAATAATATATAATAGTTTAAGTATAAAGAAAATAGGTAAATAGTATAAAAAAAAAATAAAAAAGTTTTTTTTTTATTATATATCTATTAATAAGTACTACTGTTATAACCTATTAGACTCGACCCGTTACGGTTAAGCCCTTTAAATATCTCTACTAATATAATATATTAGAGTAAATATTAAAACAATATAAATAAATTTATAGATTATTAGATTTAGAATTATTTAGTTTTATTATATAGGTCTTAACTATTTGCTTAAACTTTATAGTTTATCTTTAAAATTTCTTAATATAGGCCTAAATTTTAGTAAAATACCTACGTTACCGTTAAAAATAAATAAAAAACTAATAAATAAAATAATATTATCTTATTTATTTTTTTATTAAACTAATTTACTTTGTTAACTACTTTAATTTACTAGTTAGGGCTAAATATATTAAATCTTAGCTATTACTACCTAATAATTTTTTTATATATTATACTTTTATTATAGGCTTTAATATAGAGTATTGCTCCCTATTAAATAATTATATCTTATTAGCTAACTAAGTAAGTATATTTTTATAAGTTATAGTCCTTTACGCCTATAATAAATTATTTAATATTATTAAATAACTAATTAAGTTATCTTTCTATAGCTAATTAGGGTTTAATATATAAATTAAACTATATATAGGGTTAAAGAGTAATTATAAATTTTAGTTAATAGAAAGCTATTAGTGTATATTATCTATTTTATAAGATAAGTAATTTTTTAAAAACGTAATATACATTTAAGATAACTAATTTATATCTTAAAGAGTATTTAGCTATAAGATCTACTATAAATTTTAAAATAATATAATAAGTATTATTACTATTTATTATAAAGCTAATATATTATAGGTTAGTAATCTTTAAGTAATAAATAGCGTATAAATATAAAAAGGAATAGTAAATACTACGCGCTTAATTTTAAATTTAAGCTATAATAGTTTTATCTTACTAGACTCTAATTAGTTATAGTTTATACTAGTATTTTAAGTTTTATTTTTTATTACTAAGCTTTTAGATAGTAATCTTTAGTATATATTATTTTATATAGCCTAAATAAAACGCCTATACTTTTTTTTATTATTATTTAGTGTTAGAGCTAATAATCTTTTTACTTCTAAATTTATTATAATTGTTTTTTTAAATAATTTTATTTATTTATTTTATATTATTTTAAGTCTAGAGTATATTGTATTTATTATCTAATTATATTATTTTTTTTAAAAGTCTATTTTTAGATTTTATTATAAATAGCTAAAGTTTTTCGAGTAGGTTTTTATACGTAATAAATTTATACAAGTAATTCTTATCTTAATAAAACTTTTAGGTAATATAACTCTAAAAGTAAAATCCCTAATTAGTAGATATAATAAATATATATTAGTAAATTTTATAATTATATTATAAACATCTCCTAATTAAATCGTATAGCTAATAAAATAGTTTAAAATAATACTAAAGTAAAACTCTAAACTAAGTTATTTTTTAAAATTAAATCTAGACTCTTGTAGTTTAGAAATAAGTTTTTTCTTAAGTAATAAAATAGTAGCTAATCTCTATATTATATAATTAGAAGGTTTAAAAATATATAAATTTTAAAAAATGCTCCGACTTTATATTATACGTATAAATAGGTTTAGATAAAGGGGCCTAATAACTTTTTTAAGTAATATATAATAACTACTTATTTATAGGGCTAAATAGCTAGTTATATATATATAGGTTATATTAATTTCCTACTATATAATCTATATAAATAGAAATAAGACTTAGCTAGTTTATCTTTACTTAATAGCTAAAATAATACTTTATAATAGGGCTAGGATAATAGCGCCTTATAATAGGACTAGGGCTACTTATAAAATAAAATTAGATACTTTACGCCTAAATAGAGTATAACTAGATTTATTATACTTAAATAGAGTAGAACGCCCGGATAAAATAATATTAAAAAATTTTATCTTTTTCGACACATTGAGTATAAAGGCATGCATATACTCCTCCTTTTTTAAAACCCCTTTTAGTCGCCCCGAGCCACTACAGCCACACTTTTTATTCGATTAATATATAAATATATATATATAAAATTTTAATAATTATACTATATTTTTGATTTAAAAAAAAATTTAATAATTTTAAGTTTTTTAAAATATAATAAATTAAGGAGAAGGCGTTTTTATACCTATCTATTAATAAAAACGTCTAAAAAGATACTACGTTAAAATTAAAACTATTAAAGTTTATTTAATAGTAGTTTATTTTTTTTAACTATTATTAATAAACTAAAGATTTCTTAACTAAACTATTAGTTAATAAGTAATTTTTTAAAACTATAGCCTTTTAATTAACTATTTAGAATATTAAATAGTAAGGCGTAATATCTGTAAGGACTTTACTATTAAATTTACTATTTTATTTAATTCTTTTTAGATAATTTATAATAATAGGAAAAGTAAACTCTATATATTTTATAATAATAACCAAGTACTTATAGGCAGCTAATTAGTTTTTATTAATTAAAGACTTTATAACGCCGGCAGAATTATAAAAATCTATTATAAAAATCTCTATAAGTTTTAATATATACTTACGCCCTTATAAAGAAAGTGCGCGACGTATAAGTATATATATTATAATAAAAAATAACGTAGTATTTAATTCTTTTAAATATATTAAATACTATATTTTTAGTATAAGAAAGCCCTTAATAACTTAACTAATATAACTAGTAAGTACTAGTTCCTATAAAAGGACTTAAATAATATATAAATAACTATTTTTACTAAATAATTAGTAGTTTAAAAATATAAATAACGCCTAGTTAACTAGACTTTACTAGAGCCTAGGATTAGTAAAATAGAAATAAAGATAGAATAACTTAAAACTAAGATTATAAAGCTAAAGAAGGAAACAACTAATATATAAAATACGTTAATAATTATTACTAATTTTATTTTTAACGTTACATAAAAGCTTAATAAATTTAAAGAAATAAATTACGTAATAGAGTCTTAAAAAATAAAATTACTACCTATTAAAGAGTCTATAAGTATTAGTAAGAGGAAAAGAGATAGTAAGAATAAAAATAGAAAAGTATTAAAGCCTACTAAAAAGGGGCATAAGAGAAAATATATTAGATAGATAGTATATAAACTTTTTATATTTTATATTATAGTATTTTATTTGTTTATTTATTTTATTTTTAAATTTTATAAAATTATTATATTACCTTTAAAAGTAAGATTATATTTTAATCTAAATCTAGGGGACTCTAATTAGGATTTTTATATATTTTAACTGTAGGTATAGGGCCTGAAACGGCCCTAAGTATAATTAAATTTAATAGATAGTATATAAATATAATTATAATTTCTAGAAATATAAATAACTAAATATTAGTAATATATTTATATATAAGTAAACTAAAACCCTTCTAATAACCTCTCTTTAGGACCCTTTTTTAGGTAATACTATTAATATAGAAACTACCCGTGAAAATAAACTATTTATACTAATAAAAAATACTAATAAAAAATTAAAAGAATTAAAAAAGATACCTGTACTAAATCTTTCTTAATTACATAAGTAGAACATATAAAAAAATAATTAGTTAAAATATAAGTTTAAATAAAAAATAGAACTTATATCGCGTAAGCTATAAACTAAAAATATATTTTATAGAAAAAGTAAGTTAAATTATTAAATCCTTTTAGTAGATACTTATAAACTTTTCAAAACTATATAAAGAGATTAAAGAGAACTAAAAGCTAAATAAGTAATAGGAGTTAATATAAATTAATAATAAATCTCCTAAATTTAGAGTTAAAGTTAAGACTTATTTTTAATCCTAAGCCCCTTATAAAAAGAGTAAAGTAAAAATAGATATAGATTAGTTAATCTTTTCTTATAATTTTTTTTAACTTAAGTTAATACTATTTTAGTAATTTATCTACCTTTATAACTACTAAAAGTAGAAGTAGAAGTAGTTAAATATATTATATTTAAAGCTATAAACTTATTAGCGCCTTATATAATAGATTAATAAAGATTTAGGCTTATACTTAGGTAAATAAGGTTTAAAGCTTATAGAGCTTAACGCTTATAGTTTATAAAATATACTAAAACTAGCCTATTAATAAAGTTAAAAAAATTAAATAATAGATTTAACTATATAAGGAGGCGAGAAAATATACTTAAGCTAATAAAGTAGTTAAAATAAGTTTAAATCTAAATAAAAATTAGAAATTACGTAATTTAACCTCTAATAGCTATTAGTTAAGTAAGTAGAGTATTTCTATTAATTAATAAAATATTATTCTACTAGAGTATAGGAAACTATTTAAATAAGAAGTAATAACAGTAACGCTAAAACAAAAGATAGATAGGTAATTTAAATTATTAATTAAGTTACTTAGAGCTTAATAATCTAAAATAGGCGTAGATAATAAAATTATACTTATTTTAAAGTAGTTTATTACTAAGTAGTGCCTTAGTATATCTTATTATATTAAGTAAATTATAGTAGGGATAATACCCCTATTTTTTAAATAGTAGATACTTCTAAAAATAAAAATAATTATATAATTCTTTACTACTATATAATATATTACGTAGTTATTAACTATAAAATATATTATTAATAGATATAACTATTTTATTTTTATTTATTATCGCTTCCGTAATACTATTAAATTATTTTATTACTCTACTAGATAAAGTAATTACGTAGTAAATTAGGTTAAGTAAAAAGAACTATATAAGGCGTAAAATAGTTTTAGTTTCTATAAAACTATTTTAGTTAACTATCTTTAAAATAATTAAAAAGCTAGCAGTAGTAAGTATATTATTTAAATTATTTTTTAGGATAGGCCTTAATAATTATTAGTTTAGAAAGTATTATGTATAATATACTTATTAAGTAATAGCTAAGCTAGCTTTCTATTTTTTATATTAGAGTAATTAGTAAAAAGTAGTAAAAAAATCTTAATAATAAGACTACTAGACTCTTAGCTAGCATTAACTATAATAGTTAATAGTTTATTTATAGTATAATTATACTTTTTAACTACTAACTGATAAAGAATAATTCGAGTAATAGATAGAATAAGTAAAGTATTAAGGTATATATATAATAAAGGCATACACATACTCCTCCTTTTTTGAAACCCCTTTTAGTCGCCCTAAGCCACCACAGCCACACTATTTGTTCGATTAATATACAAATATAAGGTATATAATAGATAACTATACTTCTTAAGGACGTGGTTTTAGAGGAAATATAAAATAATTAAATAAAGGCATATACATACTCCTTCTTTTTCGAAACCCTTTTTGGTTGCCTTAAGCCACCACAGCCACACTATTTGTTCGATTAATATACAAATATATAAAATAATTAAAACTATAGTCTACTAATAGTTTTTATATATAAAGTATAACTAAAAATTTAGTATTCTTTTATATTATTTTAAAGTCTGGGTTAGTAGCGTACTAGTTTTAGTATTCTTCTCTAGTAGTATTTAAATTTAATCTTAGTAGCTATACTACTTATCTAATATTTTTAAATAGTAAATAAAAACCGCGTAAAAGATAATAATTAATTATATATAATAATACTAATACACTATTAGGATAGTATACTATATTATAATCTATACTAAAAATATAAAAAAATATAGAATAATTATAAAAAAAAAAATAAAACTTTTATTAATACGTAATAGGGGTTAAAAGCGGCCTACTTTTAAAATATATCTTTTTTTTAAAAGATATAATCGCGGTTTAATATATAATAGTATGTTATAAATTTAATAAAACGTATTTTATACTTTATATACTTATAACTATAGTATATTAGTCGGCTAAAAACTAAAATAAATAGCTAAAGAAATAATTACGTAGATTAGAGAATAAGATTTATTAATATAAAAAGCTAGGTATTAATATTATATTAGTTATAGGTTTTTAGGAGAAAGAGAGGGGCTATTTCTATATAACTTTAGAAAAATGCTTATAAAGAATCTTATAGATTATAAGTATTTCTAACTAATTACTTATACCTTTTTAATATTAGTAAATAGTAATTATATTCTAAGTCTGTGAACTAACTACCTAAAAATATTAAAAAAATTAATATATAATTTAATTTAAAGACTATATACGTAATTAAAAATAAGGACTAAAAAAGCTATAAATATTAACGTATTAGAGTAATTACTATTAAATATAATATTTAGCTAAACCGTAGTAAAGAATACTATAAATAAAAAAATTTTTTTTTTTACAGCTGCCTACTCTTAATTTACCTATACTTATAAGGGGGAAATTTTAAGAAGCTTACTTTAAAAATAGTATAAAAAGAGAATTAAATAAATAGTATTTTAAGATTTAAAATAATATTATTTTATATACTATATTTTATAGTATTTTAGATTAGTATATAAGTTCTAAATATAATTAATTTTTAAGTAGTAGTAAGGACTCTTTACTAAATTATAATATACTACTTAGGATTAATACTTTAATACTCTATTTAATATTAATAATTGTCTACTTTTTTTTTAGAAATTGTTTCTATTTTAGGGACTCTAATTAATTAACGTACTTCGCGAGCTTTATGAAGCCGCGGCACAACGCAACAACGAGAACTTAATAAATACCGAACAGCTCACACATGACGAGGCCATGTGCGAGTAGTATAAATTTCAAACCCTTAAAAGTCATTTAGGGACTCTAATATCTAAAAAAAATAAATTTAATTATATTAATTTTATAGTAGAATAGTTTTGGACTAAATTAATAGTATATTTAAAAATAGTTTATTTAAAATTCCCGGACATAGAAATATTAAAAAAATATAAATTAAAAAAGATTAAGCGCTACAGTCTCTAAAATTAAAATTTTTTATTTAAAATAAACTAATATAAAACTATTTATTTAGATATTTATATATTATTTTATTTACTTAGTAACTATCGTAGCTAGTTATTTATAAATAAGTAATATACTTTTTATATAGTACTAATATAAACTAATTATTTTTTTTAAGGTTAAAAATATATAAATAATAGGTGTAGACGGTTAACCTATTAAAATTTTTTAATGTATTTATAATTATAGTAAAATTTTATACTATTTTTTTATTTTATATTATTAATAAATTTACTAGTTACTGGTGTTGCAAATTTAGACTCTAATAAAAGAAAAATATATATACTACTTAGTAACTTTCTAAAGTAAATATGTTATAGTTCCTTTTAAGGTTTATAATTTTAAGCTAATAGGTTTTTTAGGTTAATAGCTAGTCCCGGATTTTAGGTTATTATACGCTATTTAAAAAATAGATATATATTTAACTCTATATTAGCTAATAGTATTATAGATAATATATACTAGTTTAGTATTAAAGATAAGACTTATAAAGTTACTAATAATTAATCTAATTAGTAGATTATTAGGCGAATAAAATAAAATAAGATTCTTATATAGTTTTATAAACTATTAGATACGCTTTAGACGCGAAAATAAAATATTTAAGCGTAATAATATGTTAATTAGATTAATTATTAGTAGTTTTAAATAAGAGTACTACTAGTAATAATAATATAATATTTAAAAAAATATAGAGCTAAAAAGTAAATAGTAAAAAAAATAATTATAAAATATATTATAGAGATTAGTATATTATTTACTAAGTATTTTTATAGCCGTATATTTTAGGATAAGCTTTAACTAAAGAAGATTAAGCAGTACGATTTTAACCCTAATAAATTATTTATAATAGGATTTAGTATACCTATAAGTTAAAAAAAAAGGCTTTTAGTATTATCTATTTAATATTTTTAATAAAACTATAGATCTGCGAGTTTATATTTTATTTTTTTAAAATAGACTATAGAATAAAGTCTAACTTTTACTATTAGAGCTTCTATAAGTATTTAGATATATCTCTAGCTAATTTTAGATACTCTTAGCCTTAAGATTTTTTTATAATGTATATCTTAAACGGTTTTATTTTTAGAGTATCTACCTATCTAATTTAAAATTATAGAAATTAAAAAGACTAAAATAGAAATATTTATTAGTTTATTTTAATTATCTACGTTACTATATTATAATTATATATTAAAAATTAAATTAAATTTATTATATTTAAAAGTATTTAAAATAGATTAATTGTAGTACATTACTACTATAATAAAATATAAATATAGATAAGATTATATTACAGTAAATTACTATAAGAATATAAATATAAAAAACTAAGTTAATTATAATAGTTTTATATAATAGTAAGCTAATATACTTTTAGTATAAGTACTATTTATTTATTTTTAAACGCTGTTAGATTTGCAAAGAGTTTAGTTTTAGTTAAAAAAAAAAGTTTTTATATTATATTTTAAGCAAAATCTAGATATACTAAAATAGTTCTTAGAGTAGTATCGCCAGTATTATTTAGGGCTAATTAAAATTTATAGTATTAGGTATAGTACTATAGATAGTTTTTATAAAATATATCTAAAACTAAAATTAAAGTAAAGTAAAAATACTAGCGTAGTAAGTTATATAATACTAAAAAAAAAGTTTAATTTTAAACCCTTTTACTTACTTAGGCCCTTATACGCTCTTTTAGCTAAACGTATATATAATTTATATTTATTAGTTTACCGCTTTAATATTCGCGTCTACCTTTATACTAGTCTACTTTTACTTCTATTATAATTCCCTTATATATATTAGTAAAATAACTACCTATAAATAGCAACATAATATTATACTAGGGAGGGGGAGTATAAAAACGGCCTAATATATTTTATAAACTTATAGCCTATAAAATATATTAATAAAGACTTTAATTAGATTTAGTACTTTTATATATATATTTTAGTAGTTTTTTAACTAACTAGATAGTTAAAAGACCTTAAGTAAAATATTTTTAAATAGTATAACTACTAACTAAGTTAATTTTTATAGCTATAAGTATATTAAAGTATAGGATATCGCTGTTTCCTTACTACTACCTAAGGGCTATTTAGAATCTTACTAATTAATTAGTATTTTACTATTATATAACCCCTATTTAGTTTTATAATATATATATTTTTTATTTTCTCTTTACTAGCTTTTTTAATTTTATTAAACACTACTATTATACTAAAATTAGATTATACCCCTAGAATAGATATTTATAATAATAATAGTAAAAGCGTCGTAGTTATATTTTTAAATTTTTTCTTTAGAGTATTTTTTACACTATTAATATTTACCTAGTATTAAAAGGTAAAAGTCTTAAAACTTAATATAATATATTATTTTATTTAATTTTTTAGCGGTAACGTATAGTTCGACGAGAATATTTAGCTTATTAAAATAGTTAAAATTTATATTTTACTTATTATTATTAGATAACCCTACTACTACGTAAGTCTAGAGATTAGTAAGTATTTTAAAATACTATAAACTAACAACCTTATATTTATAGTATAGTAGGTTAAGTTATTATTATAATAGCTAGTATATAAAGTGTATAGACCTAAAGAATCTATTTTTATAATATATAGAATAGAATAATACTAATAATATAAAAGAGCGTTCGCTAGTGTATAAATAAAAATTTATAAATAAAATTTACTATAGAAAGAGATAATATATAACTATTAAAGGTAATTTAAGAGGCTATAAATAGGTAACCTAGCGTATAAAAAGTAATATAGTAAAAAGTTTAATTAAAATTACTATAGTATTAGGTAGTTATATACTTAAGCTATAGCCCTGTAGCTTTATAACTAAAATAGTTTTACTAGTAATAAATTATATAAGTAATACTTTATTAGAAAACAATTATATTAAAAGGTTATTTTACCTATTATTATTATTATTAATAGGGAGAGTAGCTGACCCGTACCTACTATAGGGTTATAAGGTAATAAATTTTATAAATATTTTTAAAGAGTTAAGTTAATTAACTAAAGGTATAGCTAAGATTAAGTAGGGGTTATAAAGCTATAGGGCTAAAATTAGCCTACTTACTAGGACTCTGCACAGTTATAAGCCTAATAGTTATTATAAATAAATTATACTATAATAATTATATTAGTATAAAATTATTTTATACTAGCTAAAATTAGTAGTTAGTTTAATTAAAAGTACTAACTAGAGTAGTAGTCTTATATAAATTTATATATAATAGTAGGTATAAGGCTAATAGTAACTTCTTAACGTTATAGCAAGGTTTTAAGATTTAATAAGACTATTTATAAGTATTATAGAGTAGTAAAAGCTTAATAGTAGTACTATAGGGAAGGAATTTTATTATACTATAAAAGAAGGCTCTCTATAAATTAGGCGTAAAGGTAATAATATAAATATAATTTATAAGTAAAAAGTACTCTAGATCTTTAAAAATAACTATAAGATATTATATATATAATACTTTAGTAAAGCTTAATATATACGTAGAATTATAGTCTCTTAAAATTAAAATATCTTTTATATTTTTTAGTATAAGTGGTTTTCCAGCTTACTAAAATAAATATTATCTATTATATTTAGATTCTAAAATTTAATATTTATATTAAACCTATCTCTATATATAAGTCTAGTACTAAGAAGCTAACTTAGTAAAAAAAAGATATTATATATTAAATAATAATCTATATATATAATAAATATAATTATTAAAGAAGGTCTATAAGTAAATATTATATAATATTATAAAACTACAGCGCCACCCGTAAGCTAACTATTTTAAATAAAAAATAACTAGCGGTTACGGCTACTTATAAAAGTAATAAAAATATATTAATAGTAGTTAACACGTTACTATAAAATAGAGTAAAATAAAATAAAGCTTATAGTATTTTTTTTAATAAATATAAAAACTAATTATAAACTATAGGTTTTATGTATATATTTACTAAAGGTAGAGATTCTTCTTTTATTAAAAATAACTGCCCTATACTATACCTCTACAGATATATAATAAATAAATTATTATTAAATAGTTTAGTTAGTTTATTTAATAGTCTCTCTTTAGTAACTTCTACTACGTAAGTTATAACAAAATAAGCTTTTAGGTTCTAATAAGTAAAATAGTAGTTATAGATCTTAATAGTAATTTTTTTAAAATTTTTTTTTTACTTATTTTATTTTATATATTTTAAGTAAATAAGCGGCTCTAGATTTATACTTTTATAGTAATAGCGCGATCTAGATATACTATATAAAATTTATTTATTTATTTTACCTTAATAGTTATACGAGTATTATAAAAGAATTAATATAATTCTTTTTAAATTAAGCTTTATTAAGTAGAATAGCCTAGAAAGTATTATTTAGATTAACTATAGTAAGCGTAAATTACTTACTATTAAAGTATAAAATAGTAGGTTAGTAGTAACTTATTTAAAATACTAGTTTATAATTCGTGCAGTAGTAAAGGGGTAAATATTAATTTAATATTAAATAAAAAAACTATACTTATTAGAGAGAGCACAAAATTAGTCTTTAGTAGAAAATCCTTATTATAGTATATATTTTACCTAAAATAACTATAGTAACCGCTACTACTTCTAATTTTAAAAAATCCTATTTTAACTTTTAATAAATTCTATATTTAACTACTATAAAAGTTTTATATAAAGCTAAATAACTCTACTAACTAATTATTAGTTTTATTTATTATAAAATGTTATAATTATATCTACTAGTTTAGTATTGTTATATAAGGCGGCGAAATTACTCTTTTAAAATTATATAGGTATTAGACGTTTATTAATTATATATCTTATTTTAATATATAGTAGTTAAGTCTATTTTTACTAATTAGTAATATAAAAAAGTTAATTACTCTTTAAGTATTATTTAGATTAAAGAGGGTATAGAAATTTATAATTAAGTAAAATCTAAATAAGGTATACCTTTATTTTAATTCTTCTAGTATTTTTAATAACTATTTAGTACTTTTTACGGATAGCGATATACTTAATTATATTTTAAAAAGAAAAAATATAAAAACTAATAAATACTATAAGACTATAAGGTAATTTTTTTAATAATTTAAAAATACTACTGCGGTTAATATATATACTTTTTTTTTTTTTTTTTTAAAAAAAATAAGCCTTTTATATTAAGGCTATCTAACTATTTAAAGAAAGTATTTTATTTTCTAAACAAACTAGAACCGGCTCTTTAACTCCTAATTTTAATATATTTTAGGTTATATTACTAAATTAAGTTATATTAAACTACTAATCTTTTACCTAATTAGGCCTAGTTTACTACGCTAAGCTTATTTAGAAATAGATTTTTATCTTATCTAACTTTAGATAGTAATTTAGCCTAAAATACCTCTAAATATAAAGAGATTTTTAGCTTTTTTATAATTTTATATTAATTTTTTAGCGGTGCCCTATACTTCTAAAAACTTTGCTTTTTACTAGTAAAGTAAGCGCGTTTAAAAAACGTTATAACAAAAAAAGGAATTAAACCTCTAATATATAAAAGAGACCTTAAAAATTAAAAAATTTTAGTATTTTTAAATATATACTCCTACTGTGCCACCCCGCTAATATATATACTTATTTATTACTCTCTATTATAAATATTTTTATTTTTTTTATAGATATCGGCAGCTTTAAATAAATTATATACTAGTTAGCTATATAGCTAGAGAGTAGCTACTTATTAACCTTTTTAAAAAGTACGTTTCTAAGTATAATTATAATTACTAATTAGATCTCTCTAAAAGTAGAAATTAAAAAAAAAAGCTAAAAAGGTTTTTTTATAAATACTAAAAGAGGAAATAATAAAAGATTTATTTAAATAAATTTTAGTAATTAAAATAGTTACTCTTTTTTTAAAAGGTATAATATTTTTTAATACCCGCTATCGGCGTATAAAAAAGTATTTTATAAAAAAATCTAATTAAATATAAAAGAGTAGAGAAGGTACGTAAATACTATTTTTTATAATTTACTTTACTACTTTTTTTAAATACGTAAGTAGGTATTTTTTATAATTCCTTTACAGACTATTTAATTTTTTTAAAATATTAAGGGCCTATAATCTAGTAGTACTAGACTTAGTTAAATATTTTTTAAATTTTTTAAAATATATTACGTTATTTAATTAACTAACGGAATTTATAGCTTTTATAATTACTTTAGCTTTTTTTTTAAATAGTTATTCTTCTAAAGTATATAGTAAGTACTATTCCTACTAAAAATTTAAGTATTTTAATTATAGTATAGTCTTTAATCTTAAAATAGTTTTAAATATATTTTATAGAAATATTTTCTATAAGATAAGTAAAGTCTAGACTATTATCTTTAAGTAGTCTAATAATATTATCCTATAAAGCAGCTTTATTAGTATAGTTAAAAATAACCTTATTTACTACTTTTAGTAATATATTTTTAATAATATAAAATCCGTAGCCGAAATTTATAAAAATAATTTTATATACTTTTAAAATAGATAGCGCTATATTTAAAGTAGTAATATATATTTATAGTATTTATATAGGAGAGTATAGTATTATCTTCTATATAGGTATTATATTTATAAAAATTATATTATAGTCTTTAGAAACTACTATAAAAATAATTCTTAAATTTTTAAAATTTACTATTACTTTGTTATAAATAGGAAATTTTAAATAATATAACTATAAAGACACTCCCCCTAACTGCAGGAGTAGAAATTTTATATATTAATAATATAGGTATGTGCAGTATTATATCCTTAATAGTAATAAAACTAATTTAAAATTATTTTAGTTTAATTCTACTTTAAAGGTATATTATAATAAATTTTAGAATTAGCATAGGTAAGTTTTTTAATATAGACTTTATACAGAGCCGACACTTATAATATATAAATATAATTATTACTATTAATTACTTTATTCTAGGATAACCTCTAAATAAATTAATTAAAATGTTTTTAAAAATAGCTGAACGTATCTTTAAATAATAGGTTTTTACTTATATCTTACTAATTTTTAAAAAGTTAAAATTATACTATTATATTTTACTAATAGCCTATACTTAGCGGGAAACGTTAATACTATACTAAAAAACTAAATTATAAATAAGAGTATTTTAGACTACTTCTATATAATATTAATAAAAATAAAAGTTAGCTTACTAATTATTATAGTTAGTAATTATCTTTTTTTTTTTTTTTTTTTTTTTTTTAAAAATAAGCCTTTTAATTAAGGCTACCTAACTAATTAAGAAAAGTGTTTTATCTCCTAAACGAACTAGAACCGGCTCTTTAATCTCCTAACTAGGTTTTTTTTTTTTTTTTTTTTTTTTTTTTTTTTTTTTTTTTTTTTTTTTTTTTTTTTTTTTTTTTTTTTTTTTTTTTTTTTAAAATAAGCCTTTATATTAAGGCTACCTAACTATTTAAGAAAAGTGTTTTATCTCCTAAGCGAACTAATAACCAGCTCTTTAATTCTTAAACTAATATATAGGTTAATTACTAAATATAGTTATATTATACTACTAATTTATTACCTAATTAGGCCTAGGTCGCTACGCTAAGCTTATTTAGGAATAGATTTTTATCTTGTCTAACTTTAGATAGTAATTTAGCCTAAAATGTCTCTAAATAGTACGTGTTCTATACTAGGGATTTAGACTTCTTACAGTCTTATATTAATTCTTTAATAGTATCTTATATTTTTAAAAACTCTATATTTTACTATATAAAGTAGGCGCGTTTAAAAAACGCTATAATAAGAAGAGAAATCGAACCCCTAATACGCAGAAGAGACCTCAAAAATTAAAAAATCTTAGTATTTCTAGACATATGCCTACTATGCCACCCCGCCTCCTAACTAGGTTATTATTTACTAAATAGTTATACTAAACTACTAATCTATTACCTAATTAGGACTAGTTCGCCACGCTAGGCCTATTTAGGTATAGATTTTTATCTCATCTAACTTTAGATAGTAATTTTAGCCTAAAACCTCGCCTATATACCTTTAAGTAATTATCTAATATATTAGTTTTTTATTAATTATTATAGGGTTAGTAAACGTAATAGTAATTAAGGTAAGTTTTAAATAAATAATTATAGTAACCCCCTAACAATTCTTTAAAATACGCTATTATAAATCTAAAAAATAGATTTAAAAATATTTTATTTTAGGGAATATAAGACTAGCTAAACTTACTATCTAGCTAATAATTAACTAAATATTAGTATACGTTCCGTATATACTACGCCTAAATATATTTTACTTTTTATATTTTATTTTATATAGTTAACTATACTTTATAGTTTCTTTTTACGAAAATATATTAATAAAATTAATATATTTTAAGACGTAAGGTTTCTTTAAAATAATTTACTACTTTAGATATTTCTAGAGGTATTAGTAATATTTCTACTTTTTAAAAGGCTTAATTTTATTATATTTTTAAATACTAGTAAACTAAGATAAAAGAATTATAAAGTATCTATAAAAGACTACCGTAATATTTAAAAAAATAAAATATTTATATAATTCTCTAATCTAATTCTAAAAAATATATATAATAAAATAATTAAATAAGTCTATAAAACTATTAGGCTTATAGAGTAAATTTTCTTTAAATTTTATTATTTTAATATTAATATTAAAACTATTAAACTAAGACTAAATAACGCGAGAAATATATCTAAGCCAATATTAAAAGTAAAAATAGATTAACTATTATCTGTAAGTATTAATAAAATAATATACTATTTAATCGCCTCTCTATCTTACTTTAAATTAGACTTAGCCTTAAAGAGATATAATAAGAAGTACGTAATTATAAAATATATTTAATACTTAATACGTTATAGTAATCTAGTATTTAAGGCCCTATTTAATAAACTATTAATAGACTCTACTAAATTTTAGATAAATAATTAGCCTATACTTAAATTAATTAATAATCCCTTATATTTTAGAAAAAACTAAAACTTCTAAATATAGGTCTATATAAAAACGCCTAATAGGTTTATAATATTATTAAAATAAAACACTATAAAAGCTTATAATATTAGTAGATTACCTTTTTCTGTAATAAGACTAGTAGTTTACTTAAAAAAATTTTTTTAGTAGAATAGACTACGGTAAGCTAAAGAAATTATAATTATTTAAATACTAACTATTTTTAAAAAAGAGGCAGCAATTTTAAGTAAATTTAATAAAAATAAAGCTTTTAGTACTCTCTAAAATTATTTTTATAAATTTCTATTTAAAAATATATAGTAATATAAAAAACTATATTTATAATATACGCCTACCTTATAAAAATTTTGTTAGTATTATAGAGTAACTTAAATAAATAAATATTAATATCTATTCCTACGTAGTAAGATACCTATAGTACTAATTTTTAAACTTTTTTTACTATAAATTTTTATAAAATAGTTTTATTTTACCCTTATAGCGCTTATCTAATATAAAAAAGTAATTATTAGCCCTATATATACTATAGGGCGCGATTTTATATACCGTTAAAATATTAGTTAGTACTTTTAAAAAAGTAAACTACTAATTTAGGCTAATATAAAATAACCCTGTACGTTTTACTCTATATACTAGTAAGTATTTTATTATAAAATATATAACTATATAAGTTATATAAGCGTTTAGATTATAATTAAATCTAACTTAGAATTAGAAGTAGTAATAAAATAAGATTTAGTACTTATTTATTTAGTTAATACGCTTTTAACGGCGAAACTAGCTTTAATATAGTAATTTTATATACTTAAAAATATAGTTTAACGTATATTAATATCTATTTTATAATATAGAGGTATTTAATTACTTATATTATATTAACTTAACTACTTAACTTTATAAATTAAATATTATTCTTAATTATCTAATAGCCCGTTTAGTTACTACTTAGCTACGTACTAAGTATAAATTAATTTTTTTTATATAGTAGTATAATAACTATTTTATTATAATAATTTTTTATACGTGCCCTGCTTTATAATTTTACTTTTATAAAATATAAGGATTTAATTAGCGTACGTAATTATACTAAGCTAATAAGTAATAATAAGTATAATATACCCCTATATAAGCTTAATAAAAACTTTTTAAATATACTATTCCGTCTCTATATTAAGTGTAGTTATAGTCTTATCTAGTATAATAATATATAGGTCTTTTAAAATAGTATAAGTAATAGCTATATACTACTTTTTACTATCTAATAGGTAAAGACTACGCTTTTTAATTTTAGTATTATACTAGTTTAGAAAAGTTAAGATTTTATTTTAAATACTTACAGTATAATAGATAGTATATATTTTTTTATTTATAATATTCTAATTAGTATATTTTAAATTATATATTAGTATTTTATTAAATAGTATAGTATTTTGCAGAACTACGTTAATATAGTTTTTAATTAAATTAATAGCTAACTCCTTTATATTATAGTCGTCTATCTAAATACTTTTAAATATAGTATTATAGAAGCGGTATAATAAATAAAATATAATAAACTTATTACTACTAAACTTACTTATAAATACTATAGTCGTGTCTAGGGCATAGTAAAAGTTTAGGACTATTAGTACTAGTTTACGCTAGTTATAAAAAAAGTAAATATTATTAAAGCGTAACTTATTTATATATTTTAAAAACGTTTCTATATTTAGTTTATTAACTATAGTAGACTACTTTTTAAATAGTTTAAATATATACTCTAAGTTAATTATTACAGATTAAATTATATAGTAAAAAATACTAAAGAAGTTAAATAGGCTCTATAGCTAGCCTATATAAGTTATAAGTATAATAAATTTACTAACGTTCTACTTACCTATAGAGACCTAGTATACTATAATAAAATAAGTAATAAGTAGATCTAGTATAAAGACTATATTCTATAATACGTTTATTAGATTTAGTAAAAAGAGTACCTAATATTTTATTTTTTAGTATTTATTAACAGTATCGCGATATTAGTTAAATTTATATATTTTAGTATTAAAATACTTAACTATTTTATATAAGACTATAAAGTTATTTTTATAGTAGTTAGTATCTATATTTACGATAAATATAAAGTAATATACTTTAATTATATTTTTTTTATAATTAGTATTAACTATCTCGCAGCGTATTTTAGTATACTATTAGGCTATATAGATTATAAAATAAATATACTAAAATATAATAATAAAAATAGTAAATATATAATACGCGTTAAATTTAATAAAAAAGTAACTAATAATAATACCGAGATTAATAAGTATAAATATAACCTAAAAGGTTACGTATTCAAAAAAAGTATTAATAGAGTTACCCTTATAAAGTATAGATAGAACTTTACTTATTTTTTTATTAAAATAAAAATAAAGACTAAGACTATATACGTATTTAAATACCGTAACTAATAATTTATAATATAAGTACTATCTTATAGAGATTTAGAGTATTAATTAAATAGTGCTAAATAGGCTATTATTATCTTAAATAAATTAATAAAAAATAAAAATAATAATAGCCTTTTAGAGGTTACCGCCCTTTTTATTTATAAGCTTATTAATAATTTTATCGATCTAACTTAGTACTATTAGATTAATAATATACTAGACTAAAATAATTAGGAAGTAAATAATATCTAAAACCTATAGGTAACTATCTTTTAAGAGCTATAGATAGGGGCAGAAGACGCGATATTTTTAGAAGATTTTTATTAACTATAAAATAGTATACTTATAGGCCTATTTTAGATAAAAAGTGCGCTATTACTATAGTTATCTATAAAGGCATATACATACTCCTCCTTTTTTGAAACCCCTTTTGGTCGCCTACACAGCCACCACAGCCACACTTTTTATTCGATTCATATACAAATACTATAATTATATTTACTACTAATAAAATAAGTTAAACTATAGAAGCTATTTATATAAGTATTTATAGAGCTAATCTCGCAGTTAGCGCTATTAAGAAATAAAATTATTTTACTAATATTATAGCTGTTACCTATTTTAGCGCGGCTAGAAAGGACTGCGAAAATAATATAAAATATAATAAAAACTAGTAGTAAAGTAATATATAAAATACTTATAATATTTTTACTAGTCTTTTAGCTTACTATATTAAAGCTTATACTCTCTTTAGATAAAGGTAAAACAGGCTATTTATAGGTATAGGTATAAAAGATAATAGATAGGCCTATAAGGGCTATTTTAAGAATTATAGTAAAACTCTATATAATAAAATAAATAGCTATTAGTAACCGTATTAAGTCGAGTAGTAAAATAAAAAATAGATAGTATATAAAAAAAGGCACTAATAGTATAAATTTAAAAAAAGTAGATTAATAAAAACTTATTAAAATAAAAAATTTTATAGTTATAAAACTGTTTAAATAGCGTAAAAACTAGTAGCTTACTATAATATAGTTATTAGTTTATTACTTTTAGTTATATAAGATAATAGCGTAGACTATAGTAATAATAAAATTACTAATAAAAGTAGCTATAGTAAAGATAAAGAGCTAGTTAAAAATAAACTTTTAAAAGCGCGTTACGTTATTATAGACTATTTTCTTAATAAAATTACGCGTAGGATTAGTTATAGGTAAAAGCCTATTACTAGAGCTAGTAGTAGTAGGCTTAATAATATTAATATTAATATTAAAAATAAGAATACTACGCGCTGTAAACGCTATAAAAAAAATAAGTAAAAGAATAGAATAGACGTAGTAAAGTATAATTAAAATATAAAAAATAATAAAAGTATACTCCTAATATATAGAATAGTTAGTATTAATTAAAATAAATAAATACTATAGTAAAACTATTATATTAACTAAAACTATTATAAGCTTAGTAATAGGGGTCTAGACAGTAGATAGAGATATATTAAAATAAAAAAATAAATATAGAAAAATAAAAAGGGCGCGTAAAATTTTAAAAAGGATTATTTATAAATTTTTTTTAATACTAAAAGTAGACATTTTATATACGATAGAATAAATTAATATATATAATTTATAGCCCGGTTACTGTATATATAAATAATAAGTAATTTATACCCTATAAAATTTTAATTTTATTTATTTAGACCTAGTAGGTACTATATAAACTTACTAGTAACTATTTATTACTTACTAATCTATTAAAAAGTGTACTTAAAAAAGAGTTTTATATAAATTAATAATTTAATATAGTTTTATTAATACGTTAAATATATATAACTCTATATAAGTATATTATAAATATTTATACCTTTAATATACTATTTACGCGTAGTATACTAAATATTAAGAAATATAAAAAAAATACTAACTAAATATAACTATTATATATATGTAGTTATATTAGAATAGGATATCTAATTTAATTTCTATATAGAGAATAGTAACTTACTAAAAATTATAGTTTATTTTAGTCTCTATTTTAGTTTTTTATTATTAATATTTAAAGGTAACTATAAAGGCAGACTAAGATATCTATTTTAGTAATTATTAAATCGCCCTAGCAATAGAAAGAATAGTTTTAATTTAAGTAGTTTATATAATTTAAGTAAAATAATATATAAGCTTATTCCTCTATATTTAGTAATATATATTTTTACTTTTAATTAGGCTAGCTCTCTTAAAGTCGGACTAGAATTTATTACTTATATTAATAGTCCTTTTTAAATATATTATATTTAGTTAAGTCCTCTTATATACTGTAAATACCTAAGGTATTAATATAATATTTTTAATTTAAGCTAGAGAGATTGTTAGCCCTATATTTTTATAATTATAAAAAGTTTATTTTTTATCTATTAAGCGCTATACGTACTAGATAGTTAAAGTCTTTTAGCTTATATACTATAGTCTCCTTTTCTATATTTACCTTCTTAAAAAAGTTCTCCTAAATCCTTTTTTAGGCTTTTTTATTTAATAAGCCGTACTTTATTATAAAATATATTTAATTTATAATTATCTTATTAAAGCTCCGAACACAGTTACTAGTAAAAAATAAAATTTTTTATAATACTTAAGCTTACGTAAAAATATAAAAACTAGACTATTATAGTACGTAGAGATTATATTATATTATTTTATAAATATACTTATTTTATTAAACAGTAAAATAGCTTTCTAATAACTAGATATTTTTAAAGTATAAAAAAAAATTAATTTAATTTTTACTAGGTCCGTAGTTAATTATCTAATAAAGAGCTACCTATTAAAAATTAAAAATAATAGATAATAAGTATAGGGACTTACTATATAGACTAGCCTTTTAAAACGTTTTAATATTACTTTTACTATTAAAGTTTTTTTAATACTAGGAGGTCCGCTTAATTAAGTATATTAGTAATTAATTACTAATTAAGATAATAACCTACTATAATAAAAAAATCCCTTTTTAACTTTTACTATCTATAAAATTAAGTATATAATAAAACGGTTAGTATAAGTAAAATTTAATTAAAACTAAAATAGTATCTTTCTTTTTATTAGAGAGTTAAAGATTATTAAATAAAAAATCCTTTTATTTAATTATATTAATATTAATAACGGTAAACTCTATTATAATTTATTAATATGATAATAATTTTGCTAAGCGTAGAGTAAAACTTATAAAATAATTTATATTATAGACTAAAGCCGAGTACACTTAGTCTATAGATAAGTAATTTATAATCTTTTATTTCTTTTAGGTTTATATTAATATACCTTACTTAGCCGTCGCTTTAGTTTAGTATATTAAATAAACCTATTATATTTTTATTAAGTTTATAAATCTGTAGCGCAGAATAGTTAAGTTTTATTTTTAAAAAAAAATTATATCTACTATTATTCGGCTCTTAACGTACTAGCTAGCTATCTTTCCTTTATTTTTAATATAGAACGCTTTTCTATTATACTAATAATAGGAAACTCTCTTTAAAGAATAAAATATATAACTATACTTAATTAGTTGTTTTTTAATCTCCTTTAGCTACGTATAAAACTAAAAAAAATATACTTTAAGTAATTAATCTATTTTATACTATAAAACTTTAAAATAACGTACTTTATATTAGTCTCTCTAAATATTTTTTTATTAAAATCGATATAGCAACTTTTAATATAAAAAAATTTAATACTATTATATTTTATATTTTCTTTTTTATAGTTATATTTAAAGTATTTTAGATTTTTAGTACTATAATAAATAGTATAAATTTTTAAGTTAGGCTTAAATAGGGCTAGAAGTAAGTTATATATAATCTCCTTTTTATAAAGAAGTAAGGTAAGGCGCTTAGCTATAAAAGTATAAATAGTCTTAATAAAGTCTACTAAGAAGTCTAAGTACTCTAAGTATAAATTATTTATAAAATTATTCCTTATATTACTTTAATATAACTTTAGTTCTAGAAAGAAATAAAATAAAAAAATTAGTTTAATCTATATTTAAGTAAACTTAGCGTAATACATCGACTATATTTATAATATTATAAGTATATTTTTTATAAGTAAGATTCTATAGATATCCTAAAAGATTTTTTTTAAAATATTTTATAGAAGTTCGGATTTAATATTAATATATAAAATAAAATGTTTAGTTATTTTATCTACTAGTTTTATTATAAAAAATAAAAGCTACTACTAGTTACTATACTTACTAACTTAAATATAAAGAATAAATATATATTATTTAAATTTATTTACCCCTTTATTTACTATAGGCTTAGTAATCTTATATTTATAGTCTTTTTTATTTTAATTATAATTTAAAGCGTTAGCCGAACCTATCTATACCTTTTTAACTACTTATACTTTATTTACTTTTTTATATACTAATTTTAATACTCGGGCTTTAGATTTTTTAGATTTAGAGTTATTCTTAGTTAGGTTTTCTAAAATAGGCTTAAGTAATACCTTCCCGGCTATAATTATTCTAAGAGTATTAATAAATTACTAAATAATTTATAATATAACTATATTTTAGCCTTATAGATTAGGGCTACTTAAAGAAGTAAAGTAAATAGTTAAATTATTTAGCTTTATAACGTTAAGCGTAGTAGATATTATAAAACTTTAATAAAATAGTAATAATTATAGTTAAAATAATATAAGCAATTAATAGCCTTTTGTAAAAAAGATTTACCTATTTTTATATATATTAACGTATTTTACTATACCGTATATGTTTACTAAAAGTCCCCTCTACCTCTTTACTTTTTCTTTTATTTATTAAGACAGCTACTAGATTATATATAGTAATAATAATTACGCTATATTAAAACTACTTAATTAAGTTAATATGTACAGTATATACTAATTTTTTTAAATAATTAAAGGACTTATATCTAGATTATTATATAGTATACGAAAAGAGTACTATAAAAGAGATATTTAGTAAAAAAATACAGTATTTCCCTTAATTACTACTTACTAATTTCTTTAAGCGAAAAATTATATAATTAGCTAATAATTATTTAATTAAAGTATAGGTATTTAGTTTTAAAGCTTATAGATACTATAGACTAATAAAGTAAATAACTAATATTTTTTTATATTATAACTACACCGAAATAAGTTATACTTTATTTTTTTTAAATTTTTTTTTACGCTAGTGAAATTTATTCTGCTAACTCTTAAAATAGAATATATATACTAGCTTTTATAATTACTCTAGAATATCTAAATTTAGTTATATACTTAAGTATATTCTTTATAAAGATAAATATACCTTATTAATTATTAGTAAAGCGTAATACTTAATAAATCTATATATATTTATATACTAATTAAATAAATAGTGTAGCTATAGTAGCTTAGGATAACTAAAAAAAGTTTTAAAAAAGGAGGAGTATATATATACCTTTATACTTAATATATTAAAAAATTTAAGTAAGGCTAGATTAAAAAAAAATATAGCGTTTTACGCTAGCGTACTAGCGCGCTTAGTATACCCCTCTAAAAAAAATATTAAGTTAATAAAATTTAGTACTAACACTATATTTTTCTTTAAAGGAGAAATATATAAGGTACTATTTATATATTTTTCTTCTCTTTTCTTTTATAGTTAACACAGCCAGATGTTTATTAAAAATACTTACTAATATATTATTTTTTTTTAAAGGTCCTAATACTACTTCCCCCTTTATTAATACTAATAACGACTAGATATATATTCTAATTAATCTTAAAGCTTTTAAAATTTTCAGTATAGTTAACTAAACTCTTCTTTTAGTATCTATTTATTTTACGGATAATAAAGATACGACTCTAATAAACGCTTACTAGTATAAATACTTTATTTATCTAAAAATAGCTAATAGAGAAGTCGATTATAATTTATTAAATAAAGTTATAGCTATATTTAAGGATAGGTACTACTTTAAGTTAAATAAATTAATTCGATTATTAATAAAAGAAGTAGTTAAAGTTATAAGTATTAAATTAATAATATTAGCAGTGGCAGCGGCTTTAATAAATAAAAATATAGTAAAGGTAGTAAAAATAAAAAAAAAATAAAAAAATATAATGTACGGTTTATAGCAAAGTTAATAGATAAAATAAATATCTTATAGATATAGTAAGTACTCCTTAGTGTAAAAGATATAATAAAAATAAAAGTAAGGGCGGCGGTAATAGTAAAAGTAATAATAATAGTAGTAAAGACGATAGCAGTAAAAATAGTAATAGTAAAAATAAAAATATTCTAAAAGTAATTAATATTTTAAAGTTTTTAGGGGGGCCCTATATATAATATATATTTTTTTGTATTTTTTATTTTTTTAGTATATAGACTAAGTAGGTAGATAAGCGTACTTAGTATCGCAGTAATCGTTATACGTAAAAAAGAATTTATAATTATAAATAAAAAATATTAACTATTAATATATTTTTATATTTATATACTAATTAAATATTATATTTATATATTAATCGAACAAATAGTGTGGCTGTGGTGACTTAGGGCGACCAAAAGGGGTTTTAAAAAAAGGAGGAGTATGTGCATGCCTTCATACTCAATATATCAAATAATATACTAATTAAATAAATAGTGTAGCTGTAGTGGCTCGGGGCGACCAAAAGGGGTTTTAAAAAAGGAGGAGTATGTGTATGCCTTTATTAATTAACTATTATTAAACGCTATACTATCTATATATAGGCGGAGCGAAAAGTAATAGAAATAAATATAATTTTTATTTTATTATACAAAAATAAAGTTAAAAAAGTGACCGATAGGTTAGAAGAGTAGTTATCAGTTAAATTTATATATACATCTAAATATCTACGTTATAGAAATTAAGAATATATTTTTTAGGTAGTAATAGAAATAGGGAAATAGCTTTATAATTTTTACTATTAGTATTTATAATATAAGTATAGAGTTTATCTATATACGCGTAACGCTATTATATAAATCTATAGCCTAATATAATAAATATAAAAAAAGAAAATTAGTAAAAAATAAGTATATTAGTATAGTTAGATAGAGTACGTCAGTAGTCTAAGGCTATTACCTATAAATTATTTATATTAATAGGTATACTATAACTCTTAAACTATATACCTCTATATATATTTTTTATAAATTATATTTATAAAGTTACTACGCTAGTAGTTCTGTACCTAGTATTAATATTAATGTAAAAATTTAAAGTTCTTTTTTAATATTATTTATATAACTACTTCCTTTACGGATTAAATTACTATTTTTTATTTATAAAATATAAGCTAGCAAGTAATAAAGTTATTATAATTAAAATTAAAAATTTTCTTACGCTATATCTTATTATAATAGTCTATAATAAACTTATTATTTTTAAGAATTTTTATCTAAAATATAGCAGTATAACCTAATAAATAAAATATTTTTTTATTAATATATAACGTTACTATAATTTTAAAGTTTTATTATTTAATATAATAGACTTTAAGATATTTTTATACATACTTTTATAGAAAATTCTATAAGCTATTACTAAAAAAGTAAATATATAGCTAAACTTACTAGCGCGTTCTAACTACGCTGATATTAGAAAACTTAAAAAAAATAAGTATATATTTTAAAAATATAGGCGGCTATACTACGTTATTATAAGCTAAAATAGTAATATAAGTTTTAATCTTATATATAGCTTAGGAAACTTAATAGCGTTTATTTAAATATAAAATAAATAAACCTTTAATAACTAGACTATTAAACTTTATAATATTAGATATTATTTCCCTATATTAGTTAATAGTAATAATAATAATTTTTTTAAAACTAGTAATTAGATAGTTTTAAACTATATTTATAAAACACTTAGTATTTTTTCCGTAGATAGTTAGTATTATAGTTATAGTATTATATTAATAAATACTAGATCTATCTAGTAGTATAATAGGCTTAAATAGCTATAAGAAAATTATATTTATAAATAATTAAATATATTAATACAGTCTATATTTAATAGTTTATAATTTTTTTACTACTTTTATTTATTTACCTACTAAAGAGCTGTAAATATATAAAGGTATTTAAATATTTTAATAAAAATATTTATAGTAAAATAAATAGTTAACTAAAAAGTTATACTATACTTTAGGGGCTACGCTCTTTCGCTTTATATATAGTTCCTTTATATAAAACGGCCTTTTAGTAGAGTTTATATATTTATAAATTTTATATTTATATTTTCCTAATACTATATTAATTAACTAAAATTTATATAAGGTATTTTTACTAACTATACTACTAAGTAATTATAAATATATATATAGAGTAGGACTCTACTAGCAGGAAGTTATAGTTAGCTAAATTAGATATATAAAAAAAAATTAAAAAATTTCTGTAATAGTTATACTAATTTGGTAATACTATTATAATTAATTAAGGCTTTTAACTATAGAGTACTACGTATTCTCTCTAAAAATATATACTATATAGGGTATTATAAATAGCTTAATATCCTAGTGTTAACATTAGATATAATTTTATAATTTAAGTAGGGGTATAGCTACGTCTTTAATTTATACTCTAGTAGGTAAAACTGTTTCTAGTTAAGCTATATAAATTAAAAATATACAGAAATAATAAACAGATAGCTAAATTAGAAGTAATAATACTTATAAGTATAATAAACTAAATCTAAACTACGCTTCTAAGCGTTGTATATACCTTTATACTAATAGTAGTAGTTTTTTATTTTTAAATACCTTTTTACTATATTTAGCCGTACTTAGAATTAGACTAAAAAGTAGTATGATTTTAGTTTAGTATTTTAGATAATTTATAAATAAGTATAAAAGACTTTAGTAGTTTTCTTTCCCCTAGACTTAACTTTTTTTAGTACTTATAAGGTAAAAGATTAAATTTAGGTACTAAAGGCTATAGTAGCTTTAGTACTTTATAAAAAATTAGTTTATTAAAAAATATATTTATATTACTAATAAACGCGCTACGTTTAGGCGACGTTAGTAATAAATCTATTAGCTAGCTTAACAATATATAGATATTTTAGGTAAATATAAATATATTTGTAATAGAATTAGTAGATAAAACTAATTTTAGCTAAAAATAAAAAATAATTTAAAAATTTCGCGCCTCGGCTTAGTAGGCTTAACTTAGTATTATAATTTTAGTATAATAGGGAAGCTCTACTAAAAGTCTTTAAAAAGTAATATTAGGTATCTCTATATTAGAGTTACTTAATACTCTTATTAGGTTATAGTCTTATATGTCTAATTAGCTCGCTTTTTTAAATATAGCCTATATTAATAAATAGGTAAAATAGAAGGTAAACGAATCTATAAACTATAAGAAAAAGTTAGATTAGTAGACTATTTTATATAATCTAGTCTTATATAATAGCTCCGTATATATATTTATAGTTCAAGTTTATTAATACAAAATTCTCTATACTAATATACTTAAATATATTTAAGCTATAAAAATTATATAGTTATAGTAAAATTTAATTATTATTTTATATCTGCGACTAGTCTATAATACGTTTATTTAATAAAAAGTTAGTAAATTATATTTACTTAAATATATAAACGATACGTATAAAGCGTTTTAATAATCTAACTAAATTTTTTTTAATCTCTATTCTATCTCGCTAGTAAAATTAGATAACTAATAATAAAAGAATAATTTAGTAGTTTACTTAAAATATATTTAAATATAATTATTGTAATTAAAAGATTACTAGAGGTAACTAGTAAAAAGTATAGTAGTTAATAAAATTATTTTTTTTATTTTCGCGAACTGCGGGTAAAAAAGTAAAAACTAAAATTAAGACTAATATAATATAAAATTACGTCGGGCGGTAGTGTATTTAAAATTTTATTTTATATAAAATACTATTAATATTTCTAAATATAGAGAATGTAGTTATAGTAGTTTAAATTTTTTTTAATATAGCTAATAGCGCGATATATAAGGACGTAAAGTAAAAATTATTTACTAAGCCTAATTAGTATAAGAGTAGTATAAATATATTACTCTTATATTAATTAGGCTTAGTAAGGTTTTATATAATTCTATATAAGTGTATTTAATATAACTTCTACTTTTAGCATTAAAATAAATAGTATACTAGTTTTATCTAGTTATATAATATCCTATTTATATAATAAACTAAAAGAAAAATTATTTAATAAAATTACTATTAATAAGATAAGAAATTTATACGCTATATTTAGGCGTAAAACTTATTTTTTTATAAATTAATTTTTTAATAAAAACTCTACGTAAAGCTCCGTAGTTATTTAATATTATAATAAATTTTAAGTTTTTAAATAAAAAAAAAGCGTAGTCTAAATCTACTAAAACTATTAAGTAATACTATTCGCGATTTTATGTTATCTTATTTAGATAAAATAGTTTAAGAGCTATTAGTAAATTATAAAAAATAATAGCTATTAAAGCCTATTAGTTTTTTTAAGTATTAAAATACTTAGTACTCTAATATTATAGTTAATATTTATCCTTCTATTAACTAAATTAAAAAAAGTAATAAAGTAAATAAACTATTAAAGTAAATATATTATTATATATTAACTAACTTATATAAGAAGGGAAGAAAAGTTAATAATATAGTATTAAGAATTCTAAATACTAAAATATTTTAGATAATAGATAGAAATAAGATAATAGAGAAAATCTATTAAATTTTTAAAATTAAAAATAAATAAAAGTAGATTATTTAATTTTATAAGTAACTTTATAAAAAGGACTTTAGGAATATTTTAAATATTTTTTAGTTACTTAAAAAGGGATATACGTAAGTTTACTAAAATAAAGTTATAAATAGTTTACTTAACGCGTTAGCTAAAAATAAGCTAGCGTAGACGTATATAAATAAGCTATTATAAATATTAGCTCTTAGAGTAACTTATTTATTTAAACTAAAAACTATAGCTTGTCAGTTAATATAATCGTAAATATTTTAAAAAAAGGTATATTACTTTTTATTACTTTTTTTAGTACTAATTTTACAAAAAAAAACTAGTTTTTAGCTATTTAGAGTATATATTAGCCTTTAATATTTATTACTATTAAGAATTAAAAAAGACTACTTTTTCTAACTCTATTATTTTAGGAGTAAATATCCTTATCTCTAAACTTAGTTTTTAATTAAATTTTTTTTATAGTAAAGAGGCTATAGCTATCTTATCTATTATAGAGATTTTTATTATTATTTAGTTACTTAGATATTTTATACGGTATATCTCTCCTTAAAGCTACTTATATAAATATAAGCTAGTTAAAAGTAGCCTTTTATATTTTAATAAAAAGCCTTATACTACTACTATTTTATACTATAGGTAGCTATATTTTAAAACTCTTATTTAATCGCGCAACCTATCCCTAATAATAAATAAATAAGTATAGTAAGTTTTTTAAAATAATATTATATTATACTAGTCTCTATTAGGATATTATTAATCTTTTAAATATAAATACGCTAAAGTATAGTATTAAATATTTTATATTACTTTTTATAATTACTATATAACGCTGGGCTTACGTATATAACAATAAAATAACTTATATTTTTTTTAAAAAAGTTTAAGAGTTACTAAATTTACTAGATATTTAAGTTTTATTATCACGTCTTTTTATATAGTCTAATTATAGACTTCTTATAAGTTAATAATTAAAAATCTACTTATACTTATTAGTTTACTAATATACCTTACTAGGTTTAGTTTTATAAAAAAAGGGTTATTAAATATTTTTTATTGTTTTTTATACTAATATATAGAAACTAGACTAGAGTTTTTTTATTATAAAAATGTAATAAAAACTCTACTAGCCGCCTCTAAATTAAAAGGGCTAAATATTAAAGAATATTTTTTTTATAATAGCTACTACCTCTAAATTCTCTCTAGAATAGAACTATTTATAAGCTAAAATTATATATAAGTAGAGTATTATATTCTGCTTTAAAGAACGTATATTTAACTTAAAGTATATAATATAAAAGTTCCTATAGTACTAAAGCCTAAACTTTTAAATTTTACTTTTTAGACGTTTACGTATATTATAGACTTATAATTAAGTTTACTACTTTAATTTTTATAAAGTGTAGGAGGCCCTATAATAAAATTTTTTAAGCTATAATCTTTTAGCAGGGGAAATATATTTTCTTTATTATTAATTATACTATAACAGCTAGATATTAAAAGGCGAATATAGATTTAATAAAATAAAAAAGTACTTGAAAGATTATTTTAGTATAAATAGGCTTTTTAAGTTTAAGTAACTTTTAATTACTTTTTATTTCTCTAACCTCTATTATAAGCTTAACTATATATAGTAGAGTAAGCTATTTTAGACTATTATATAAATAGTATATTAAAAAAATATATAAAGAATTATATAAAAAAAAATTAACTGTATAAAATAATTTAATTAGTATTTAAAAGGCCTTTAAAAATTATGTCTCTCCCTTATTAAGATTAAAATTAGATAAAACTATTTTAATAAAGCTAAAAAGCTAACTAAAAAGATTTTAAGTATATATAATAAGCTTACTAAGACAAATATTAATAATAAGATTAGCTATATATAAGTACTAATTATATAGGCGCGTATCTCCCCTATATGTAAAGTATAAGAACGTTAAATAGCTACTTTTTATAAAAATAAAACTTATAATCTTAGTAAAGAGAAAGTCTTTACCTATAGTATAATTTATCTTTTTATTTTATCTATACGATTATAACTAGAAAGAGTGAAAAAAAGTAAAATTTTTTTTAACTAAATAATTAAGGTTATTACTAAGAAAAAGTCTTAGTTTTTAATTTCTAATATTAGTATATACTTATTTAATTCTATTACCTCTAATTTATAGTTAAAAATAAGGTCCTTTCCCTAGAGTTATTACCGTAACGTGAGGCAACCCTAAATTAGCTATTTAAACTTCTACTATATTATATAATTAACTAACTCTTAATAAGCTTCTTATATAGTAACTATAACAACTTGTCTACTAGCGCTAATAACTTATAACCTTTTTAATAGTAATTAAAGTATTAAACTATAATATAGTACTCCCTATAGAATTTTTTTAATTTTTTATAATAACTACTAACTCTCCTAATAGTAAGCTCTTATATAACTATTTTATAGCGCTATAGTATATTCTTTTACTACCTACTACCTACCCTACTTTTATATATATATATATTCCTACGCCCGGATAATTCTAACTTCTTTAATAAGCTTTTTTTATTAAAACTTTACTTCCTTTACTATTTTAAGAAAATCCTTTTTTTATTATTATTAAAGTATTACTATTACTACTACTATTATTATTGCTATTACTATTACTATTCTCTACTTTAAATAAGAGAGTATAACGTTTCTTTTACTATTCTTTTATAAATTTTACTATATTTTTATAAAAATAAAATTAAACTTTATAGTCTTTATAGGTATTATTAAAATAAAAGATAGTATTCTGCTTAAGTAATAAGAAGCGCGTTAAAATTAAATTAGAATTAAAAATAACGTTAACTAAAAAATCTAGCCTATTAAATAGGCTAGCTAGTCGTACTATGTTAATATAAAAGTTAAAATAGTTTTTAATATAATCTAACTAGTTATTATTATTAGTAAAAACTTATATTATATACTACGGATTACCTAGTTTAATTATTAAACGCTAGAATACTAGTATTATAGATATAATAAAGATTTCTAAACTTTATATATAGTATTTATAAAAAGGAGAGGAAACTACTATATATACTATTTTAAACGCGCTGTATACGGCCTATAGTTTTACCTATAGTTCTACCTAAAATAATAACTTATAAATACTTATCTCTGTTCTATAGTTATTATCCCGCCGTTATTATAGCTACTATCTAATAAGTTATTTATTAAGTTCTTACTCTACTAGCTATAAAATTTAAAAAATTTTATATTTAATAGGCCCTAGTTATAGAGCCTCTATTTTTACCTACCTATATTAAGTAAGAACGTAGTATATATAAAGTTAATACAGCTTCTATAAATAAATATAAAAAAATAGTTAAGAATAGGGTAGTTATTACTAAAAATAGCTAGTTAATGTTAATACTATTTATAAAACTAATAATATAAGCTCTATATTAATAAATACTCTAGTTTTACTTTAGAAATTTTTACGTAAAATTTTACTAAAAATAAATATAGCTTCTTTTAGCTAAGTAAATATTAATTCTTTTAAATTTAAACTAAGCGACTCTATTAAACTTCTAACAGCCACTTTTAAATCTTAGCCTTTAATTTTAAAATAAGTAAGTAAATAGCTTAAAACTAGTTTATAAATACCTAATACTTTTAGTATTTTTATATACTAACGCTTACCTCTTACTCTTTATATTAAAAAGTAGTTAAGTTTAATAAAGAACTAACTATATAATATATTAATAAGTTCTCTAGTTTAAGAACTTAAAAGAGGCTAGATATATTAAAATAACTATTTAAAAAGTTTAATAAAGGTAATATATTTATATATTAATTAAATAAAAAGTGTAGCTATAGTAGCTTAGGGCAACCTAAAAGGGGGTTTAAAAAAAAAGGAGTATATATATGCCTTTATACTTAATATGTTAAAAAAGTTAGGTAAAGCTAGATTAAAAAAGGTATAGCGCTACGCTAGTATACTACTAGCGTACTTAGTACGCCCCCCTAAAAAAATATTAAATTAAAAAAATTAAAAAGTTTAGTACCGACACTATATTTAGTAAAAAAGATATATAGGTAGTAGCAGCTACTACTACCTATATATCTCTCCTTTATCCTTATAGTTAACACAGTTAAATATTTATTAAATAAAAAAAATATACTTACTAATATAATTTTTAAAATATTTTTTAAAGGTATATTGCGGTGTATATACTAAATTTACTATTAATAGTATCTAGCTTTTGTATAGTATAGTCCTCCTCTTATTAATACTAATAATAATATAATCCTAATTAATTTTAAGGCGCCTAATATAGTTAACTAAGCTCTTTCTAGAGTATCCTTTAACTTTAAAAATAATAAAAATATAATTCTAGTAAACGCTCGCTAGTATAGGTATCTTATCTATTTAGTAGCCAGAGAAGTCGATTATAATAAAATTATAACTATTTTTAATAATAGGTACTAGCCTAATAAGTTAATTAAATTATTAATAAAGGAAGCGGTTAGAGTTATAAACGTTAGGTTAGTAGTATTAACAGCAGCAGCGGCTTTAATAGGTAGAAATATAGTAAAAATAATAAAAGTAAAAGAAATAAAAAAATATAACGTGCGGTTTATAGCAGAGTTAATAAGTAAAATAAGTATCTTATAGATATAGTAGGTACTCCTTAGTATAAAAAATATAGTAAAAGTAAAAGCAGCAGCGGAGGCAATAGCAGAGGTAGTAATAATAATAGAGATATTTTAGGGGTAATTAATATTTAAGAGTTTAAAGGGGCCTATATATAATTTCTTCAGTTTTAGTGCGGTAATACGTAGGCTAAGTATATATATAGGCGTACTTAGTTTTACGTTATATTATTGTTATAAGTAAAAAAGGAGATATAATTATAAATAAAAAATATTAACTATTATTAAACGCTATACCACCTATATATGTAGGCAGAGCGAAAAGTAATAGGAATAAATATAACCTCTATTTTATATAAAAATAAAGTTAAAAAAGTAACTGATAGGTTATAATAGTAGTTATTAGCCTAAAGATAATTTTACTATTAATATATTAGCGGAAGCGTTATAGCTATTTAGTAAAAACTATAAAATTTAAAATAAAAATATTATAAAATTAGACGTCTTTACGAAACTAGATTAGCTAAATTAAATTAATTAGTTTTTATTTACTAATAATAATAAAAGTGGCTTATATAAAGCTTAGTAAAAACTAGTTTTAAGTATAGTATTTATTGTACGATACTACTTACTCTTATATTAAAATTACTATTAAAAATTATTTTACTAAAAATATATTTACCTATTAATAGCCCAATAACAGTAAAATCGTATATTAGATTACTTAGTTAATTATTTATTATAATTTTTAGGGGCGTAGAATTATAGTTAGCCTATTAAATTAAATTAAGTAGAATAATAATAAAATTTATAGTCTTATAAGTTTCTATCTAACTATATATCTAGTAATTATAAAAGTATTTAAAAATAAGTATATACTTAGGTTACACTACAAATTAGTACTAAAGTTTATTATAAATAGTATTAGTATTTTATACCTTAACTTTATTTATAAATATACAGAAGCTGTTATAATAGTATTTTTAATTAATTATATTAAAAACAATAATTTATATAATAATTTCTTTTATACTAAAAAGATAAACGGAGTTATTTAATTAGTATATATAAACTTTTTTATTAATTATACTAAACTACTTAAAGTACTTACCTAAGTGCGAGATAGACTAGATCAGTCTTTAAAAGAATTACTTAATAATTATAAGTTTTTTTTAAAAGTTAGATAGTATAATCGGTTAAGATCCCCATTAACTTTATAGGCTTAAATTATTTTTTAGAGAATTAGTTTAGCTATAAGGTAGTATAAGATAGCTATATATATTATTTTAAATAAATATAATTTATTAATACGTTTATAGTAAGATTTTATATAATTAAGTAAAGCTTATTAGAATAGTAAACTAGAGTAAAATTTAAAAATACGGTCCTTTTTAGTTATTATAAATATAATATTACTAAACTTATTTATAGTTTATATTTAAGGCCTTTATAATAAAGAAATTAGAGAATATAGGTAGAATATAAATAGAATATTAATAGTTAATTTTTTTTAAATAAGCGTACGCTCTTAATGTATAGTAAATTTTAAAAAACGCTAACCTTATTTTAGTATTATACGCTATATACCTACGCCCTATAACTTACTTATTTAGTCTATAATTATAGGGAGTTTTATATAAGTAATAGTATAAGTATATTTATATTATAGCGCCTAGCTTAGCAGCGGCTTAATAAGGCCTTAAATACTAAAGAAAACTACTTTTTATTAAGTTACTAATAGTCTATAGGATACGGGGAATTTTATTCTAATTAAAGTTATTATTTTTTTTAAGCCCCTATAACCGCTACTACTTAATTAAACTAAAGTCCTTTAGCTGCTAGTATAAAAACTAGTTAAATATCTTAAATATTTTTTTTTAACTTATTACTTTTTATCTGTGCTAATAGGTTATTACTCGCTAGTTACTAGATAGAGAAAAACTAATAGTGTAATAATAGTACTACCTATATAATAAGTATAAAGAATTAATACTAGTTAATATTTACTAACTTTTATATTTTAATATATTAGTTATCTATATTACTTATATAACTAGTTATAATTTTTTTATTATTATTAGTACTAATATACCGGCGTTAAGTAACTAACGTAACTCTACTTATAGTAATATTTTATTTAGTACTAATTAAATTTTTAGATTACTACTTTTACCTATATTAGTATTTTATATAACTATTATAATTATTATATATAGTCGCCCCAAGCCACCACAGCCACACTATTTGTTCGATTAATATACAAATATATAATTATTATATACGCTATAGTTATATATATTATAATTATATAATAATATTAAAAGTTTCGGCGTTTATAATTAGCAGTTTAAATAATTTTTAACTATAGAAAAAATATAACTAAAAAAGTAGTATAGCCCTATATATAGCTATAGGTTAATAGAATTTATTACTATTTTAAAAAATTAAATTAGTTAGCCTATTAGCTAGTCTAGTACTTATAGAGTAAAAATTAAACTAAACTAAACTAGTTTTTACTAATCTATAATCTACTTATAATAATAAAATATTATTACCTAACTACAGATTAAAAGTACTATCTTAAATTTTTTTTTTTTTTTTTAAAAAAATAAGCCTTTTAATTAAGGCTACCTAACTATTTAAGGAAAGTGCTTTATCTTCTAGGCGAACTAACAACCGGCTCTTTAAATTACTAACTAATATATATTCTAAGTTATATTACTAAATATAGTTATATTAAACTACTAATTTATTACCTAATTAGGCCTAGTTCGCTACGCTAAGCCTATTTAGGAATAGATTTTTATCTTATCTAACTTTAGATAGCAATTTTAGTCTAAAATACCTTCTAAATATAACGCGTTCCGAATAGGGATTTTAGCTTTCTTATAGTTTTATATTAATTCTTTAGCGGTGCCCCGTATTTCTAAAAATTCTACTTTTTACTAACAAAGTAGGCGCGTTTAAAGAATGTTATAATAAGGAGAGGAATCGAACCCCTAATACGCAAGAAGACTTTAAAAATTTAAGGAATCTTAGCATTTCTATAGCACATGCCCACTGTGCCACTCCGCCTACTATCTTAAATAAAATAGACTTTAATATTAGCTATAACGTATAAAAGCCCTAGCTAAATTATATTTTTTTAAAATATATTTATAGGGGATAAAGACTTCTAGTATTTTATAGGCGAGCTAATATTTATTTATAACTTTATAAATATAATATATCTTATATTTCTAGCTAGTAAAACTATTATTTTATAATATTTACTTTTCTTACTCCTTTAGTTAGAGCTAAATAGAGTAATTTTTACTTTACTTATTTATATAACTAATTAGAGTACGTAAACTAAAAAGTATATAGTTATACTATTTATATATTTACTATATACGGGTAGCGCGGTTTAGTTAATACTCCTTTAACTTATTTTAAACTATTACTTAGCCCTTACTAGCGCTAAGCCTAAAGTGCTAAATTTTTTTACTAATTAACTACTTTTTTTATTTAACTTCGCGCCGACACTTCTATATTTATTTTTTAATTTTATTATTGTATATCTAGTACTATATTATATATTATATTTTATTTATATACTAATAGTTCTGCGACCTAATTCTACTCCTGCTAAAAATAATAGGCGCTAATCTATACTTAGATTTTAAAAAAAGACTTTTATTAAAAAATTTATAGAGTATACTTAAAGTAGTGTATAACTATATCTACTTTTTAACTTATTTATACTAAATAAAAGCGCCCGTAAAAAGACTTTAAAGCTAAAACTAATAAACTAAAAAATATATATCCTATAAACTAATTTTAAAGATTTTTTTTCTCTAATATAGGCTCTCTAAAAAAAAATTAAAAGAAGACTCTAATACTAAAACTAATAAGCTAAAAAGTATACACCTTTTAAAAAAATATTAAAAATTTTTTTTTGCCCTAACCTATTTAATAACTTCTTATTCTTATTATATAAAAACGTAGAAGCCTACGCCTCTAAAATATTAATTTTATTTAAAAAATACCTAAATCTATTTAGTAGGTAAAGATACTAAAATAACTTTAAAAAAATCTATTCTTCTATACTTTACCTAAATTTATTTTAAAATAACTATAAATAATTGTTAAAAGTAAGTTAAAAAAAATATAGGCTAGCCTAAAAGTAAAATAGTATAGTATAAGGATATATATACTTTTATTATATATACGGGTAGGAGAAGGCGTATAAAAGAGAAGATAATAAAAGCGCTACGCTAAGGCTAAATAGACTACTAACTATATTATAGCTAGTAGTAGTACGTACGCTCCTACTAAAAAATTTTAATAAAAGAGATAATAAAGTTTAGTAAAAATACTATATTAAGAGTACACTACTATAAAGTAGGTTATAGCTATCTTATATAATATCTTTTTTATAACAGTCCTTACTATCGTAAATTATCTTATTATTATAGTAATTAAGAATTAGTAGCTAATATATACTATAGTACGTTATATACAGGCTAGGTTTATTAAAACTTATATTTTAAATATTCTATATAGGGATCCGCCTTACGTATAAGTTAATATTATAATAACTATAAAAAAAATTTTAATTAATATTTAATAGAAGATTGCTTAGTAGTTAAGTATTTAGTAGCTAAAAAGCTAATAAGTTATTTACTAAATTATTATTACTATTAAAATATACCGTAACGTAGATATTATTTATATAAAAGTCCTAAAAGTATTTAAACTATTATAACTCTAAAAAAATAGCGGAACTAAACCTAAAGACTAAAAAAACTAAATACGTAATAGTAAATTTAGTTAAGTAAGGCTTTAGTAATACTATTAATTAGTACTAAAATAATAAGTAGACAAAGGATAATAAAAACTAAATATTATAAATAATAAATAATAAAGAAAATATTACTAAAATCTAAAAAGTTATAAAAGTTATTATATAGGCGGAGGCAAAAACAAAGATAAAATTAAAATTAAAAGTAATAAAGTTATTTTAAGCGCTAAGCGCGGAGCGTAAAGGGCGAAAAGTAATAAAAAAAATAATTATATAGGATTAGTATATTTAGAGTTGTAGGAGCTTATAAAAAATAGAAAGTAATAAGTAATAAGTAAATAGCGCTTAAAGTATCGCGAGTTAGTAGTAGCGTAGTTAGTTATATTTTTATAATTTTAAAAGTAACTATTAAATAGCTACCGGAGCTAAGCTTCTAATAGTTATATAACTAACTTACTAATAATAAAGAGATAGTTTAATAAAAAGAATAATAATAACTAAATAAATAAATACCGACCCACTATAAACTTTTATAGTTTTAGTTAGTAAACTAGTTAAGTATAAAATAATTAGTAAGACTTAAGTTAAGTACTAAAGAGAGAACGGAACTTAGCTAATAAAAAAAAATAATAAATTATTTTTAAAATATTTATTATACACTTATAAAAAAAAATTTTAATTTTTTTTAATATAAGCGCTTAAATATTAGTGTTATAAAAATAGTTCTAAAACTAGTAAGTAATTAATAGCTATAAAAAGAGAAAAGTGCTTTATATAAATATCTATAGTATAAAAATTACTTCTAAAAATAAAATAGCTTTATAAATAATTATAAAAAAGGCATTACTACTAAAAGTAAAGAACTATACTAAAGGATTTTAAACGCTCTATAGTTACTATCTAAATATATATAATTTTTAAATAATAAAATATTTAAGAAGACTTATAAAAGAAATAGAAGTAATAATAAAACTAAGATAGTTTATAATATTATATTACTTATTATTCTTTAAGCTAAGATACTAGCGGATAATAAAATAAAATTTTTAAAATTTTTTAAAAAGACTACTAATATAGGCTAAATTAATATTATTTTTTTCTATAGACTCTGTCTATAGCCTAAATTTAATTTTAGATTTAAAAAGAAAGTATTTAATTAGAAGTAGCTATAAAAGCTATAGCCTTTTATTAATAATAATTTTAAAAATTACTTTTATATTACGGCTATATAAAATATATACCTTCTATTCCTTACTTATAAAGTAAAATTGAGAGTATTAGCACTTAATATTATTAATTAGTAAAATACTTATAGCTAAACTATTATTTTATATAGTTTAATAGAGCTTTTTTAGCTTATAAGTTTAAAAAATAAGCTTTATAAAAAAATTAACGGCTTTTTAATCTTTTATAGTAATAAGTCTATAAGAGTTTAAAAATATTATACTATTATTAATAAAAAAAACTTTACGTTTTACTATTATTAATTACTAAGTTTAATATTTTAAAGATAGAATAGGGAGACTATTAATAAACGACCTATAAAATTATCTAAAATATTTATAATTTATAGCTTTTTAAGTACTTTTTAAAAATTTATTTTATTATTAATATACTCTTTATTAATTTAAATTTTAAAGTCTCTAAATAACCTAAATTTTAAATCTAAAATTTAGAACTAGCCTCTTTATGCTTAGAATTATTCTAATAAGTTAAAAATTATAACTTAGTTAAAAAAGGAGTAATACTAAATAGCTAGTTAAATATTTAGCTAATTACTTTAAATACTATAATTAATACTAGGTCCAGTAACTCTAAAAAGAAAAAAATAAAATAATAACTTCTACTTACTATCTATATTAGGCTCGGCCGTATTCTTTATAATAAATATTAAATTATATATTAACTATAAATCTAGCGTAGCCGTATAAGTAGTAATAATTATTTATAGTATATAACGTAGATAATAGTATTTTTACTATTTATAATTAATAAAAAAAAAGTAGAACTATTAAATAGAGTAGATATTATTATATAAACTAATTTATTTATAAAAATTAGTTTAAGTACTACGTAGTTAAGTAAGGAGTTTAGAGGTTATAGGGCTAATATTAGGCTAGCTAGAGAGTTTTATTTTTATAGTTCTTTATAATTAATATAAAGTATAATAGTTAAGAGTAAGAATTAGTTAACTTATAAAGGAGTTAAATTATATTCTTTTTTAAATAGAAATATTTTCGTTTACCTTTACTATTTCTTTTAAATATATTACTAAGTACTATACTATTAAATTACTATTAAGAAGCAGCGGGAAAAATATTTAAAAGTATAAAAAAAGACTAGTACTTAAGTATTTATATTAATTAAAGCGCTTCTAAAAAATAAAAAACTATATTTATTTATATATAATCTAAAATTATTCTTTTAGGTAATTTTCTAGATATATATTTATTATAATAAATTATAAGAGAGGGTAGTATTATAATTTAAGAAGTAGAATTATATTAATACTAAAAAACTAGCTAAGTAAAAACTAAATACTATATTTAATAATATAATCTTTTATAAAACTATCTAGAAATATTTTATAAAATATTACTAGCTATAAATTCCTTACGCTAATAAATTACGGAAGAAAATATTTTTAAATTATAAAAAAATAAAAAAATTAAAGTTAAAATTATATTTTAAAATAAAAAAAATACTCCGGACAGCACGGTAGAATTTAAAAAATATAAAATAAATAGCTTAAATACTATAAAGCAGAAATAATAATATATAAATATATAGTTATTTAGTCCTTTTATATAGAATAAGCTAAAATCTATATATATCCTCTTCGCCTAGACTTATTACTTTACTTTTTACTATTTACGAGTAAAGGGATAATATATTTTATTATTTTTTTACGCCTACTCCTAATTTATATTTATATTATTTATAATATTTTTTACAGTTTTAAGTCTATAGTACCCTTTAAATAGTTTTTATAATTAGCTAATAAAAAAGTAATTTTAGTATATATAATTTTAGACTATTATTAAAGTATTTCTATTAGTAGATAGTTTATTATAGCTTAATATTAGTTAGGTAATAGGTTTATTTTTTAATATAATTTTAATATATACTAACGCGCCTCTTTGTTATTTTAATAATAATAATTATATTATAGCGGTAATAATACTTTTATATATTTTTAAAATTACTAGTAATCTGTAATTCTAATGTCTAATATTAAAAATTATTTAGCCTTTTTTTATATATATATAATAAAGTTGCTATTAGTAACTACTTAATTAAGAAGGAAAGTACTATATATACTATAGGACCTAATAACCGGCTTTTAAAAATATTTTACTAAGTCTAATTAAAAAAACTATCGTGCTAAAATAGGCACGTAATAACTACTTAATAGTACTTAATAAATTTGCAGCTTAGTATAGTTTATTACCTTATATAGTAATTTATACTAGTATATTTATTATTATAAACTAATACTAAGCAGGCGTTTATAAGAAAAGAGATATTAATATATTATATTTATAGTACGCAGCGTAACACGTAAAATAGTAAATTTTATTAATTATAGTACTAGACTTCTATATACCTAATAAACTATAAAATAAACGACCTATTAGTAATATATATATAGGCTTTTATATTATAAACTCTTACAGCGCGTATTATAAAAGATATATCTTAAATAGATAAATAAAAGAAATAATAAAAAAGTTAAAGTTATAATAAATAATCTCCTATAATCGGCGTAGGGCGACGTAGGTAATATTTATATTACCTTTAGCTTAATACTGTATAATAGTGTATTTAGTATAATTAAAAAAATAATATATATATATAGTAGCTATTACTAGAAGACTAAAAATTTAACTAAGGTATAAATAATAAGACAGAACACCTTATAGATTAAATAAAAAGCTAGTATTACTAGTACTTTTAAATACCTACTAGATACTTAAGGCGTAAAATAATATATAATAATAGTCTTAGGGAGTCTATTATAAAGACTAATAACTTATAGAACTTTTAGAATTAAATAAGAATTTTATATAAAGGTAGTAAAGTAACTTAAAAAATTTATATAGAAGTAAATTAAATAACCCTAGATATATTATAAAACTATAGGTATATAATATTATAGAAGTAAAGTAGGTACGCTAAACCTAAATACTAAAAGATTTTTTAAATTAGGCTATAAGGACTATAAAGAGATAATAGCTAGTAAGTCTAAAGTAATAAAAATAAATAGCTAGGTATATAACTAAATAAAATAGAATATTCTATATTAATTATTTTATTATAATTCTAAAACCTCTAGGTCTCTATTAAGACTATTATTTAGTCTAATAAATATTTTGTAATACGCTATAAGTATAGAAAATATTATTATATTATTTATATATTAAATTACTAGTTTTTTTTACTAGTACTAATCTATTATAAAAAATAACTATAATCGTACTACTATAAAAATTACTAAGACTATAGTTACCTCTATACTTATATAGGGTAAGACTAGCTATACTATTATAGTAAATACTAATTAGTAGCTAAAAGTTTTCTAATTCTACTACTTATTCTTAAATCTTAAACTTATAAACTAAGTATAATAAACTTATAGAGAGTTTATTTCTAATTATAAGTCTTACGATATATTAGCCGGTATTTATATTTATTAAATAAATTTTATTTTAGGAGTTACCTTCTCTTAAGCCCGGCGTTAGCTACTTATCCTTAAAATAAAATAGTATTTATTTTAAACTATATAAGACTTTATAAAGTTTATTAATATATATTTTTATTATATTAAGCTTTTTATTAACTAAAAGACTAGATTTATCGCTTTAGCATAAAATAATACGCTAGTCTTAAAATAGTTACTAAATACTATTTATAAGATTTTTACCTATTATTTCTAAATCTTTAACTAACTTTTTTAAGTTTTACCTAAGCGCTTTTAATTAAAGCTAAATAAGATACACTAAAGACTGCTATTACTTTTTTAGTATAGCTATTTAATAGTACTTAACTATAATAATCTCTTAAATATAAATATCTACGTAAATATAAAAACTAGTTATATTACTAATATTATTAATTAGACTAATACTAAAGTTATCCTGTTTAGTATAGTACTTAGGGGTCTTAAAATTATTTTTAGTGTCTAGACTTTATTATACTAACTCTTTTATTTTAGCTATAATTACCTGTAAATATAGTTCTAGAAGACTTTTTATAAAATTATTAAATATTTTTTAGACACTAATTAGCGTATAATTAAAGTTAAAAAATATTTAGTTTATTTTAAATCTAGGGCTTTAATTATTAGTTTAAAAAAAATAATATAGCGCCTTTATAAAAGAGAAACTAAAAATTTATATACTTTAAAGTATTTTACCTACGTTAGACTAGTTTGCTATTAGTTATTTTTAGCTTCTTATAGCCTTTATATTATATAATTAATTAGGTTAATTTTAAATATATAATAAAAGGTAATTTAATTTAAAGTTTTTTTTATAAAAGCGTATTAACTATATCGCTTCTAGTTTATATTGCTCTTTTTTTTACCTATAGCTATACGTATATTTATAGAAGATATATAAATAAAATATAAAAAAATAGTATTATGTAAAGAGACGTAAAGTATAGCGTCGAGACACTAGTCCAAAAAAGGTATAGGCTAAAAAAAGTTGTTTCCCCGGATACAGTTATAAAAAAAAAAAAAAAAAAAAAATAGTATAAAAAAATTTATATTTCTTTAATCTATTTTACTACTTTAGAGAAGTATTATAATTTTATATTAGTAGTAAAAACTGCTAGAACAGGAGTAGGAGAAGTAATAGTAAAAAAAGTATAAATTAAAAATATTAGTAACTAACTATTAGGTAGATATAAAATCTATCTAATATTTTTTTATAGCTAGTAGCTAAACTATTTAAGTATATTTTAGACTTTAATAATTGTTTAGTAGACTAATTTACGAATTAGCTCTTCTATAACTATAATTAGTTTATTAATAAAAACTTAGTAAAATCTATTAATCTATTTAGCCTATATTTAGTCTAGCGGGGCCTTACTATTATTAGACTAAAAAGAACTAGACTACTTTATAAAAAGAAACTCCTTAGCGTTTATTATAAACTTTAGTAGAATAATAGTATTAAGCTTATTTACTTTAACGTTTATAGTATATTTATTATACTAGGCCCCTTTAGTAGAATAAATAACCTTAAGCGTAAATATATTAGTTAAATTATTTTTTATAAAGTAACTAGTAAATTTCTAGATAAACTTATTATTTATATTATTTATAGACACTAGTAACGGCCCCTTACTAAATTTAAAAAAAAAATAAGCTAATTTTATTTAAGAATAAACTTAAAGATAACCCTATAAATATTATAGAAATTAAAGATGTTAATTAAAGTTATTTTATTTTATTTACTAAGTATAATTTTAAAGTTTAATTTAAGTTTTATTATATTATTTATAATAGAATCGTATTAATAAACTAAGTAAAAGTTAAACCTTTTAAGCTAATTATAATAAGTAATAATCTCTACTAGTTCCTTAATATAATTTATTTTAATATATATTTTAAACTAAATATGCCGAAGACTATTATATTTTTAATAATAAATATTAATTTAGTATAAACTTATAGACTAAGACTAAAAGTAGGTAGTTAGATATATATATATAAGTAATATTTATATTTGTATATTAATCGAATAAAAAGTGTGGCTGTGGTGGCTTGGGGCGACCCAAAAGGGGGTTCGAAAAAGGAGGAGTATGTATATACCTTTATATATATATAAGTAAAAGGGAGAGAGCTAGACTTATATAGTAGTAGACTTATTTATATTATTTTTAGTAAGGGGCTAGTTAAGACTAAAAATAGGTATAGTAGTTATACTATTAGTAGTAACTATTATAAGTAATTATTTACTCTAATTAGAGATAAGTTAAAATAAAACTAGTAGCTTATAGCTTACTGTATTTTATATTAAAGAGTAAAAAGATAGGGGATAAAAGTATTACTAGTTAGTAAGAGAGATAGTTTATATATTTATATATTATTTCTATTTAGAGAAAATATAGTATTAGTTTTTTTATAAAGTAAGACTAAGGTACTAATATTATAAAAAAAATAATAAAGGTATACACATACTCCTCCTTTTTTAAAACCCCTTTTAGTCGCCTACACAGCCACCACAGCCACACTTTTTATTCGAATAATATACAAATATATAAAAAAATAAGTTTAGTTTAAATACGTTTACTAGCTAGTGCCTATAACGTACTTAATTAGGTATTAATACGTAAGTAAATTTAATAAAATAAAATATTTTATTCTAAATAATATATATTAAAAGTTTATAGCTAGTTACTAGCTTAGACTAATTACCAGACGTATACTATTTAAAATAGGTTATTTAATACTTTAGGTTTAGTAATTTATTAGCTAAAATTAAATTTTATATAAGTAAAAGGGAGCAGAGTTTACTATTTTTAAAAAAATAGTAAAGTATTAAGGCGTAGGTAAAATATATTTACTCTACTACGCCGGGTCTAAAAGTATTATTAAATTAATAAAAGTTAAGTAATAGGCTAATAGCTTTCTAGTACTTATCTATTAGAAAATTTTTTTTTCTAGCCTATATATAGCTATACCTAATTTATTTAAAACTTATATATAGTATAGTATCTATACTAATTTAGTTAGTATATAAAAGTATAGTAATTAGTTTTACCTTAACTATAAAAATACGTAAAAATTTTATATTAATATATATAATAATATACTCTATTTAGGCTATTTAGTTATAGAATAGTAGTTTATATAAATAAGTTAGCCTTCCTTATAATTTAAACTAAGTTAGAGAATTCTAAAATAGATTTTTAAAATAGGCCTAAAATAAGACTGTAATAAAATTAGGCGGATATAGAGTTAAATAATTAGTAAATAAAAAATTACTTTTATTATAAATAAGTCTATCGCCTATTTATAAAAAAGGTTATAAGTTAAGATTTTAGGATAGACTTCTCGCCGCGCTAAAAGGCTAAGTTAAAGAATATAAGTTATTATACGCGCGCGCTAGTATACTATAATATAATATTATACTAAATAAGCGTATAGTAAATAAAAAATAAAATAACCTATTTTAAAAGGAATATATAATTTAATTAAATTACTAATATACTAAACTTATTATTATTTTTAAAATATTTTTAAATAAAACTAACTATATCGGCCTAATTTACTAAATAATATAAAAAACAAAAAGAAAAAAACTTAATAATATTAGAAACTAATATTACTATTAAGCGTCGTGCTATTAATCGTCTAAAAGTTTATTATTATAATTTTTTTCTTTTTTTTTCATTAATCTTCTTTACCTACGTATCTATACTATTAATTATATAATTAGGTAATTACTTATTTACTAGTAATAGTAATATAATTTTAGCTAAACTAAATTTTAGTTTTAGTACTTTTGCCGTAAACTGTTATATTAGTTATAGTAGTTTATAGTTTTTTATAATTTTTTTTTTTAGTCTAATAAACGTTATTCTTAGAATTATTACTTTTAATAATATTTATTAGTTTAGAATTATTACTTCTTAAAGAAAAATAACGAAAGAAGCTTCTATATTAAAATTAATTACGAGCGACTAAACTTTAGGCCTAATTAGAATAAAAATAAGGCGCTACTATTAGTTAGATTTATTACGTTTTATATTTTTTATTAACTAATAAAATGTAATATAATATTATTTCTTTATATATTAATACGTCTAATAATATTACTACGTAGTATTAGCTACTTATTAATTATAAAATTTTAAAACTACTTTACTAGCTTTAGACTAATAGTGCCTAATATAATATTTATAAAAACTCTATTCTCTTTTTTTTTATTTAGTATCTTTATACCTGCAACTTATACGTATACTAATAAATATATAAAATATAATAGGTTAAAATAATTAATATAATATTTTCTTTTTTTCTATTATAACTTTTTTTTTAATATTTTTTTTTTAATACCGCTTATAAGTCTTCTAAGTATAAGTCTTCTAATAGTTAATAACCCTAAGATAGTTATTTTTAAAAATATTATAAAAATATTAGACCGACTTTATATATATTTGTATATTAATTAAATAAATAGTGTGGCTGTGGTGGCTCAGGGCGACTAAAAGGGGTTTTAAAAAAGGAGGAGTATGTGTATGCCTTTATACTTAATGTGTATTTTAAACTAATATTAAGACCTATATATTTTACTAACGGTATTATATATATTCTATTACTAATTATTATAAAAAAGAGGTTAAGAATACTAAGCTAAAAGATCCTAATCTTAAGAGTACACTTATAAAAAACTATTTTAAGTTTAATAAGCTTACTACGCGCAGCCTAGCCTTAGATAAATAGTTAATTAATAGTAATACTTTAAAATCTTAGCTAATTAATTATACTAAGGACTAAAGTATAAATAAATATACTAATTTATATAATTTTAACAATAGTATATACTAAAAAAAAAATTTTTTTAAATATTTAGTAGTTATAGAGACTAATTCTAATACTAATATTTTATTTTAAAAAAAAAGGCTTCTTTCTAATAAGCAGGGACTTTTATTTAATATAGTTATTAATTATTTTAGAGCTATTTTAGTTAAATATATTTTTTTTAATTACTTATTAATTTAAATAGTAAGGCTAGTATTAGAAAAACTTATATTATTAAATTAATATTTACGCAACTTAAAGTATTAGTTTAAAAAACTATTACTTTTTACTAATTATATAATTTACTTCTACTAGTATTATTATACTTTTTATTAATAATTATACTATTAATAACCTTTTTAGATACCGGTTATATATAAGGGTAGCTATATAAAGTCCTTTAGTAGTAGCGTATTATAATAGCTTTAAGCTACTTTTATATTAATCTAGTATATTATTATTCATAAAAAGTTTATAGTTAGCCTTAATCTACTTACCTAGATTAGTACTTATTTAAAAAAAATTTAATTTAAGTCGGCCTATTAACTATTTACTAGTTTTAACGTTATTCTTTTTAGAGATTTTTACTAGCTATTACTAGTTAAAAAGTTACCTTTTTATAATACTTTTTTTTTATAAAATAATATCTATAGCTGCGTATAATAGTTATATAAATAGTTTACTAAAATTATTACTCTAAAAATTATATAGTAGTAGTAGAGTAATATAAAGGCTTTCTTTTATAATACTTTTTTGTATTTTAGGAGTAATAAGAGTACTTATACTAATTAAGAATTTTTTTAGATAAGATATATATTTATACTTTTTCTAATTAAACTTAGTATATTAAGGGATATACTTAGTCTTTATATATACTAAAAAGAGGTATACTAAATAAATTATAACTAATTTTAAAACTAATACTAGCCTATATTAGTCTATAATATTAAGTATAATAAACTATTTTACGCTTTTATACTAGCTAATAAAGCTAAGAATTTAGAGAACTAGCTTTTACTTTTTATTTATACCTAAATAATACTTCTTACTAATATATAGACTAAACGCGGTCTTATAAATATAGCGATTAAAAAGGTTATTAATATAATTTAGTTACTAATTATATAAGATTATACTATAACTTTACTTTTATCTATTTTTATTATATTTAAATAGTATACTAGAATAGAACTTTATAATACTAAATTTAGGACTATAGTAATTTTTATATTTTTAATTTTACATAAATTTATTTATCATAGGGTAATAGTAATTTATATTTAATTTCTACTTATTTAGCTTAAGCTATTACTATTTATAAATTTTAAGAACTTAGTTTTTATTTTATAAAAATTCTTTTAACTAAAAAAAAGGACTTTATACCTAAACTATTTTATATAACTATTTTATATATACGTAGTTTATATAATTTAGTATTTAATATACTATTTTTTTATTAGAGGTTAAAGTTAAAAAAAAGGAAAAATATTTAAACTAGATAGAAAGAAAAAAACAGTAACTAAATTATTAAATATTTAAAATATTTAATATATATAGCCTTTTAAAGAGGTTATATTTATACTTTTTCTTTAACTAATACTAAAGACTAATACTTAGGGCTAATACTTAAGGCTAATATTTAAGGCTAGTATTATATTTTTATATCTTTATATTATTATTCCTCTATAGTATCTATAGAGAAGCGCTAGCTAAAAAGTAACTTTTAATATTTTATATATAAAAGGGTATAAATAGGATTTATTTATATCTTTTACTAAAAGAGGTAGCTAAGTTTAATATTTTTTAGGGCCGCTAGTTACTTATTTTTAATAAAGTATATTATACTTAGTATTTTTATTATCTTACTTTAATAATAAAGGTTTAAAAAAAAGTTTTTATTTTTATTTTTTATTAGTAGGTACTAATACTAATACTAATATTTTACTTATAGTATAGATATTAGGTAATAGGCTAAGAATAGTTTTAGTAATTTAGTTTATATAATTAAAAGAGTATACGTATTTAATATATAGTAACTATATTTTAATAAATAGTAATATTTTATAATATAATAGTCTAAGAAATTACTATAGTTAAATTAGTAGTTATATCTTAAACTAAGTATAGTTTTTTTTTAGTAGAGAATAGGCGCTAAAATAGTAAAATAAAAAGCCTACTATAACTATTAGTATAAAAATAGTAGGTACTTATTAATATTATATACTAAATAATAGTTTACTATCTATTTAAATTAGAGTAGCCTACCCTATTTATTAAAATTTACTTACTTATAGTAGTATATTTTACTTTTAGTTAAGCTCTTACTTATATTCTTTTAAGGCTAGATTAGTATTTAGAACTAACTATTAAATATAACTTTATAAGGTATTAGTTTAGTATCAGCTTAGTATATATTTATATATATATTTTAAAATTAGTATAGGTAATCCTATACTATAGTATACTTATACCCTTTTTTAAAAATAACTACTTTAGATTTACCTACTTATAAATCTTATAATAGTATTAAAACTCTTTATATAATAGGCTAATAAATATTACTATTTTAGTTATATAGATTATTTTATCTATTTTTATAGCTTATTACTTTTATTAATTATTATTAATATTTATAGCTTCTTTCTTATTACTTTTAATATTTATAGTACTTTTTTTTAATTTTTATATTTACTGTAATACTATCGCTAATATTAACTTTAGTATTACTAAAGGTTATATTATTTTAGTACTTCTAAATAGAAGTATAAAAGACTTATTTATTTTTTTATATTTTATTTTTATTGCGTTTTACCCCGCCTACTAATATTATAAACTAATAATATTATTATAAACTTACTATATAATTTAAAATAATATTTTTTGTAGCTAATTCTGCGTAAGTCTTTATATTACTTATTAAAATTTTTACTAAAATAATAATACTATATATAACGAAGCGCTACAGACTTAAGACTTTAATAGCGTCTACTAAAAATTATCTAATTTAAATTATATTTAAAGGTAGAAGCTATTCTTTTAATATCTATTTAATATAAATCCCTATTAGACCTCGCGCCTAGTCTAACTTCGTTAGACCTAATATAGATCCGTTTTCCTTAGTTATACTAGTTAAATTTTTTTATTTTTTTAGTACTAACACTTATAATATCGGACTTTAGGGTATATAAGTATATATTTTATTTATAGTACCTATATAATTTAATACTTTTTTAGTATCCTTTTATATTAGACCTATTAGCGCTTAATTTATCTAGATTTTTTTTTACTTATATACTCCTATATGCCTCTGCAGTAAAAACTCCTATATAGATTTTTTAAGTAACTAGCGCTAATATACTATAAAAGCCTACTAAAGTAAATTACGTATATATCTAACTTATTTAGTAGTTTTATAGAATAAAAGAAACTATACTTACTATTATTAGTACCTACGCCGCCTATAAGTAAAAAAAAAAAAAATACCTACCGCCTAGTTAGTAACGCCTACTAATTAAAAATAAAAGTATACTTAGTATTATCTAGCCCTATAGTAATATATTACTTAATTAAAAATATTTTAGATCTTAAGTACGTACTTTTAAATATATATTATTTTATTTATCTAGCTTTAATATTATTTAAGGCTTACTATAAGTTTTTTATACTATTTACTCTCTTTTATCTTTTATATATATATTATAGTCTCTGCTTAAATAAAGAAGCTTTTTTTTATACTTTAGTCCTTTTAGTAGTATACACTAAATATATAACTAAATTTATAAAAAATAATAGACCTTTACTCCTTAGCTTAACTAATAGCTATTTTAAGTACTATTTTAATAAATTATTTATAAAAAAAATTTATTAATTACTAAAGTACTATAAACTATTTTTAAGACTAGGGTCGCGGTATTACTATATAGTTTTTATATAATTTTATTAATAAAAAACGCGTCTATAATAAGGATAGGTAATAGATTTTTATTAGTAGCTTAAGGTATAATAGCGGTAATAGTAATAGTATAAAATAACTTAAAAAGACTAAATAGTTATGTAATAAAACTTTAAGAAGTAAGAGATAATATAGTATAAAGTATAGGCAGATAGCTAGACTTATTAGTTTTAAAAACTAAATATTCTATTATAGATACTAAACAACTGCCTAATAACTCTATTAGTTTTAAAATTTATACGCCTAGTAATACCTAATCGCCTTATATATAATTATAAGTAGTAATTACTAATAACTTTTTAAATAATTATAACCAGTTACTAATCTATAAATATAAATTAGAGTATAAATATTACTATATTTAATAGAGCACTATAATCTTTACTAAAAGAAAGGAGTATAACTTTTAAGGGTTTAAAATTTATATTATTTATATATAGCCTAGTTAGTATTATATAAGCTGTTTAGTATTTATTAAGTTGTTATTATTACGTTATACTATAGATTTATAAAACTCGCAAAGTACGTTAATTAATATTATTTTAGCTTATAGTATAAGTTCCTAGATTAGCTAGTATATTAAAAAATATATTAAAATATAGAAAAGTACTAGATATAAAAAATATATTACTTATTACTAAAAACGCAATACTAGTAGAAACTAGTATATTACTAAATAATAATTAGTTATTAGAATAATAGTATACTAGTGGATATTACTTTAGTATATTATATATAATTTATTATTTTTTTAGTGGTCCTTTAAATAGTATTTATAATATATTATTTTTAGGTACTCTTTAGGCTATAGCTTTTTATTACTAAATTATTTACTGTATATATTTAGTAACTGTTAGTGTCTAAAATTATAACTAATACTTAGATAAATACTTAGCTTTTTATTATAGTTATATTATTAGTTTATATATATAACTATTTTTTTATTTTTTTCTTTATTATTAGGTTAGTACTATTAAAAATTAGTTACGCTACTATAAGTAGTTTATAAGTATATAAGTTTAATTACGCTTTTTAATTAACTATTTTATTATAATTTTATAATAATATTTTACTAAAGAGCTTTTATTTTACTGTAGTATTCTTTTTAGAGTATTTATAAAGTAAATATATTTTATCTACGTAATACTTTTTTAATTTTTTAATATTTACTATTTTATATTATAAGGAGGGTTATTAATATTTATAAAGTATTAGTATTTATAAAGAGGTGTAGTAAAGTATAGGTCGTAAAATAGTAGTAGTAAAAAACTAATAAGATATAGCTATAAAAGTAAAAAATTATTATTATTATTTAGGGCTATCTGTAGATCTGTGTATATAGATATATTATATATAATTTATTATATAATTGCCTAAAAACGCTTCTATAGTAAACTATCTTTATTTTATATTTTATATATTTTTATTTAGTTACTATATAGTTATAATATTAAGTAGTGTAAATAATATATTATTAGCTAAGTATAAAATATACCTAATACTTAGACTAATATCTAAATTAATTATATTATTTCTATATACTACTATTACTCCTCTTTTTAGTTTAGTAAAAATATATAATTACGTATTTACGTACAGACTTAAATATATTTATATATTTATTAAATTACCTAAAATAGTATAATTAATTAACTAGTAGGTAGACTTAAGTGCTATAAATTATACTATATTTACTATATATATATAACTGTAAAGTGACTAATACTAAACTAATATTAGTTTTTATATTTATATTATAGCTACACTATTTATTCTATATACGTTAATTATTTTTATTTTTAGTTAATTATCTTATTATAGTTATAAATACTAGTTATACTTAGTAATAGTATATAAGAACTACTTTATTTTACTTTTTCCTTTTATACTTTACTCTCTTCTTACTTTTCTTTTTACTTTTTATATTATATAGCTGCTATTTTATTAAAATATAAACTCTAATAGTAGCTGTTACTAATTTAAATATATTTATATATACTCTATAATATTCGCAATATCGTATATACTAAAAAAAATAAGCTTTTACTAAATTACTACCCTCACTTTTATACTAAAGGCGGTAAGAGCGGTAAATTTTTATTTATAAGTATAATAAAGTTATTTTATAATAAGGAAGATATTAGTTTAAGTATTAGTTACTTATTAATATTAAATTAAAAGTTTTAATTTTAATATATTTTTTATATTTGTATATTAATCGAACAAAAGGGTGTGGCTGTAGTGGCTGTATAGGCGACTAAAAGGGGTTTCGAAAAAGGAGGAGTATATACATGCCTTCATTCTATAATAATTCTAATTTATAAAATTAAAAGCGTATACCTAACTTTATAATAAAGATTAATAAGTCTTATTAGTATAACTAGATAGTAAGTATTAATTTAGTATTAGTTTAGTATTAGACTTATTTATTTTCTAGTCTAAATACTGTAAGAGATTAAATATTATTAGTAATTTATTAGTTTTTTAATATATAATACGCTATTTTAATAGTTAGTTTATAAGATTACTATAAATATTAATCTAATATTAGATATATGCTTTTAATAAAATATAATTAAAATACTATAAACTACTACTAAGTTTTATCTTATTAATCTCTTTAAATATAGGTATTAGTATAGTATTAGTTTTTACTAATATAAACTTATTACAGAGGCTTAAAAAGTAGATATTAAATATTAATATTTAATAAGAATCTATATATAGGAAACTTACTAGGTATTTTAGGGTAAAATAAGAGTATATACTAAGACGCTAGCTTCGCTAGCGTAGGTGTACCTATTTTAGTATTTATATCTAAGTAAGAGACGCTTTTATACTTATAATACTATTTCCTTTTTTAAAAAGTTTTATCCTTAAAGCTTTATAATTAGTTTTATATATTTTTAACTTTTATATAATAGGGTAGAGTTAGATATTTATAAAAATAAAATATTTTTATTAAAACGGTAAAACGTATACCTATTTAAATAATAAGCTATAGAGCTACTTTTATTATAACCTAACTATTAAAGTTATAAGTATAATAGATAAGTATAGCTTTTTTTATTTACTATCTATACTTTTAAGAGAGCCCTTTATACTAAATTATATTATTCTTATAATTTTATTATACTATTTATCTACTAGTTACATTTTAGTATCCGTTAATTATCTACTAGATTATTTTTAGTCTTTTACTATTATTTATTATTAGTTAATTATTTATTTATTATAAGTTAGATAATAGCTATTTATATATCGTAAGCCTTTAGGAAAAATATACTTAATTATTATAATATTTATAGGTAACGCTAGTAGTACTCTATAAGATATTCTTAATAGCCTATAATATTAAAATAAGATTACTAGTTAAGGCTGTCGTAGTCCTCTTATTTAATAAGGAATTTTAGTAGGTTTTTATAGTTAATATCTAAGTTAATTATATATCTATTAATTTTATAGTCTAGTATTACTTTAATATTATAAATAGGTAGTCCTTCTTTTATAATAATAAGGCCTTATAGCTTTTATTACTATTTTAGTAGCAGTATTATATCTTATAAGTAAAATAATTATAGGTAAAACTATAAATAGACGTCTTTAAGCGTAGTATAATTAGTAAAATTAAGTTTAAAAGTCTAGCTAATACTATAATAATTATCTAGTTAGCTATTATAAACGTTAATAATTTTAAATAGTTTTAGGTTTTTATTTTTTTGTTTTTTAAAGTAACGCGTATAAACGTTATATATATTAAATATAATTTAGTTACCTATACAGATCTCTAAGGTAGGTAGTTATTAACTATTAGTATACTTTTTTATTTTTACTTATACCTATATTAATACTAGACGTAGTTATTATCTTATATAGTTTATATATATAAGAAGTTAGTCTATAGCTTACGTATTATATATTACCTTCTATCCTTTTAGTAGTATACTAGGAGGTTTAATATTTATATATAGTAAATATCTTTTTATAGCTTTAAACAGTATTATATCTATTAATATAATACTACTATTTACTTTAAATTTTATAATTAGTAGTATCTCCGCCTAATTATTTTATTTATAATTAATAAAATAGCGTAAATAAGTTTTTAATACTTAATTAGTAATTTTTATCTATTTATTTATCTCTAGGTAGAAGACTATAAATAACTTTAGCATTATACTAACCCTTTTATAGAGTTATTTTTAAAACTAAAATATAAATTATATACTATAATTAGTAATAAACTCTAAAAGAAAATTTTTTTTATATTAGACGTATTTAATAAAAGTTTAAACGTAGGTTTCTATGTTAAAAAACGTTAAGAGTATAAATTTTTTTTTTTTTAATAATCTATTTATAAGGACTATAATATACCTATAGTTATAATTATTATAATAGCTCTTAGGTAATAGCGTAATAAAGTTAATAGATACGCTAGCTTAATAAGTATCTAATATAAGTAGTAAATATAATAGACTATATTTACTTTTATATTTTAATTTTACTCTAAAATAAGTAAAATAGTTATATATATAACGGACGATACTATTTATATAGTATAGTTAGTAATAATATTATAATAATTATATATATATTTTATATTTACTATTATACCTAGCGGCGTAGTTATTATAATATAGTTATATAAGGCGTATTTAGAATTTATTATTATAAGGCACAAAAACCTTACTATTAATATATAATAGATTATTATCTAAGTAATAGTCTTATAGTTTAAGGTAAATACTAAGGTTATAATAGAGTTAGTAAAATATATAGTGTATACTACTCTCTATAATATTAATTATAGCTTTAATAATATTATTATAAAAACTAACTATTTTAAGTAGCTCTAATAGGTTTATATTATTAGCGTCTTTATAACTATTATAAAGTTTTAAAATAGTATTCTTATCTTAACTATTAGAGATAAATAGTTCTTTACTAATTTTATAAATTTATTAAAATAAGCTTATAACGTCCTATTCTTTTATATTTATTAAAATTTTAGCTAAGTATATAGCGTATTAGGAGCTACTATTATATATAGTATATATAGGTAGTTTAAATTATTTAAAAAATAATAGTACTTACTATTAGTACTATATTTAATTATTATATACGTTTATAAAGACGTTTTTAGTTTATTATATTAATATATTAGGCTTTATACCTTTCTTTCTAGGCCTATATTTAATTATAAAATTAAATTCTAATAAGAATTTAGTCTATTAGGCTTATTAGCAATTTAACTATTTAGTTATTATAAAATATTCTAAAACTTTATAATTAGAGAATACCTTTACAAAGTTAAATATATTAGTAAGTTTTAGTTACTATTTTTTAAAAACGTAAATAATTACTATAAGCTTCTTATTATAAATAGGGTAGTTAAACTTTATAAGTTTTATTTTTATTAAGAAGAAAATAATAAGCTATAGAACGTTATCTTTATACTAAAAAAGTATACTAGTAATAACCTAATTAGACGCGTTAGTTTCTATAATTATATATATATTAGGGTTAAAGTAAGTAAGTATTAAAATATTAATAAAGGCGTATTTAAGCTACTTAAAGACCTTTTTAGTAATAAGTATTAGCGTAACCTTTTTTATAGCGCTATATATTAATTTAATTAGTAGTCTTGCGACTTAAAAAAAGTAGTATATAAATTATTAATAAAAGTTAGTAAACCTAATAAATACTTAAATATTTTTAACTATTTTAGTTTACCGCTACTCTATAACGGTTTTAACTTTAGCTAGGTTTATTTTTAGCCTATCTATAGACAGTATTATACTAAAATAACTAATATATTAAATAGAAAACTTATATTTATTAATATTAAAGTATAGCCCTGCTTTATAAAGCTTATATAATACCTTAAGGTAATACTACTTATAGTCCTAGTTATTCTCGCTAAAGATAATAATATTATTAAAATAAATTAAGTAAAAGTTATTTAAATACTTATACAATAACTAATTAATATATTATTAAAAAGTATCTAGGGCGTTATATAGCCTAAAAAATATAATTATATATTTTAATAGACCGAATTACGTAAGAAAAGTAGTTTTATACTTATTACTTTTTTTAATTTAGATTGTATTAAATACTATAATAACGTTAAACTTAGAGAAAACGCGCGCCTTATTTATATAAGTAAAAATCTTTTTTAATTTTAATAGGACGTTATAATCTTTAATTATAATTTTATTAAAATAGTAATAATTAATATATATATAAATACCTCCTCCGGGCTTTTTAATAACTAGTAGTAGAGTAGTAAATAGAGAGTTACTTTTATAAATATATCCTTTTATTACTTTAGTCTATATATAGGTTTTAATTACTTTAGTCTTTTTACGTAATACTTTAAAATAGTATTATATAATTAGCTAGCTGCCTTCTTTTAAGTATATTTTATAGTTAATATTTAGTTAACGCGGAGGTAGCTCTATAGCTTTTTTAAAATTTTATAAATTAGTAATATAATAAAATTATTTTAGTAATTTTTATTTAATTTTATTAATTATAGGGTATAGTTGGTTAAGTTTTAAATAAAACTTATTAAAATTAGTTTATATAGCTACTACGACGACCTATTTAGTTTCTATAAAAGTTATATAAATATATTATATATTATTTACATCGTTACTTATTTTAAAACGTACCTAGTCTTTTAGTATTATTTAAATAATAAAATCTAAGTCGTAATAAGCTATTTTTATAATAGCTTTAACTAAAATAATTACTATATTAACGCTACTTTTATTTTTTTAGTTTAATTATTTTAGCGTAACTATTACTATATTAATTATATATTACTTTAATAAGTAAAAACTAATATAAATAGTTACTATAGTAATAGTCTAATTTAAATATTATTATTTTTTTACTTTACTTATATAAAGGGTTATAAGTCTTAAGCTATAGTTATTTAACTATTACGTTATAGCTAATAATATTTATAATCTAGTACTAGTCTTTACTAATATATCCTTTAATTACTATACGAATCTTAGTTATATATATTATTTTACCTATAATATTACTATTAGTAAGTTTTAAAATAATAAAGCTTTATACTATAATTATTTAGAGCTTATAAATACGTATAAAATTAATATTAATAATTTATCTAATATAACTACTATTTAAGAAAACGCGCGTAGTAACTAATATTCTATTAAGTATATTAACTCATACCTTTAGTTTTATTTAAGCGCTATAGGGAGGCTTATTTAGTAAATTTTTATTATAATTAAATAAATAATCTGTCGCGCCGTACGCTGTAGTAGTAATAAGTTATTTTTATAAACTATAAACTATATAGTAACTATTACCTAATAAAATAAAAAATAATTATAGACTTAATTAGTTTACTAGCGTATATTACTTTACTATAAAATAATATTAAAGGGTATTAAAGATCTCTTTTTTATATATAGGTAAAGGTCTCTAAAAGTAACTATTTTTAAAAATTATACTTTTTTTTAATATCTAATATTATAGTTACTATTATAGGCATTATTAGTATTAATATTTTAAGTATTTATTATTTAAAACTATTTAGTAAGTACTAAAGCTATTAGGCCCCTTTTATAAAACTTAAACTAATTTTAGTTAGGCGTATAACTAGACTTTAAATAATATATATATACTTTTTTAGCTTAAATAGCGCAGAACTCTTTTAATAAATAGTAATTTAAGTTATTAGAAGGATTATATTTATTTATAAAGTTAAGTCTTTTTTTAACGGGAGCGTCAGCCCGTAAAACTATTTTATTATTTTTATTATTTTTACTATCTTTCTTTTTAAGTTTCTTATAGGCGACGTTTTTAAGAGTTTTATATTAGAATAACTGTTAAATAAACTATATCTAAATCTTATTAGTCGGGGTAGCGCTTATTATAGCAACTTTTAAATATAAATTAAAATTAGTTATAGCTTTAAATTTTATTAAAATAGGTTTTAAATATACTTACGTTATTTTATGTTTAAAATAAGCTAACTCTTTACTAAAGGGTTTATTATTATATTATTATAACTTACTAGAATTAAATTCTATAAGCGCGGTAAGTTATTAATTAATTAAACTAAATACTTTTTATAGGTTATTATATAGCTTTTATATACTTTAATATAAATTATTTAATATTATAATAGTTTAGTTATAGATATAAATAAGCGCGTAATTTTTATACGCTTAACAGAAGTATTTAATTTTAAACTATTTATTAGAAAAAAGTTTATATAATTACTAAAATTTTATCTCTACGTTTTTAATTTATATATTTAAATTCTTATTAGCGGCGCTATTAAACTTATTAATATTTTTTTATTAATTATTTAAATAACGCTTTCTTTTAAAGGTAATAGTATTAATTATTAATACTAGCGTACTACTACGTCGCTATTAATCCTTATAAAATATAAAATAAACTTTATTAGACAACGTTAATTTTATATTATTATAATAAAAAGAACTATTAGAGTTACTAGAGCTATTACTACTATTATTATTAAATAAGTCTAAGGACATAAAATCTTATAATAATTTATTAAACACTATTTTCTACTTTTTATTTTTACTATTTTTTTTATACTTTTTATCTTTTTTAAAAATTTATTATTAGCTATAATACTACGGAAAGCTTTTACTAATATTTTTAAATATTTTAGTTTATTTTATAGTTTACGCGCTTCTTAAATCGCTATTATAAAATATTATTTATATTTATTATTATATTAGATTACCTTACTAAGAGCTTTATTAGCGGTTAGTTAATACTACTATTTAGTATTTAGTTTTTTCTATAAAATACGTATATTATCTCTTACGCTATTATACTTTAAATAAATATAAATAACTAACTAAAAAGCGCTATTAAAATTCTATTTTTATTATTAAATCTGTAGCTCTAGTTACGCTATATTTATTTTAGTAATATATTATAATTTCTATATTTTTACTTTTAACTATTTTATAAATTTAATTATTTATTTAACCGCGTCTAGGTTACTATATAATATACTTTAGTAGTAAAAGTACTTTAAAATAATAATAAACTAATCTTTCAGGTATTCTACTACGCTTATTTAAAAGTTATTAATAAAAGAAATAGTAGCGATAATATATTTATTTATAAATTATCTATTAAATAGGGGGTGTACTAAGATAAAGTATTTATACTTACATTATTTTTAGTGTACTTTTTATTAGTTATAATAATTATTTTAATAAATAATAAAATATTAGCTTCTATAGTCTTAGCTTACTTAATAAATATTTTATAGTTAACTATAAAACTATACTATAATTACTAATTTATTATAAATTAACTAATAATAGTTATTATATTAAAATTTTTATTATTATTACTAATATTTAGTAGAATAGAATAAAAGATACTAAAGCTACTTTTATAGTAATTACTTTTTAAGGGTTTTTTACTAGTATTTACTATTAAGTTCTTTTTAATTTTTTTAATAAGAGGACTATTTACAAACTATTTACTAAAGTTAAAAAAAATATTTAATAATTTAATAATTATACTTTTATAGGGCTTACTAATCTTAAGTTTAAAAGTAATTTTTTTTACTATATCTAGCAATCGCGGCGGTAATAGTAAAAGTAATTTATTTAATTAATTATATAATATATTATTAGTTAGCGTATACTAAGTTAACTTTTAGGTATTATACTTTTTAGTAGTACTATTACTAGCTAGTTTTTAGGCAGCGCTATTACTAGCCGATTTATAAACAGCGCTATTATTAACTAATCTATAAACAGCGCTATTACTAGCTAGTTTCTAGATAATATTATTACTAGTCTATTTAGGCAAAGTTATTATATAAGACTTTACTATTTTATTTATACTAATAGGTATTTTATATAGTATAGAGAATTAGTTTATTATAGTTATATAATTAATAGAACGTAGATTTTTTAGAATCTAGCGCTTACGTAGTTTATTATATAAAGCGTTATTTTATAAGTATTTTATTTATAGGTATAAAGGGATACGTAGATTATATTATAAAAACTTAAAAAATAAATATTAAATATTAATATTTAATAAAAATTTATATATAGAGAGCTTACTAGGTATTTTAGAGTAAGATAAAGGTATATACTAAGACGCTAGCTTCGCTAGTGTAGGTATACCTATCTTAGCACTTATACCTAAGCGAGGGGCGCCTTTATACTTATAATAAAACTAATATTTATAGGTATAAATATAGCCGCTATTTACGTTAAGTATATTATTATTTAATACATTAAGTATAAAGGCATGCACATACTCCTCCTTTTTTGAAACCCCTTTTGGTCGCCCCGAGCCACCACAGCCACACTATTTGTTCGATTAATATACAAATACAAATATATATTATTATTTAATAAAAGAATATTTAACTTATATATTATATAGCGTTAGCTATACTTAGTAATAAGTATATATTTACCTTATACTATTAATACTTATATAAGCTTTTAAATAGTTATTTTAGTTTTAATATTCTTTTAAGTATAAACTATAGTAAAAAAAAGCTTATATAAGTAAAAAAGGAGTTAGTAAAGGCTGTATCTAAATATAGGCTTACGCTTAATATATAATAGCTATATAAAAATTTTACGCTAAGTACTAATAGGCTAAATAGTATAAATAATAATAATTAAAAAAATAATAATAGGTTAACTATAGTTATTATCTTAAATACTATAGAAACTAATATTTTACTATAATAGATTAATATTTTAGCTACTTTATTTAATAATACCTTTAAGTTTTAGTTATCTAAAACCTCTAAACTAAAAAAAGCTTTTAAGAATAATAAAAAGAAAAAGAAGATAATGCCTAATAGTAACTAGTATAATAGTATATATTTATCTAATACTATTTAAATAGTATTATAGCTTATTTAGCCTTCTTTTCTTTTATATTTTATTTTAGTTTTAATTCTACCTAAAATACGTATATTAATTATAAGACTTAAAAAAAGAGTAAAAAAAAAAAATTTTATATTATAGCTACCTTCTAATATTTTTTAGGCTAAAGATAATCTTATTATAAGTAAAGATAAAATAGTTTAGTAACTATTTAATTTTTTATTTTTTTAATTATCTAATACTATCTATTAGGAACGCGATAATAAAAATTTAAATATACTTTTTAAAAGCTTTTCTAATACTACTTAGTAAGATTTTAGTTTAAATACTATTTTATAAAATTTTAATATAAATACTGTTAATAAGAATCTGCTTATAAAATATATTAATAAAGATTTTTAAGCAGTTCTAAAAGTATTAAAAAAATATAGTACTAATAGTTTTATTTTTTTTATATTTTTAACTACTTCTTTTAGATCCCTAACTATTTCTTTAAAATAGCTTATAGACGTTACTTAGTAAGATAAAGATAATAGTACTTAAAATAATAATTAGTAGTAAGAGTAGGAGTAGTTCTCTTAATAATAGAATAATAAAAATAGTTAACTTCTCTCTAATTTACCTATATATAATTAGTAGTAATAGTAAAAGTAGTTTTCTAAATAATAGAATAAAGAAAGTAATTAACTCCCCTTTAATTTACTTATATATATAGGATAGAATAATACTTTTTTTATTATAATAGTTAGTATTAGTTTAATATTAGTCTAGTATTAGTTTAATACTAGTTTAGTATTAGCCTTTTTAATATATTAACTTATTTTAGCTAGTAAACTAAGCTTACTAGTTATTTTTAGTATACTTATACTATTATACTAGCTATTATACTATAAGTATTAGACTAGTATTAGTCTATATTAATTACTAATTTATATATAAAGTATAGTAAGTATATTTACTACTAGTTTAAGTTTAGTTTAAAGGTTATAGGTAGTTATTGTAATTTATAGGCGGGTTATACTTAGTTTATAAAGTCTTTTAACGTTATAGGCTTTTATATTATTTTTATTAATTAATAAGCTCTATATATAATTCTTTATAAATTTTTATATATAGCTTGCTGGGGATTTTTATATACTTAATAAAAGGTAGATTCTATCTTTTATAAATAGAATACTATTTATAAATTTTTTATTTTTATAACGTAAAATCTCCGTATTACTGTCTAACCTCCTTAAGGAGTAGTTTAATCCTTTTACTTAAATTAGTAATATATTTTAGATAAAGAAAAATAGTTAACTAATTATATCTTTATTAGTTAGTTAAAATTTTATTTTTATATATATATATTTATATATTAATTGAAAAAAAAGTATGGCTGTAGTGGCTTAGGGCGACTGAAAGGGGTTTGTTTTATTTTTATATTTATATAGTCTAGACGTATAAGCGCTGTATTAAAATACTTAATATAATTAGTTATTATAATTAGTACTCGGCTCTCTAGTAACTTAATACTATTAAGAATATTAAAAAGGATAAATAGGAATAATATTTTAGAGTTAGTTATTTATAAAAAAGAGGTACTTTAGCTAATAGTTTTATTATTATCTATAGTTTGTTTTAAGCCAATAGTATTAATATTCTTAAGTACAATAATATAATATTAAGAGAGTTTAGTAAAAAGTGTCTTTAGACTATAATTATTAAGTATAGAAATATTAAAAATATAAATATCTAAATTAAATTACCCTATAATAGAAAAGCTAAATCTAGATTTTTTAGTTCTTAGTAGCCTATAAAATAAGTATTCTTATTAGTATAGAATACCGCGAGTAAAATACTATATTTAAGTTACTAGGTCTATAAACTTTAAGAAATTATTTACTAGTATCTTTTTTAACTTTTTATTAAGTACTATAGTCGATATATCTCTTTTATTTTTAAATTTTAATAGTTTTTATTAGTCTCTTTAGTACTTAAAAATATAGGTTTTATTTTTAACTAGCCCTAAATAATACTAGCGGTATTTATCTAAGAGCTTTCTTAAAATAGTTAGATTTCGCTCGAAGTATAATATAGAGGCTTTTTTTTAAGTAAAACTAAGCTTTTTATAGTTTTAATTATATTTAAATATAAATAGGCAGCGTTTATACTAGAAATAAAAGTAACTATTCTAAAGAGAGTAGTATAGTAGCTTTTTATTTATATTATTTTTAATATAAGACTATAATCTAGATCTATTAATATACTTAAATAATTTAAAATTAACTATAGTAAGTATAGTATACGCTAATTACGTAAATAGCTATAAATATATTTAAAAAATAAGTATATTATACGCTTTATTGTTATAAGACACTTTAATTTTTAAAACTATAGATTTTTTAAAAAAAATAGTAAAAGTTTTTTAATAAATTACTTAAGCATTCTAAAATATAATTTTTAACTAATAGGACTAAATTAAAAATATATAGTAACTAACCGTAAATACTTAGTATACAGATAAAAAGTAGCTAGATAGAGGAAAGTATAGATATAAAACTAGGAAGTAATATATTTAAAAGGGGGATCTACTTAAATAAAAGTAACTAAGTATAAAAAAGACTAGTATTACTAAGTAAGGCTATAATAGAGAGAACTTAAGTAGAGTAAAAAGTAATAAAATAGAATAAGTATTAGTAATTAATTATAATTTAGTAAATAAATTAACAGAAAAATTAAAAAATAAATAATTATATTTAGTATATATAGTTTCTAAGAGGTAAATAACCGTTTTTATACCTTTTAAAAATAAATAAATAAGTCTTTTTACGGAACTAATACGTACTAATTAATAAAATATTTAATAAATCCTATATTAATTATATTTTAGTAGTATACTATATAAGACTATATATTTATATATAACTATAATAGTTACTACTAAGCTAATTATTTATAAGCTTAGTTTTATACCCTATAAAAGAATAGTATATCTTATAAAATAAAAACGTATATTTAAATATTTACTTACTATATCTTTAAATTAAGGTAGGTAGATAGTAAAAATTCTATATATAAGGCGTGTTAGGCCTCTTTCTTATTACTTTATTAAATTAAATAGGTTCTATTACTAAGAGTTATTTAGCTATTATAACTAAGTAATTATAATTTTTATTTAACGTCCGCCTAACTATCGTAACTTTATTTAAAAGATATAAATAAGGAATACTACTTTTATTTATAAAGTATATAGGAATATAACGTAATATTTTAATATTTAATAGCCTTATATTAGTTAAGCTATTCTAATAATAGTACTATTGAGATTTATATAAAATTTATACTATAAGGTTTTTTATCTAATAATTTTTAGTATTAGGTAGAATTTATTAATAGATATACTTACAGACACGTAGGAGTAGAAAATTATATTTTAAATATACTAAATAAGGTCTTATATTTTAAATATTATCTTAGCTATTTTTATATTACTTTTTATAAAATTACGAGAATAATATAACCTATAAAAGGGGAGGAGAAAATATTTAGTAAAAGAAGTAGAAAATTAAAATTAAATAATATATATATTTAGGTAACGCGCTATTATATAGTAATAAAAATTTTAAAACTTAAAAAAAAGCTGTAAGAGGATTCTAGCCTAATAATTACTTAATATAATTAAAACTAAAATATAATAAAAATATTTTTACTATATATAAATTTTTTACGTAACTTATCTAGCGGTATTATAGACTAAGTAACTTTTTTATTTTAAATAAATTTATCTTTAGTACTATTATACTACGTATACTTAAAATCTCTAATTAAGCCTAAGCCTTTATAATATAAGTATTTAGTTATCTTACTTACTTTATCTAGTAGAGTATTAAGAATAGGTAGTAGAAATACGCTAAAGGACTTATAAATAAATATTTATATTTAACTAGTTAAATAGAAAGACTAACCGTATAAACTATATTAAAGTATAAATAAAATAGGTAGTTTAGAGGAATAAGTTTATTAAAGCTTAAAAAAGATATTTAAAGTCTTTTTATAGAGAATATTTACTAATAATTTTTAATATATTAATCTAGTTTTAATTAAGTATTTCTTTTAGTATTTAGCCTTAGCGTTATTACTACTTAATTTCCCCGCTATTTAATCTATAATAATAAATAAGAAATATCTTAATATAAAATATTAGACTTATTTTAAAATATTTCTAACTACTAATACTCTATATAAATATATTAGATTCTTTTAGGTTTATACCTATAAGTTTTAACTATAGATTTTAATTAGTTTTAGTCTTAAATCTAGTACTTTATATATAAACTACTAAAATATTTACCGTATATAAGTCTACGTAGTAAGAAAGATATCGGTAGTAGTAATAATAATAGTAATATTAATAATAATAGTAATAAGAATCTGGCTAGTAACCTAAAAAAGGAGTATAATAATTTTAAAAAAAATAACCTATAATATCCGCTATAAGAGTATAAGTAATTTAAAAAATTTATAATAATAAAAGACCTTTAATAATATTATACAACTTATATTAACCTATTCTTTATATTAATATAGTAATTATTAGTAATTAAGCTTATAATATAAATATTTTATATTATAAAATTAATTTACCGTATAACTACGTCTTTAATTAAGTAAGTATATATTTATATTATAGTTATAAGAAGGGCTAAGAAAATCTAAGTAAATTTATTTTATAATAATAAAAGATATTTTATAAAAAAGTTAATAAAATACTAAATAAGATTAAAAAGTTAAAATTTTGTAAGAAGTAAATATTAAATATAGTAAACTTAAATATAATCTATTATTATAAGCGTTATAAGATAGGAAGGAGTAATATTAGTAAAGTCTAAATAGATTTATTTAATTAGTTAGTTAATTATATTATTAATAATACGGTACCTAATTCTGTACTATTTTTAATTTATTTAATAGTTTAGATAGAAGTAGAAACTATAACATTTATAAAATATATTTTATGTAATATATAGTCCGTATTATTCCCTTAAATTAAAAAAATAGCTTTAGGGAGTACTATAATACTTTCTATTAAGCTAATTATAGTATTAATAACTAATACTATTAATATATTATATAATATATATAGATTTTCGGGTTCTTTAAAAGTACTATTTATTAATACTTAAAAACTATATATATTTCTCTACTTAAAAGTAGAAAGGTTAAAGGCGCTAGTTATATATTTAAATATAATATTTAGTTTAAAGGCACCGGCTATATATTTAAAGATAATATTTAAATTAAAAATACTAGCTATATATTTAAATATAGTCTTTAGATTAAAGGTACTGCTTATATATTTAAATATAGTTATTAGTTTAATACTATACTATAGTAAAAGCTTTATTTTAGCTCTAGACGCTAGTAAATAGGTAACTAAAGAGTAAATCTAATACGTACTAATAGGTTACCTAACTACTCTTAAAAGTAAAATTTAGCCCTATTATTAGGCTTTTTATTTATAAAGCCTTCTACTTAAGATCCTACTAAGCTAAAAATTATTTTTTTTACTAGCTTTTAAGTTCTTTCTATATCGCGAAAATAAAATATATTATATAATTTTTTAAATTTTTAAAAGTAAGTTTTATATTAAGAATAGCTCTATAATATTTATTAAAATAGGTAGGTAAATAAGAGTTATAAATCTATAGACCGCCTTTCTCTATTTTAATTTTAATAAGCTTATATAATTTAAAATAAGTATATAATATCCCGAATAAGTTATTTAATATATTAAAGCCTTTAATTAGGAGTAGTTATAAACTATTATAGACTAGTATATTTAATTATAAGCTCTATAATTATATAATAACGGCCTTTAACTTAGGGTTTAGTTCTATTATAAAGGTATAGATATAATTTATATTAGTTTAGTATACTTTATAAATTCTAAGGCCTAACTATAGAAATAGGGCTTCTAAAACGTACTAAACACGCTAAAAGAAGATTAAATAAATATTTAGTTAATAATATATTTTCTGTGTACTATATTATCTAAAACGTTTTATTTATAAAAGTTAAGGCTATTTACTAACTTAATTAAAAAGCCCTTTATCTATATTTTTTTAACTTAGTTTTTTATAGCCGGATCCTTAATATAAAAAATTATATTTTTTAAAAATAATTTTTATATATCTATTACTAATAACAATTATTAAAAGTAAGTTAAAAAGGACGTAGACTAGCCTAAAAGTAAAGTAACAGCATGAGAATATATATGCTTTTACTATATACACGGGTACGAGGAGGCGTGTAAAAGGGGAGACAATGAAGGCGCCGCGCTAAGACTGATTAAGCCACTAGCCACTAGCCACATGTGGCTGGTGGTGGCACGTGCGTCTATTACTAATAATAAGATATTTAAAACTATAAATAAAGGGGTTTATATTATATATTTCGCAGTAGGAACGTAGTAGTTAAATAAATTTATAAGAGGTAGTATATATTTTAAAGTAATAGCGGGGCCCTTTTTAGTACTAACTAGTATAGTTATATATAAATTATATAAATAAGTCTAGCTAAGAAGATTTTATTAATAAGTAGAATTTAATTCTACTTATAGTATAGAATCTTAAGTTAGTAAAATATAATAAGCTATTACCTAAAATAACTTTAGGTAATATTAGATAAAAATTAAAAGAAGTAACCTTACTAAAAATAAAATAAGCTTAAAGCTATAGTCTAACAGCAATTAAATAAATATTATTTTATAGTATAAAAAGATAACTTATTACTCTATTTAAAAATATTTTATTAATTACTTTTAAAGCGTAATACTAAAATAATTAAAATATAACCTGTTTTTAAATTCGGAACCCCTAACTCTTACGCTTAGTTTTAGCTTTTTAGTTTATACTACTACTTCTTTTATTTAGCTTTTATAGTTACTAAATCTATAACTCTTTTACTATTTACTTTATTTTTTACTACCTTTTTTTAGTAAACGCTATAGCTATATAACTAGCTATTTAGCCGTAATATAGTAATATAAGAATAATAATAGGGCTTTTTTTTTTAAAAAAAAAAAATAAGCCTTTTAGATTAAGACTACCTAACTATTTAAGAAAAGTATTTTATCTCCTAAACAAACTAGAACCAGCTCTTTAATTCCTAACTAGGTTATTATTTACTAAATAGTTATACTAAACTACTAATCTATTATCTAATTAGGACTAGTTTACTACGCTAGACCTATTTAGATATAGATTTTTATCTTATCTATCTTTAGATAGTAATGTTAGCCTAAATATTTTACCTATATCTTTAGATATAACGTATTTTATATAGGGATTTTAGCTTTTCTATAGTTTTATATTAATTTCTTAGTAGTATTCTATACTTTTAAAAACTCTATTTTTTACTAGTAAAATAGGCGTATTTAAAGAATACTATAATAAGGAGAGAAATTAAACCTCTAATATAAAGAATAATAACAAAAATTTAAAAAACTTTACGAATCTAAGATATTTCTAGGCACTTATTTACTGTGCCACCCCACTAATAGGGCTTAAATACTTTTTTAGTATAATTATAATATATAATATAGTTACTAATAGATTTCCTAATTAGCCTATTACTAACTAATAATATTTATAATATTCTATTTTAATAAGCCCTTAGGCTAAATGGTATTACCTCTTATATAAATTATTTTATAAATATTTAGTATACTACTATTAGTGCTATATAATACTATAAATTAATAAATAGTTTTATTTACTATTAATTATACTTTATATAAGAGTAGTGTACCTTTAATATATTTAATAAAGTTTAAAATTTACGTAAAAACTTTTATACTTAGTAAACTTAACAACGTGTCTAAGTAAAGTATTACTCTTATAAAGCTATATTATAATAAAATACTACTATTACAGCGTTTAGCGATAGGTTACTATAAAATATAATTAGTTAAGAATCTAGTAGGCGGTATTATAATATTAAAAAATAATAGAACTTAAAAACTATATTCTAAACTCTAAAAATATAAGGATAAGCTAGTATAAATAAGAGCTAAGTATTAAGGGAAGACTAAAGGTATTATAGTTATAATATATAAGATAAAGCGCCTCTATAAGCCTTAATATAATAGTAAAAAACTATAAGGCTTTATATATAGTATATAGACAAAAAAGGTAATTTAAATAATAAAAATATAAATAAATATATTATTTCTTAAGTTAAAATATATATAATTATAGAGAGAAACTAGACTATATAAAGATAAAGGGATAGTTAACTATACTATTAGTAGAGTAAAGTAGGGCGTATTAATTTATTTAGTAAAACTTTAGCTATTTACTAACTTTTTACTTTTAGGTATAGCTATAAAAAAAGCGCGGCTAAAACTAAGTAGAATATAATTAGTTAATTAATTAATTTAGCTATATAGACTATAGTTTATACAAATGCCTAAAGTACTAATAATATAATAACTATTTTAGGTAGATTTTTAATTCTCTAGTACTAATAATTAAAGAATTTCTAATATTAATAATATAGTATAGAAGTACAGCTCTAGCACTTCTCTATATAATAATAGAATTAATTAAACTAAAATTATTAAAATACTATCTTTATTACGTAATTAAGTAAGTCTATTCTTATAGAATATTACTAATTTAAGTTACTATTACTAACTTTGTAATTTTTACCTTTTGTCTCTTATTTATTTAAAATAATTATTTTTTTAAAAATCTTAAATTACTTATTCTAGTACTAATCTAGGGTATTATTATAATTTTAGTAGTTTTTCTTAACTTTAGTAAATTTTATTAAATACTCTACTTTAATTATATTATAATAATTTAAAATTAGTATTTTATAGCGCCTAAAAAATTCCTTTAACACTTTTAGACTAAAGGGGTAATAAGTCTATAGTATACCTAGCTAGCTATTAAAGTAAGTTTTTTTTACTTTTAATATTAATAACTAAATTTTATCGTCTTTACTATTATATTTTATAAATATATAGTCTTTAATATATACTTTTCTACTATTATTTAGATTTATAAGTATAAGCGTAACGTTAAGCCGGGATAATAGTACTTATAAATAATAAATATAATTAGTTTTTAACTCCTTTTATTATTTTTTAAAGGTCTTACCTATAAGTTTAGTTTAGAATTTAGTAAAAGAGCGCCACTAGGTTATATTAGTAGTAAAATAAAAAATTTAAAATATATTTATACTTAAAAAGTTTACTAAAATAGAGCCCTAGTATTACGTAGTAAGATTTTATTTTTTAAAAAAATATATTAAGCTTACTAGTTCTTTAATAGGAAGTTTATAAAATTTATTTTATTACTAAGTCTAATAGCTAGAATACTAGTAAAAGTATTTTCTAAAAAATATATTAAAAGTATTTTAAAATATAGTTTTATAAAGTCTTAGGCTTACTTTAACTAGCTATTTAAGTTAATTTTTTTTATTTTAATAGTCCTATTCTCCTTAAAAAAGCTACTAGATAGGCTAATAGGTATATAAGAGTAATTTATATTTAAGGCCTTTTTAAAGACGGGTAGCTTCTATTATAATTTATTATTTTAGTATGTCTTAAACTTATTATTAGCTTTTTTATTATTTACTATTTTAGTAGGGCTTTTTGCGTAGATATTACTAAATATATTTTTTTTACAGCCTTATTAGTAATTTATTCTTTAGTATAATTATAAAACAGATTATTATTAAATAAAATTAACTTTTTAGCTTCTTTATTTACCTATTTTTTATTAATAAGTTTAGTAAGTTTACTTAAGATATTATAAATATATTTACTAAGTAACTAAATAATTTAATAAATATTTTTATTATTATTTTATATTTCGTTTACCGTTTTATTATATAGCGAGGAGTAGGTATACGCTTAATTTTAAAAGGACTATATAAACTTAATATTAGTTATTCTATTTTTATTTATAGTCTAAATATTATTACTTTTATATTTATATTTAATATCGTCCTATCCAGTCTAATTATAAATATTACTAGTAGGCTTAAAGCTAGTGTTCTCTTTACTATTAATAACTTTATCTAAATAATTATAAGTGCTAGACCTACTGTTTATTTAAATAGTATAATAGACTTTACTATTTATAATAGATCTATTACTATTATTACTATTTTAGATTTTTTATTTATCTAAAATATTATAAGTAAATTATATATATAGAACTAAAATAGCTAAGACTTTTTATTTTAATTGTTACTTAGGTTATTACTATCTATATTAGTAGAGTCGTTATCTAGGCTTCTATTATATACTTACTTAGTTATTATAAGTAAAAAATTTAGTTTTATAGTTTTTTAGACTAGTTTATTATTTATTCTAGTAAGTATCTTTATAGTAGGTATAGAGTTAATATAGCTTTTTCTTATTTATTTATAATTATTATTAAAATAATTATAGCTTATTACAGTACAGTCTTTTATATACTATTAAATATAATTATTAAAGTAATATAATATATATATACTATTAGCCCTAATTAGACCCTCTTTAGTCTCTTATATAGTTAAATCTAGGGTCCGGTAAAATTAGCCTTTTTAAAAATAAATTAAATAGTTATTTTTATTATCTAGTAATTTAGGATCTAAGCGTATTATTAAATTACTATTATAAATACACTTATTAGTATTTTCTTTAAAACTTAAAACTATTCTCTATTTCCCCTTATATAGGCTTTATTTAAAAGATAAAAATTTTTTAATATAATTATTATTTTTATTTTTAGTATAGCGATTATAGCTAGTATAAAATTTATAGCTTTTGTTATTACCTATAAAATCTATAACTTATATTTAGTTACGGAATTTTAAAGTTATATTCTAATTACTATAGTATAAGTCTATTTAGCTATTTCTACTTAGGACTTTAGTAAAATAGTAATTATAATTTAGTAAAAAATAAAATACTATATTTATATAAGTATAGATAGCTACCTACTAGAGCTTAAAAGAGAAAGTAGTATATATTTTAATAGTTATATAATTAAGGTAAATAAGTATAAGTAATTAATAACTATATAATAGAAGAGAATATAAAAAGAAAATAAAATAAAAATTCTAATAAAAAAGATAAACTATTTTATATACTTCCGCCCTTTACTCTATTTATATTTTTAACTTAGTTTTTTTATATTACTTAACTTTTTAACTACTAGATCTATATATATACCTACTAGATATTAAGTATTTTTTATTATTAATTTTAATTATTTATAGTAGCTGTATAAAGCGTATAAATTTAGTTAAAAGATTATAATATATAAGTATTACTTTACTCTTTTTTAGTAGGGTTCTTATTATTTATAGTCTAGATATAATAATAAAATTAGTAAAATTCTATTTTAAAGTACTAGCTTATAATAAAACTTCTAAAATACCTCTTCTCTTTTTTTTAAATTTTATAAAAGAATATCTAGACGAAACAGTTCTTTTTAGGTATAAAAAAGCCTATATAGTAAAAATATTTTTTACTACTACTTTTTACTATCTATAACTATATTATAAGAAATTAAAATTTTATTTTAGGTTTAAAATTATACGTAAGCTATATTTAGTTATAGCCTATTTATTTTATTTATTATACCTTTTTTAAGAGTGCGTCGTATAAAAAAAGGGCTAATAGTTAATGTTAGTACTTAATAAATAATATATATTTAGGATATCTATTAATTCTAATTCTAGCTACTAATAGTATTTAATTCTATAGACTAAATAGACTTAGAAATAGTAAAAAGAGTAAATTTAATAATTTTACTAAAATAAATTAAAGGAATCTGTTATAGCTATACTAAAAAAAAATAAAAAAAAATTTTTAAATTTATTAATCTTATACTATAGATTTATATCTTAAAATAAAAAATACTTATTTAGAGTAATTAGTATAAAAGATATTTACCTATTTTATAAAGAAAATTAGTAAAGTAATTATTAGTATAGTATTTACTAGGGCGTAGTAAAATAAATAGAGATAATAATAAAATATTTCTTTAATTAGATATATTATATATTTAAGGGTATAGCCTTTCTTATATTATATAAATTTTTTTTTTTTACTATAGGGTTAATACTATATACTCCTACTATAATAGTTCTTAATATTTAACTAAAAAATTATATTTTTACTAGCTAAAGGAAATCTAATACGCTATTTTAGTTTTAATTCTCTTTTTTTATATATACTAAATTAGGCCCTTACTTAAATTTAATTTAGTTTAAGAGAGATATAAGCTGTAGAATATAATATATTAAATTAAATTATAAGGCGTAGCTAGTAAAATAATAATAGAATTTTAAATTTAGGTATAGTAATAAACAATAAATTTATTTTCTTTCTTTTTTTTATAATTTATATACTACTCTATCTAGGGCTATAATTTTCCCCTTATTAAAAAATAAAGTATTTTTATAATTAGTATAAATAGATAGGTTTAGGGGTAGAATAGGCTTAATAATAATTATTAGATAAAGGTATACACATACTCCTCCTTTTTTAAAACCCCTTTTAGTCGCCCTGAGCCACTACAGCCACACTATTTGTTCGATTAATATATAAAAAAAAATATAAATACAAATATAATAATTATTAGAGCAGAAAAAAAATAGTAAATTAGTATTTTATCTAGATTAAATTACTTATATTAGAAGCTTATAATAAGGAAACTAAAAAAGTATAAAAGTAAAATTATAAATAAAAAAAATAAATAATAAAGGCCCTAGAATAGTATACTAAAAAAAATAAAAATAAAAATAAAAAAAAGTTATTTTAACAATAAAAGTTAAAAGTTATTTAAATTAAATCTAACTAATACTATTAAATTACTAGGTCTATATAATAGTTATATTAATAGTATTATATTCTTTTATAATAAAAAAAATAATAAGACAGAAACTAGATAAGTTATATAATATATTAGCTAATTACTATAAGTAAAATTTTTATATATTTTTATATTTATATATTAATTAAATAAAAAGTGTGGCTGTGATAGCTCGGGGCGACTAAAAGAAGTAAAATTTTTAATTAGTAGCCGAAGATAGGATAAAAGAAGTAGGTAAGTAAAATATAAAAAAGGGTAGACTATTTAATAGTAGAAGAGCTAGAGTTAAATTAAAAAATTATAAAAAAAAGGGGGGAAGAAGTCTAGTAAAAAAAGAATAAGTAATTTATAAATATTAAAAGCGGTAGGTTAATAGGGCGAGGAGTAATATCTAATATAGTTAAGTATAGAAATTGTACTAAACCTAAAGAGGAAGTCCCTAAACAGATATTACTAATTATTTTAGTGTAACTTCAGACAACTAATTCATAGCAACCGTTTATTATCAGCTTCGGTTTTGTTCCGTTTCTGAACCAATAAAGAAGCTTGTTATTGTATGGTTTAACCCAATCCCAATGTGTGTTACACTTCGACTGTGCCTTTGAGAGAGCATTTACGAAGATTACCGGAAGCTGATTAGTGATGCCATGCTCATATCGAATTGACCCAAATCTATGAATAGTGTCGATAGATATCTTGGTAGGCGTTTTCAAGTTGCCTTGCCCGGAGCTTTCTAGTGGGGAGTCGGTGGAGACAACGGTTGAGCCGTGATTTGTATTCCAAGAGTGACGAGACCATGTCCAATAAGCGGTGATAGTGCAGGTATTGGTTATCACGCTTGTGTCAATACCAGACTTAAAGACGTCTCGTATTGGGGAGAAGTAAAGATCTCCCTCAACCGTTGCTGCCGGGGAATAAGTAACAATAGAATGAGAATTTGGCTCTGGGTTGTCGTACTATAGTGCAGGGATCGGATTCGCGCCAACGTTATCGTCCATTCCATAACCGCATATTGAAGTACTTTGGCCTTCGTCTTTTAACTCCGCAATGACGGGCTATCCCCAGACTAGTATAAAATAGATGTTTTCGAGCGCTTCGAGTATTGCCTTACGCGATATTTGGTGTAAGGGGAGGAGGTAACATTTCATGGTAAAAACCGGTTGGAGCGCATATGAAGAACACATTGCTTGCTTCGTGGTACTTGAAGGGTGTACCTCGTTCACCATCAGTCCGAACATCGTCGACATGAAATCACAGGCATGGTAGCGATTGTGGCTGACTTCACAACATTCTGATAGTTCTCTGGCTCCACCAAATCAACATTATCGATCATGCTGCGCGCGTGTTCTGTGGCGGAATCGGACCCACCCGGGCGGCTATTGGAGACCGTATCCTACTAAATATTTCTTACTAATGGGAATAGTTCTATATTTTTATTTTATAAAATATGGTATCAAGTTTTATATAATAATTTTCTTCTTTAAAAAAAAATACACATTTTACTTAAAGGGCTATTTATTTTTCTATACTCTACTATTAAAAAAGCTTTCCACTATTAAGGTACGCGTAATACGTCTTTAAAATAGCAATACAATACTCGACCTGAGGTGAGTAGCCTGGGTCTACCGTGACGGCGGCCACACATGTCGCTGACACTGGATAGTCATGCTATCGATCATGCTATCGATCATGCTATCGATCATGCTCCAGGTCTGAGGTGTGTTCGATAGGCCAAGGCGGTCAGGAATTAGAAATATGTGTTTCGGCTCCAAGTTGTATCTTCAAACGTTTCTTCCCAGGCCATCGGTAAATGCTGGAAGTGATGTGTTTGTGCTGGAAACCTGCAACTGACTGGACTTACAGCGTCATGTTGTGTGAAGCTTCAATGCGGAGTGGAAACGGATCCTCGAGCGAGGTTGAGAGTTGAGCTTCGGTATACGCCAAAGGAGACGAAATTACGGGTCGTGGAAGCATTACGATAGTGCTGGACGATCCGAGAATTGCGCTCAACATGATGAGGAAGGGTACGAGAATCATGGAATGAGGGTCTGTTTAGCCATCTACGATGCGCCCGAGGAGATGTTATGGCTGACCAGAACTCCAGAGACCAGAGGTATGACTTGTGCTTGCTGTAAAGGCGCTACAGCCATACCGAGTCGCCTCGACCATCTTGTTCGCCATACCTAATAAGAGTCCGGAGATCCTAAACTGGCCATTCCATAAGACGGGGCGAAGCTTACAAAGATCGGGGGACAATCTGTAATGGGGTCTACGTGTAGACAGATCTTCCGTAGTCAGGGATTCTTGTGGTAGGGATCTCCTCATGCTTGCAGCAGGTAATCAAACAGATGTCGGAATGCAACACATCCAATATCGTTTCACCCCAATGTCTGCTTTGCATTTCTTGTTTAAAAGAAAGTGACGACGGTGGAAAACCTTGACATACGGACAATGAGAGGGAAGTCGTAGTATTGCAATAATGACTGCTAATCCATCGTAGGTATATTCGAACTTATAAAGGGTTCCTCAGACCATCATAAGCAGCTCTGTTCTGCTAGCAATATAATTCTCAAAGCAGATAGCGAGGTCGAAAGTGGCGTAAACCTATTTCGCCCCACCCGTAGCCAGGCAATTGGATACCGAGACTAGAAAGAGGAGCCAATCTTGAAGCTCCTCACGATGCTGGGAGGACATGGAGTACCATTAATGAGGACCCAGCGAGGGAATGGTGATGTTGAATATAGTATACGTGCAACAGTAGTAATGCCACGCGGAGACGCTGCATCGAAAAAAAAAAAAAAAAAATTCACGCTGACTTATCGATATATGTAACCAGCACTCCAATCACCATAGGTAGTAGAGCGAGCTAACCGGCTCCAGTATGGAAGGTGGGGTCGAGTGTATAATCTCGCATAAACGCCGAGTGCCATTTTAAAATTGCGACCACATTGGATGCGCTGTGGAACCACCCTGATTACCTGGGATCCTAACACTGTGTAGCAACGCATGGCCATACGACCCAGGATTAGCAGGCCAAACAAACTGGAGGAGTATGTGATCAATGGCATCGGCCAGCCTTCATTGTGTGGTGTGAAGTCTCGACTTCCGGCCTGCTGAAAGACGCATGCCTCCCTCTAACCAATCGAAGCCAAAACCATGTCTATAACGTCCGACTTTTGGTAGACGTGCCGTATGCATTATGGGGAAAAGAGAAAGGGCCGTCCAGCAGAATGGGTATGTCTCCAGCATTTTCAGAATATCCCGCCCTTGCAGCAATCATCGAGCACCCCAACCCTCGCCTACCGATGCATCGTACATCGGTCTAGCGCATCAAGCAATTCGGGTCGGTCCGCCAGCGCCTGCCGGGCCTGCTGGTAGGTGAACCACTGTCGCGATCGCTTGTGCATCTCGGGCCATTGGACCTCTTGCTTTTCGACGGTCGCTTCGAAGAAATGATACGAGGCCTTGGGTGCGTGCGCGGTGAGCTGGTCGGGTCTCCGCCGCTCGGGTATGAGGCCGAGGTCGTAGTTGACCTTGACGATGATGCCGGCCTCTTCCCAGGCTTCGCGTTTGGCGGCATCCTGGGCCGTGGCCTCGTCCGTCTCCCATCCGCCCTTGGGGAGCACCCAGCCGCCGCGGCGCGTGGACTGGATGAGCAGCACGTAGTACTTGTCGGCAGAAAGCGGAACGATGCCGGCGACGAGGCGTTCGCCCTGGGAGCCGTATCCTGGGCGCAGTCAGAATTGCAGGCCTCAAACGGCTGCCCAAGCTCGACGGGTGCGTCTGCGGATGGGGAGAGGAGACTCACGCTGGTTCGTGCGGCCGGTGCGTGACTGCATCGAGAGCTGGTGCGCGGCAGCCATGTTCGAAAGCCTAACGAGCGACGTGGACAGCCCGCCAACGGCACCGCGCTACGCCTGGCACGCAGGGCAGCGGCGACGTGCACGGGAGAGACGGGGCCCTGCAGCAAAAGGGGCGCGGGCACGGCAGAAGGGCGTGAGACCGAGGCGCCCCGTGTGCGTGAGGTAACAGGCTCAGTCCCGCGGGGGACGGGGCTGAGGATGGTGGAGAGGCCTGCGCAGAGAGAGCAAAGCGAGCATCGTGGATCGTGTGTGTGTTTTAGGGACGGTCAGGGTCCGCGTAGTAAGGAAAAATGTGGGAGACTAAACCGCGGCAGCTCGCCATGCTCCGTCACCGTCACCCACCCGACTGGTCCGCCAAGCCCGGTGCAGCAGGGGCCTGCCGATGCAGACGAGGCAAGCGCTCGCCATGACGTGGGTTGGGGTATATCAGGAGCGTGCCCTCGCCCAGGAGCAGGCGCAAATGCGGCCCCGTGAAAGAGCGCGCCCACGGCTGCGTCGCCCCTAGCCGCACCTTCGCCCTCACGCCAGCGCTTCTCTGTCGCGGCGGGACGAGACGGACCACCTCCCAACGGCGCGCCCTCAGTCAGTCTTCGTCTCTCGCGCCCTCGCGCCCACGCTTATGCTGCCCTCATGCAGTCCCTTGTGACGCCCTTCGGTAGGTCCTGCTCCAACCATGTCGCCCGCCTGAGGCTCGTGCCCGCCTGGCTGGATATGGCTGCCTGTCACCGTCGAACGCGGCGCTGATCCATCTTCCACCGCTAGGCTACAGCGCCGAGTCCTGCGGATATTGCAAAGATGCCACTACGCGGCGCCGTCCTCCGAACTCTCGTAAGTCGATAATCTCATGGTCGACGTGGAAGAGCGCGCTGCGAAACCCTGCGTGGCCAAGACCCGTCTGTCGGTGGATTCGATCAAGATGGGTGCTTCTTTCCACGTGCGTCGTCTGCCATCCTCCACACTTGACAGCCATGCACGGTATCCTGGTCCGAGGCAAAGCGGTCGCCAAGCGCCACGCTACACGGGTACACATCGATCGGGTAGTGCTCTATACCACACATACCTCGTCAATCCTCGTGAAGACGGCAACTCGTGCTCAATTGCTTAGCCTGACAGCTCTCGGGAAAAACCGGAAGGCGGTCAAGGCTATACTGACTGGATTGCATAATCAGGAGCTAGCTACTACTTCACTTCCAAATCCTTGACCGTCGATGTCTATCAGGGTCTCGTAGATCGAGGATGGAGACGGTAAGCTCGCCAATGCCTGCACGGCATTCCGCTCTACTCTGACACCCCTAATAACCCCCAGATCCGGAACTGTCTTTTACAAACCTGACGTGCTACGACATTGCTGCCCTCATTACACCATACGGTTGGTCCTATTACCAGCTCAACCACGCCCGCCTAACCCACTCCAGATTGCCTGTAGCATCCTTTGCACCAACTCGAGATCAACGACAAGTCATCAACAGGTGGAATAGATACGTCCTTGGAGAAGAGTACATGAAGGAGGCTGCCAAACTATACCCAAAGTCAAAGGCGTAAGCTTAACAAACCGTCAGCACATGTGTTTCTCACGCATCCTAGGGACAAGGCTCGACAGCGCAATGCATTCGACCTGACCGGCGCTGTGCATGAGAGTGAGTATGCGAACATCCGACAGCCGCCAGAACCCGCACATCGGTTCGAGGTGACACTCGAACCCGACAACTTCACCAAGGAGAAGTATGAACTTTTTCATAATTATCAACAGCACGTACATCATGAAAAACCCTCGGAGATATCCCAAAGCGGCTTCAAGCGATTCCTTTGCGACTCGCCACTGCAACGGCGCACCGCACAAGTGAATGGAAAGACGCAGAAGCTCGGGTCATACCATCAATGCTACCGACTCGATGGACGACTCATCGCCATGGGAGTGCTGGATCTTTTGCCCCATTGTGTAAGCGGTGTCTACTTTCTCTATCACTCAGACTTTGAGAAGTGGAGCTTCGGGAAGCTCAGTGCCCTTCGAGAGGCAACACTGGCACTTGAAGGCGAGTATCAGTACTACTACATGGGCTTTTACATCCACTCTTGTGCCAAGATGAAATACAAGGGCGAGTACCGGCCACAGTATGTGCTGGACCCGGAGTCTCTTGAGTGGAATCCATTAGAGGGCGAACTCCGCTCTCTTCTGGACAAGAAACGCTATGTCTCTCTGGCTAGGGAACGAAGGTTGAGAGAAGCAGCGCAACGTTCCGCTCCCGACGCTGGGGTGTCGCAAGGTGAGGCTTCGGAGGCCGATTCGTACGCTGAGTTCCCATACCCAACAGCAAAGGAGGCTAGCGATGCGGTCAGTGAGGGCGTGTCGTTATTCGACCTGAAAGTACCCGGCGTCATGACCGAGGAAGAGATTGAGCGGTACCCGCTTGGGGAACAGCTCATCTCTGGCAGGGGCCAAGTCTTCAAAGCCCAAGTAAGCTGAAGTTCTGAGCAGCCTCTCTATTGTCTCTGACATCTGTAGGATCTCATGGCATGGGAGGGTGGCGACATTCGCGACGGATCTTTCAAGGGCATCACGGCCGAGTTCGTTGCTTTCTTGGGGCCCGAGGTCGCGAATCAAGTAGTCATCGGTTTTGGTTAGAGGCTGTCCACAAGGTCGCACGCCACTTGTGACGAGCTCATGCGATGACGATATGAGATATGCTCTGACATATTACCTGCTCCCTTCGCAAGCCTGAAATGCTAACCAATAACCAATGCATGTGCTATCGATGAGAAACCGAGCTGTGGGAAACAGGCTAGGCCGTATGTGGGATCGCGTGCCAAGTCTGCTGCTCTGCTCCTGCCTCAACCCAATTTATCGTAATCGTGTGCCCGCCGCAGAGCCGCCGGTGAAATCTCCCCGCACGCCAACATGTGCGAAATCTCACTCGTCGTGCGCCCTCGAGGTGTGTCTGGCTTCAGTTGCCCACAGACGTGTTGCTGACGTCATACAGGCCGTCCGATCAAGAATCTCCCCGAGACCATTACGGTGAATCCGGAGGACGGCGCAGCCCAAATCCACAAGAAGATCGCGGATGCCTCTCGGTTCTCGATCCATCGGCTCAGGGTTACCAAGGGCAGTGATGGCACGCCAATCGCCAACACGAAGGATGTAACTGTGCATGCGACGGGCCTGAGGAACAAGAGTGCAATCGACGTGAAGGACTTGGGTAAGGCATACCGACTACTCGGTGCGTTTCCGGCTAACCGCAAGGGTAGGCCCCCAGATATCATGGCGGACAGTCTTCGTTGTCGAATATCTTGGACCTCTCCTCATCCACCCGCTCGTGTACCACAACCGTCCGCTGATCTACGGCACCTCGCAGCCGCCGTCAGAACTCCAGAGCATTACTTGCATAATGTGTGTACTGCACTTCCTGAAACGCGAGTACGAGACGTTGTTTGTGCACCGCTTTTCGGCCGCCACGATGCCCGCACGTAACATTTTCAAGAACAGCGCACATTACTGGATCTTCTCTGGGATCAACCTTGCCTATTGGTGCTACGCCCCATGGGCGCCGGCGGCAAGCCCTTCATACCCGCTTATCACTTACACTGGCATCGTTCTCTTCACACTCGGCGAACTGCTCAACTTCTACACCCATATCGTGCTTAAGAACCTACGGCGTCCTGGTACCACCGATCGGGGCATCCCGCAGGGGATCGGCTTCAACCTCGTCACATGCCCGAACTACTTCTTTGAGATTGTTTCGTGGATCGGTGTTGCGCTCGTGAGCTGGAGTCTCAGCACCGTCCTATTCCTCGTCATTGCGGCTGCGCAAATGGGCGCTTGGGGCAAGAAGAAGGAGCGCAGGTATCGCAAAGAGTTCGGCGACAAGTACAAGAAGAAGCGCTACGCCATCTTTCCTGGCGTCTTTTAAGCCATTGGCTCTGCAAAAGGCAGCTGTGTCACGCACAATCAAAAGTGTCTTTGATGAACACGTAATGATTGGAGGGCTTAGTATCAATAGCTGATGATTGAGGCTGTCAGGCTGAATCCATGGCTGAGAAACGGATGCGTATGGACAAGGCAAACACAGGCGTTCGCAGCAATGGCTCCACCGCAACGCCTGAGCCACGTTCCCGGAAAATCTATCAACAAGTACATAGACTAGCAGTCGCACAGCGGCCCCGGGCGATGCATGGCGGAGTACAATGACCCGCTCTTGCCTATATACAATGATCAAACCTATCGAAGGTGTGCCAGTCTTTCACTTCGCATCACTGTTGGTTGGACGCGTTCGGGCACCGAAGCAGTCAACCATGCATATACGAGACGGCAAGGCTGGCGGTCAACATCACCCTATGACACCATCCACCACCTCGCCTTCTTTCAGGCGCGCCTCTCAGGCTACAGCTACATCACAACATGGCACAGCTAGGCCCCATGTTGCGGGATCTTGCCAGATAGGGAGCGTGGCAGGACTCGGGATTGGGGCTAGCTTTTGCAATTTTGGGCTCGTGCAGCGTACAAACGGGCGCCGTGCACGCACACAGCTGGCGCGGCCTGTCGCTGGTGCCGCAACCGCTGAGAATGCTCCTCCGCTGATTGGCCGTCGTGGCGAGCCGAGGAACAGGAACCCTTCTCCGGTGTGATGATGGGGACGTTTTCTCAGCTGGAGAGCTGAGGCAACCCCCATTTGGGAGGCTGCATCGAGGGACAGGGGAGGACGGTCAGTCAGCCACGGCAAGCACTTTTGCGGCACGCTGGGCTAGATCAGGGAGGTCGAGTAGGTGTATAAGAAGTGCGTGGTGTGCCTGAGCCGTTCGCGCGAGTTTGAAGTGGGAGCTGTTGTTTGTGCTTTTGTGATCGCTAGCGAGCGGGATATACCCCGGTCGATTCACTTTACATCAGCCTCGCAGACTGTCTCAGTGTCTGTCACGTCACTACACGACCCTTGTGCTCGTGAAGCTTCGGAAGGAACAGCATTTCCTCCTGAGGGTGCGAAGTTGAGACTTTAGCCCATTGGATGCTCAGTCATAGGTACGGCTCTTTTTCATGTCCGAATTTCTCAATGCCCTCCTCTTCGTAACAAACTTCTCAAGGTGTCATTGCCGACGGCATCATGATTGTCACGTGATCAGCCCCCCTCTTTCCCCGTGTTCCGTCATGCGTCTCTCTTGTCGAAAGCCGGTTTCCGGAAGAGAAGGAGGGAATGGCAGTTTTCCGTCTCCGTTTGAACAGCCTCCACACAATTCGACGGCATAGGTGACAAGCTCACACTGATATCTTGAAAGCATCGACAGGAGTCACACCTGCGCTAGTTACGAGCCATGTCTTTGCATACATCCCAGGATCATGTCGAAGCGCGGACTGGTCTCGCGCCTCCGAAACCAGATGAGCTGTCAGAGCTCGACAAGCTGCAAAAGAAACTTGGTGGTCCATTCAGGAAACTAGCCAACCTCATGGGCGCATCAATGGCAGCCGTACCCAGTGGTACAGGGGATGGATCTAAGCTACAACCCGAACCCGAGGACGACGAAGTGGCACTCAAGAGGATCGGATCCAGTCTGCAGGACGTTTCTCACCTCGGAATCACCGACGTTAAATCACTCCTTGAGATCCAAGCCAAGAAAATGGCTGGCGAGCCGGTAGACGATAAAGACTACTTGATGGAAGCTCTGATCCGCACGGCAGCCAAATTGCCGGACGGCTCGAAGATGCGGGATAAGTTGACGGGCCAATTTCTCACACAGCTATGGGATGATCTTGAGCATCCGCCGCTGTCGTACCTCGGGGCGCAGTATCAGTATCGGTCGGCGGACGGCTCGTTCAACAGTCTCGTGCATCCACAGCTGGGTGCTGCGGGTACGCCGTATGCGAGGACGGTCAAGCCGAGTATGATGCAGACCCCTTGCCGTCCTGACCCTGGTGTTGTGTTTGACAGCGTCATGACACGGAAGCATGCGGAATTGCACCCCAATCGGATATCCAGTGTTCTGTTCTACCTCGCTTCAATCATTATTCACGACTGCTTCCGGACCGACCACAGAGACTATTCCAACTCACTGACTTCATCGTATTTGGACCTGTCACCGCTATATGGAAGCAACCAGGACGAGCAAAATCTGATGCGGACATTTACCGATGGCAAGTTGAAGCCAGACTCCTTTTCCGAGCAGCGGTTGCTCTTCTTCCCGCCAGGTGTAGGCTGTCTTCTGATCATGTTCAACCGCTTCCACAACCAAGTCGTGGAGAACCTGGCATTGATCAACGAAGGGAATCGATTCCCAAAACCCGTGGCACCTAAGGATTCTAAGAACGAGAAGAAGGCAGAAGCGTACAAGGCACAGCTGGCCAAGTACGACAACGACCTCTTCCAGACAGGGCGGCTAATCACTTGTGGTCTCTACGTCAACATCATCCTGATTGACTATGTCCGCACGATCCTGGATCTCAATCGCACTGACAGCAACTGGCAGCTGAATCCCCGCGCAGATATCAAGGATTTGCCCATTGGTGTAGGCAATCAAGTTTCTGCTGAATTCAATCTGGTGTACAGATGGCATTCTACCATGTCTAACCGAGATGAGGAATGGACCCAAGAACTGTGGGGCGAGCTTTTTGGTAAAGGCCGTGACCCCAAATCCGTCGAACCGCGCGAATTTCTTATGAAACTCAACGAGGTATATCAAAAGGCAGACAAGGACCCAGGAAAGCGAGCTTTCGCCGGAATGCAGCGCGATGAACAGGGCCGGTTTGCAGACCAGCCCCTGGTCGATATCCTCGTCTCTAGCGTGGAGGACTGTGCCAATTCTTTTGGGCCAAATCGCGTGCCTGCTGTCATGCGTGCTGTCGAAGTTCTCGGTATTGAGCAATCCCGTGCTTGGAATCTTGGCTCCCTCAATGAGTTCAGGAAGTACTTTGGTCTAGAGCCGCATACCTCATTCGATGACATCACTTCGGACAAGTATGTTGCGGAGCAACTGAAATATCTCTACGACCACCCCGATAAGGTGGAAATATATCCCGGTATCGTCGTGGAAGATGCAAAGAAACCCATGGCTCCTGGGTCGGGACTCACGCCTCCCTACACCGTCTCCAGAGCAGTGCTCTCCGATGCCGTAGCGCTTGTGCGCGGCGATCGGTTCTATACGCGCGACTACAACCCGCGCACACTCACTAACTGGGGCTACGCACAAGCAGATTCCGATCTTGCTGTAGATAACGGCTGTGTCTTCTACAAGCTCTTCCTGAACGCGTTTCCACAGCATTTTGCCCAGAACAGCGTGTACGCACACTACCCGCTTACAGTCCCCTCAGCCATGAAGGAAGCCCTCCAAGACCTCGACAAAGCCCACCTCTACAACTTCGATAAGCCCGCATTCATGCCGAAACCGCAGCCCATTTGCGAATACAGGAACGCCGCCGCGATCCTCAAAGACCAGGACACCTTCAAAGTGACCTGGGGCAAAGCGTTGAACTACCTCATGGGCCCGCCGGTGCAGGACTTCATGCTCGCGGGCGATACAAGGAAAAACGCCATCTCGCGGTCGATTATGGAGAAAGCACTGTATGTCGCCGACTGGGACAAGGAAGTCCGTACCTACTACGCCAGCAAAGCACGGCAGCTCCTCGCCGCGAAGAGCTTCAAGATTGCCGACTTCCACCAGGTCGACATCATCCGGGATGTCGGCAATCTCGCGCACGTGCACTTCGTGTCGGAGCTCTTCCAGCTGCCCCTAAAGACAGAGGAGGACCCCCACGGCGTCTTCACGGAGGCCGAAATGTACCTCCTCATGTCGGGCGTGCTGGCGCTCATCTTCATCGACGTGGATCCTGTGCGCAGCTTCCCCTTGCACATCAAGTCGCGCGAGGCGGTCAAGATGCTGGGCGACCTCGTCGAGGCAAACGTGCGCTGCATCTCCAAGTTTGGCAAGGTGTCCGAGCTGATGCAGGAAGTCTGGCCGCGGGAATCGCCGCTAAAGAGCTACGGTATCCACTTCATCAAGCGGCTGCTGGACACGGGCATGGAGCCTGAGCAGTTGGTCTGGGGCCAGATGCTGGCCACGGCGGGCAGCATGGTGAGTAACCAAGGGCAACTCTTCGCGCAGATCATCGAGTACTTCTTGTTCGGTGAAGGTAAAGAGTACTGGCCCAAGGTGCAGGAACTCGCTGGTCAGGATACCGACGAGGCGTTTGAGAAGCTCACGAGGTATGTGTTGGAAGCGGGGAGGATCGCGGGCGAGACCGCTGTACTGCGCGAGGCGGCCAGGGATACTACGATCACGGAAGGCGGAAAGAAGATGGAGCTCAAGCAGGGCGACCGCGTGGTCGTCAACCTGAGAGCTGCGTCGCATGATGCCACTATCTTCTCGAATCCGGAGAAGTTGGATCCTGACCGGCCTCTGGATGCGTACATTCATCTTGGTACTGGACCGCATCAGTGCCTCGGTGCACCAATGACCAAGATCGCCTTGACGGCCATGCTCCAGGAAGTGGCACGGTTGAAGGGACTGAGGCCTGCGAAGGGATCGCAGGGCCAGGTGCATAAGGTCGCGAGGACCGTCCAGCAGGGTAACGAATATGCCTTCCATGCATATCTGACGGAGATGTGGGATGAATTCTGGCCGTTCCCTTGTGGTAAGTTGGTCTTTTTGCTTCCCAGTCTGTGAAAGCATGCTAACAGAGCCTAGCTTTGAAAGTTAACTGGGATGACTGAAGGGTCGGTGGAGGGCGTTAAGAGAGGTTGATCTAACCAAAACAAAATTATTTTTTGCAATCCTTATATACGCTCAATTTTTTGACTATATCCGGGGCAACAACGTTTTTTAGCTTATACCTTTTTTGGACTAGTGTCTCGACGCTACACTTTACCTCTTCTTATATGAAGAGAGGTTGGAAGGTACATTCAATAATGCGCTGATGACAGCAGCTTAGATAATGGTAGGGAAGGCAAAGGTAGCCAACTCGCATCGCGGAGTATCTGAAGATCCAGAAAATGTTCGCGAGGTGGACGCTCATGAATTGCACGGATGAGATGTCTTACAAAGTCGTGCAAACGAATCCGCTTCCTAAGTGTTACGCCGGATATTAGTCTCTATATATACATTGATATGTATGATCCCTTCATGTAATGTCAGATGTCCGTGTGTCTCTTCCGTAAAGTGAATTCAGAGGACAACTCGTCCACCGTATCACCCTACCCAGAACAACGCACAGCACCCAAAGATTAGACCAAGGCATGTATAATTAGGCTGCTTAAGCCTTCTTCTCCGCCTCATCCCTTTGCTTAGCTCTCTTCTCCAACTCCACCATCTTCTCTGCCTCCGTCTTCTCCTGCCTCACGTTGCTCCACAAAGTACCTACATCCATCTTCTCCATCATCCAATCCATTGTACTCGCTTCATTCTTCTTCTCGATATCCTTCTCAAGCTGCGCTTTCTCTTCGTCCTCGGAAGTAACTTTGCCTTGCTTTTCCTCCCGCACTTTCTTCTCCATCGCCTCTACGGCTCGCATCTCGCTCTCCTCTTGCTCCACTTCTGCGATATCGATGTCTTCGAATCCAATTTTCTTAAGGATGCTACCAGTCAGGTAGCGATACCGTAAGTGTCCGTTGACCATGGCAGAGACGTCGACGTTTTGCACACCGTGTATACCCAGGACAGGTTGAAGGCCGGCGACCCCGAGTTGGATGCTGGACGTACGATAGAGGAAGGCGAGGATGTAATCGTTCGTCGAGAAGACGTTGATTACGCGGCCGCTCACCACGCTGCGTATGCCTCGCCAGTCTTCGGGGTCGGACGGGCAAGGTGAGCCTAGGAGGACGACATTCTCGATAAGCCCGAATGCTTTGCGTTTCGCAAGACTTTGTAAGCAGGAAAAGATAAGGCGTGCGCCGAGTGAGTAACCAATGAGAGTTACAGGGCGCTCGCCTTGGACCTTATTAATGAGCGCATCGGCGAGGATTTCGCCTGCTTTATCGGCGCGGTACTTTGCTACTGAGAATGGGTTGTCCAATATAGACGATATCTTCAAGAGTGCGAGCGGCCATAGACCAGCGGCCAGTGCTCCGAAAACCGTGCGTTTTATAATCTGACCCTTCGCGTACGACCATGCGGCGCTCTTGACGAAGCTGTCCATGGAGTTGCCGAGCTTGAGGAGGGCTTCCAGCTCCCATCGGAGGGCAAAACCTTCAATTGTTTGATCCATGTACCGCCATGGAATGACGACTTCTTCCTTGCTGGTTAGCCAGCCCGAGATTGCAATCGCCACGCGCAAACGACGAAACTCCTTGTCCAGCTTTCGCGGATGGTGGAAGTTGTGAATTGGTATGAAACCGAAATCTTCGACCTCACGAGCGTAATCATCCATGGCTTGACTTGTCATCTTGGCTCCATATGCGCCGAAAAGGCCACCTACAAGAACCGACGACGAGGCGAGCGTGCCGAGATAACCTGCTGCTGCTGTAGCTCCAAGACCCAATCCACCCATTACACTGCCTATGCCTGCAGCCAGGAGTGGCGCAGCAAGACCGCCTGTTACACCGATGAGGGCTGCACCGGCGACGCCTGCAAGTCCGACTTTCCATTTCCGTGCAGTGCTGGAGGATTCCGCGGCTTTCTTCGTTTCAGCGTCAGTGTTGAGTTGCTGCGATGCTGCTTCCAGGAGACCACGCGCGACCGTTTCTTCATCGTTCTTCAGGATCGAAAGCTTGAGGCGCAGCGAAGAAGTGAGGTAGAGCAGTAGGACTCGCGAATACGCCGAGTACGTCTCTAGGCTGAGCAAGATGAGCACGAGAGAGTGAAGTATCAGGGCTCGTTTGTCATGATCCAGATGCGTCAGTACGGTGTCAAGAGGCGGATACAGCTCCTTGAACACAATGTCCTCATCCTCGCCTTCGTCGCCCAGTCCGCTCAAGCTCTTTGTTCCCGTGTCACTCCGCTTGATCATCCCATCCACATCGCAGTCCTTGACCTTCTTGCTTTTTTGGCTCGCCTCCTCTCTTGAGTTGACCACCTCGCCCACTCGCCCAACCACCCTTCCTCGCCATTCGTCAAAATGTTTGAGCATCTCCTTCTTCAATTCCTGCACCTCGGGCTTTGCAAGCTCTGTCTTCGCATCTTTCTGCCTCTTCTCCCTGTCCTGTATAAGTTGCTCCTTCTTCTTTCGGATCCTATCTTCCTTCTCTACATCTACATGCTCGATGTCCGTGGGGGCGGCAGCCTGCGCTGCTTCTTCCGACTTCGCAGGTTCTGCATCGAGGGGCGTTTCTTCGGGCGTAAACGTATCTTGGAGGGATTTCCGCATGGCGGCAGTCGTAGTCGCGATCAAGAAGGTTAGATCGGCGCATTGGTCTGCTGTGAGGAGCGTGGTGAGGGACGTGTCCTGGTCCTTGGACTGCGATTTTGAGCGCGAGTGCCCGAAGGGCAGCTTGCTCGCGAAGCCCTCCATTCGCCCTTACTTTAGGGACAATCGATCCCTTGAAGTGTGTGTATGTGTTGCGAGGTAGGCATCATGATGCGTTGCCGGGATGACGTCGCTAGTGGGAGCGGGCTGTATGTCAAAACAGTCCTCTTCCCATTGGCGGATGCCCTTGCCCCGCTTTTGGCACTCTTTGTCATCCCTTACTTTTCTAGGTAGATAGGGGTCTACTATGGTTGCAAGGGTAAATAGTCACAAATTCTCCACTTTTTCTCGTTCACGCTAATTTAGGTTATAGCTAATAATAGCGCGTATAACCTGCTTAGTAAGTAAATAGGTCTATAGTAGTAATTATAAATATTTATTTTTATAACTATAATATTTAATTAACGTACTTTATAAGTTTTATAAAATTGTATAACTATAGTACTGTAATTATAATAGTATTATAAAAATATTAATATTAATAATAGACTTTAAAAATTAATATAAATATATATTATTAAAATATATATATACTACTTCTTTTTTTAAAACTATTTTTAATTATTTTTATAGCTGCTAGAATAATACGTTTTTATTTAATTAGAGTATATATATATATATATATATATTATTTTTAAAACTAAGTTTTAGATATACTATAACTATAACGGATCGAATCTAAAAGATTATAATAGCACTTATTATAGAGAAGTAATATTAAAAAAAGATAAATCTAAAAAGTTACTATTTTTAAAAATTAATATAAAATTAATTACTAAGTCTAAAAATACGCGAATTATACTATTTTAAAGAGAAAGTTAAACTAACTTTTATAAGAATTTTAGCTACTGCTTAGTTAATATACGTAATAAATTAAAATTACCTAAATATACTAATTTTTTTAGCTCCTTTTTTAGGCCCCTATAACTTTTTACAGGGGGATGAACTTAAAAAAGAGTATTTAAAAAAGATACCTTTTTTAAAAATTTATATAAAATTAATTTATAAGCCTAAAAATATGTAAATAATACCGTTTTAAAGAGAAAGTTATTAGAAAATTTATAAAAATCGTATTTATTACTTATTAATTACCTGTAATAAATTAAATTACCTAAATATAGTAATTTTTTAGACACTTTTTTTAAATACTTTTTTTAAACACCTTTTTTAGGTTTTTATAACTTTTTATTTTATTTTTTTTATAATAAAGTTGGTATTAGTAACTATTTAATTAAAAAGGAGAGTGGTAAATATACTATATAAACTAATAATTATCTCTTAAAAGGTAATACGCTAAGTTTAATTAAAAAAAGTAGTAATTACTAAAATAAGTACGTAATAACCGCTTAATAGTACTTAATAAATTTATAACTTAGTATAATTTATTACCTTATAATAACTTATATTTATATATTTACTATTATAACTAATACTATATAGGTGTTTGTAAAAATAAAAGAAATATTATATTTATAGTATATAGTGTAATATATAAGATAGTAGATTTTATTAAGTATAGTACTAGACTTTTATATACTTAATAAACTATAAAATAAATAACCTACTAATAATATATATATAGACTTTTATAGCGTGTACTATAAAAAATATATATTAAATAAATAAGTAAAAGAAATAATAAAAAAGTTAAAGTTAAGATAAGCAACTTTCTATAACTAATATAGGGCGATATAGGTAATATTTATATTATTTTTAGCTTAATACTATATAATAGTATATCTAGTATAATAAAAAAGTAGTATATACTTATAATAGCTATTACTAAAAAGTTAAAAATTTAATTAAAATATAAATAATAAGATAGAACGCCTTATAGATTAAATAAAAAGCTAATATTACTAGTACTTTTAGATACCTACTAGATACTTAAGGTGTAAGGCGGTATATAATAATTATTTTAGGTATAATTACTACTATTTTAGTAAGTCTACTACTAAGACTAATAATTTATTATTATTAATTGTTAAATTATTAAAAGTAAGTTAAAAAGGATATAGGCTAGTCTAAAAGTAAAGTAATAGTATAAGAATGTGTGTGCTTTTACTATATATACGGGTATAAAGAGGCGTATAAAAAAAAAGATAATAAAAGCGCTACGCTAAGACTAATAAGCTATTAGTTATACTATAACTAGTAGTAGTACGTACGCTTTTACTAAAAAAGTTCTAATAAAAAAAATAATAAAGTTTAGTAAAAATACTATATTAGAAGTACGCTACTATAAGATAGGTTATAGCTACTTTATATAATACTTTTTTTATAATAGTCCTTATTATTGTAAGTTACCTTATTATTATAGCAGCTAAGAATTAGCAGCTAATATATATTATAGTACATCGTATATAATAGGCTAAATCTATTAAAACTTACGTTTTAGGTATTTTATATAGGGATCCTTTTTATATATAAATTAATATTATAATAACCGTAGAGACCGTAAAGACTATAACTAATATTTAGTAAAAAATTACTTAGTTATTAAGCGCCTAATTATAAAAGTATAATCTAGTTATTTACTAAGCTATTACTATTATTAAAATATACTATAACGTAGATATTATCTATATAGGGGTTCTAAAAGCGTTTAAACTATTATAACTCTAAAAAATAGCGGAACTACACTTAGAGGCTAGAAAAACTAAATATATAATAATAAATTTAGTTAAATAGGGCTTCCGTAATACTGTTAATTAGTACTAAAATAATAAGTAGATTAAAGACAAGATACTATAGATAATAACTAATAAAGAAAGTATTACTAGAATTTAAAAAGTTATAAAGGTTGTCGTATAGGTAAAGGTAAAAATAAAGTTAGAGTCGAAGGCAAAGTTAAAATTAAAAATAAAATTAAAGTTAAAGGCGAAGTTAAAGTTAAAAGCAAAGTTAGAGTTAAAGGTAATAAAATTATTCTAAGCACTAAGCGTAGAGCGCGAAGAGCAAAAAGCGATAAAAAGAATAATTATATAGAGTTAGTATATTTAGGGTTATAAAAGCTTATAAAAAATAGGGAGTATAATAGGTAATAAGTAAGTAGTACTTAAAGTATTACAAGTTAACTAGTAGGTAGTATAGTTAGTTATATTTTTATAATTTTAAAAGTAACTATTAAACAGCTGCCGGAGCTAAACTTCTAATAATTATATAACTAACTTACTAATAATAATAATAAAGGGATAGTTTAATAAGAAGGATAATAATAACTAAATAAATAAGTGCTGGCTAAATAATTTATAAAACTTTTATAATTAAATAAGAGTTCGAATCCTATACTAACTAAAATAATTTTTTTTTTTATAATCCTTTTATACGCTTATTTTTTAATTATATCTAAGAAAATAATTTTTTTTAGTCTATACCTTTTTTAGACTAGTGTTTCTAACGCTACACTTTACCTCTCTTTATATAATAATTAAATAAGGACTTTATATAAGAGTAGGCTAAATAACCTTAGGTATATTATAGAGCTATAAATATATAGTATTACGAAAGCGTAGTAAATACGTAAGACTTAAATACTAAAAATTTTTTTAAATTAGGCTATAAGGACTATAAGGACTATAAAGAAATAATAGCTAGTAGGTCTAAAGTAATAAAAATAAATAGCTTAGTATATAATTAAATAAAATAAAATATTCTATATTAATTATCTTATTATAATTTTAAAATCTCTAGATTACTATCGAGACTAACTTTTTAGTTAGTAAATATATTTAACTAAAATTTTAACTATACCCTTTTAGGCCTAGTCTAGGTTACGTAACTAGTATTTTAAAGTATATTAATAATCTAATTATAAAGTTATATTAATAATAAAAATTTAGCTCCTGCTTATATAATTACTAATTACGTAATATATTATTAATATTATAGTATATTATAATATTTTTTAGATTTTATAAATATAGACTTCTATTTTCTTAAGATAGCGCTAAAGTTTTTAAAACTTAAATCTAAAGTTAACTTACTTTTAAAAGTAAATACTCCTATTTCTATAATTATTTCTACTTTAAAAAAGCCTAAAAAGATTATTTATAATACTATTTAACATATTAAAAATAAAGAGAAAATAGATTATAATATAAATAAGATTAAAGAAGGCCGAGTTAGAAAATTAACTATAAAAAATAAAAGAGTTTTTAATAGAAACTTAACTAGAAGTCCTAAAAAAGAAAATAAAAGACTATTAATAAAAAATAGTTTAGATATTATAAAAAGGGCTTTATAAAAGTTTTTAAAAAAGAAAAAGTACTTTATTAATATACGTACTAAAAAGCCTCTTATAAATAATAAAAACGTAAAAAAAAAAATTAAAATACGCTAAAGAAAATCTAAAAAATAAAAAAAATATAAATTTAAAAAAAATTATATTTTCTGACAAGTTAGTAATATAAAGAGGTAAAGCTAAAAAGTAATACTATAGAAAAAGAGATAATAATAAAATTAGAAAAGAATTAGTTTTTAGCTAATTATATAGTAAGTTTTTAATATTTTTTAATATATTATATTATATTTTTTTTTAAATAAATCTACGCTTTTAGCGTAGTACTTATATTTTAAAAAAAATAACTACTAGCTACTATAGGAGTTCCTATAAAACAGCTCTATAGTATTTTTAGTATAATAATAAAAGACGTAGTATATAGTTATATAATATATACACTAAAGACGTATATAGGTTTATATATTATACCTAGTATATATAGTAATAGCTAGATAATTTAGAGTACTACGCGTTTCTACCTACTATAGTACGTCTATTTATAAAAAAAAAGAAATATAATAATAATAGCTCGCGTTATCTATAGTATATAATAGAGTATTAATATACACTAGCGTTCTTAAACTAGCTATAGTAATAATATAAAATAGTATAAAAAAATAAACTATAAAACTATAGCTCTATTACGACACTAATAACAGTAAATATAGTAAATATAAAATAATTTTAAACTAGTAGGCTATATATCTTTATATATTATACTAATACAGAGGCACTAAACGTCTTTAATTAGCTTAATAATATAATTTATATAAAGTTAAGGTATACCGCCCGCAATCTTAAACTTTTTATAAACTAAACTACTTTTATTACCTACTAATACGCTTTAAGCGTTATAATTTAAAAATATAACTACTTATATATTATTTATAAGTAGCCCTCTTATTAGTTACTAGTAGTATACGTTACAGTATTACTAATAGCGTAAACTTAGTACTATAAAATATAAATAAAAACCTAGTACGTATAGATAAATAAAAAACTAAGTTTTAAAAGCTATTAAGTAATTAGGGGAATCTAAATTAGTAAGAAAATATAAAAAAAGTACTAGAGTATAAGGCAGCGCAGCTACTATAGTTATAGTATATAGTAATTTTACTAAAATAGCTATAAAAGATAATAGTCTTATAGATAAGATAGACGTAACTAATATATAATAAATAAATATAATAGATAAATAGAGCGATAATATATAAAAGGAAGGGAGGAAAGCGTTATAAAATGCCTATAAGTATAGGTAAGATAATATATAATAGTTTAAGTATAAAGGAAATAGGTAGATAGTGCTAAAAAGAAATAAAAAAGTCATTTTTTTATTATAAAAAAACCTATTAATAAGTACTATTATAATTTATTAGACTTGGCCGTTACGGTCGAGCCCGTATATTATATTATATTATATTATATTATATTATATTGTTAATAATAATTAAATTGGAGGCCGAGATCTTATCCTATAAGTTTAGGATACAATTTAGGTAGAAGGTAGAAGTAATTTAGTATTTATTAAAATACTTAATTCTTTTACTTCTTATACTAGTAAAGACTATATAAATAAAGTTCTTATATCTAAGGTTAAACTAAGTATAAAAAGGGGTAAGTTTTATAATACTTTTTTACTTATTTTGTTATTAATATAAACATATATATTATTATTATATTATATTATAATTTTAATCTTTAGATTAATATTAATTTAGGTTATTAATTTTAATAAGACAACGTCCCTATATTTAAAACTATAGACGTTTTAACTTAGTTTAAAAATAATAAAATTAAACTATTTTCTTACCTAGCCTATAGTCCTAATTTAACCCCTATAAAAAATATATAGAGTTATTTAAAATTAGAGCTAATTAAAAATAAAAAGGCTAATTTAGGTATATGAATTAGTTTAGAAAAAATAAAGTCTTTAATAAAGGTATATATATACTTCTCCTTTTTTAAACCCCCTTTTGGGTCGCCCCGAGCTACTACAGTCACACTTTTTATTTAATTAATATATAAATATATAAAGTCTATTAAAAGAGCTATTATAAAAAAGTAGAACAATATACTATAAAAAGTTATTAATAACTATATTTTATTTCTCCCTAACCGTTATAAGGTAGTTATAGAAAGTAAAGGCTACTCTACTAAGGATAAGTAATTTATTATTTACTAGTTTATTATTAAAAATTTAAAAAAGTGACTTTTATATATAATTATATAATTAATATATAAATATATAAAAATATTTTATAGACTTATATATTATAGGTAGTTTTGTAATATATATAACAATAAGCTAATTTTACACCTTAAATAAAAAGTTATAATAGCCTAAAGTGAGACTTTAAAAATTTTCTATATTTAAAAATTTTTTTTTACCTCTAAACCCCTTAGTAAGCAGTGTCTAATAGGGTAAATAGAGTCTACTAGTCTTTTTTTTAAAAGGCTATTTTTGTTGTATTTTTTAGCTTACTTATTATAAAGTTCTATTATTTTTAAAAAGGTGTATTTTTTAAGTACTTTTTTCTAAGTTTACCCCCCTATAGTTAGTAAATATATTTAACTAAAATTTAATTATACTCTTCTAGGACTAGCGTAAGTTATATAATTTTTTTTATAAGATTTTGTTATATAATAATAAATTTAAATAATTAGTAAAAATAACTTTTTCGATATATTAAGTATAAAGGTATATATACACTCCTTTTTTAAAATCCGTTTTAGTCGCCCTAAGCCACCACAGCTATACTACTTTACTTTAATAATATATAAATATATATTTACATATATATATTTATATATTAATCGAATAAATAGTTTGGCTGTAGTGGCTCGGGGTATATAAATATATAGTAAAAATATAATTCTTACCTATATAATTAGTAATTACGTAATATATTATTAATATTATAATAAAGGCATATATATACTCCTCCTTATTAAGACCCCTTTAGGTCGCCCCGAGCCACCACAGCTACCCTATTTGTTTAATTAGTATATAAATATATTAATATTATATTATATTATATTATAATATTTTTTTAATTTTATAAATCTAAAATCCTATTATCTTAAAATAGCACTACATTTATTAAAACTTAAATATAAAGTTAATTTTTTATTAAAAATAAATACTTCTATTTTAATAATTATTTTTACTATAAAATAAACTCCTAATAGTGTTTATAATAGTATAAAATATATTAATATAAAAATAATAAAAAAAATTATTATATTATAAAAAAATTTATATAGGGGGGATAAAAAAGTTATATAAAAGGAATAAAAGAGTTATTAATAAAAACTTAACTAAAACTTCTAAAAAGAAAAATAAAAGCATACTATTAGAAAATAATTATAATATTATAAAAAAATAATTATAAAGGTTATAAAAGAAGAGGGCTATATAATTAATATAAGTAAAAAAAAACTAATAATAAGTAAAGAAAATATAAAAAAAAAATTAAAATACGCTAAAGAAAATATAACAAATATTAATTAAAAAGTAAAAGTACGCCTAGACCTTAATCTAGGGGTATAAACGTAGTAAGGGAATTTTATTAAGTACTAAACTATATACGCAATAATTAAAAGCTAACTATAAAAAATATTAAAAATATAAATTTAATATAAAAATTTTTTCTAATAAGTTAGTAATACAAATGGATAAAATTAAAAAAAAGTATTATAGAAAAAAAAAGTAATAGTAATATTAGAAAAGAACTAGCTATTAGCTAATTATAAAATATATTATTTTAAATTTTTAATATATTAAAATATACTACTTTCTATATATTTTTATACTATAATTTTATGTTTTTAATATTAATTATATTAATTATTTTATAGACTATAATATAATACTCTAAGTTTAGGGTCCTATTTAGTTAAGGGAGAGAAGTAATTTAGTATTTATTAAAATACTAAATTTTTTTATTTCTTACACTAGGAAGGAGGCGATAGAGTGTATAGCTTAGTGGATAATATACCTAGCTACCTATAATAGTAATATTATAAATTATAAGTTTAAATCTTGTTCTTGTCTAATTTAAGTCTACTTATTTAATTAAGTTTTAGATATATTTTAATTAAACTAGTCTATTACTTAAAAAGGTTTTGTTTAATTTCTAATCTAAGTTAGCGTAGCGACCTAACCTAATTAGTAAATAGGCTATACCTAATTTGGAAATAGTCTAATCTAAATAAAATATTTAACTAGCCTATATTTACTAGTAGTGTAGCGAACGGGACTCTATATCGAGATCTTAAAAACTAAAATATCTCTTTAACTAAAAGAGTTATAAAAACTCTTTTTATTAGTAAATTATAGAGCAAGCTTAGCTTTATATTTTACTAATAAAAAGTTTTTCTATAACTCTAATAAATAAATAGTTATTAGCTAACCCGTAATACTAGAGTTGGGTCTCTATATTTTACTTTAATCTAAGATATCTCTTTAACTAAAAGAGTTATAAAAAAACTTTCTATTAGTAAAATATAGAGCTTATTTAGCTCTATATTTTACTAATAGAAAGTTTTTTTATAACTCTTTTAGTTAAAGAGATATTTTAGATTTTAAGATCCTGATGTGGAGACCCGTTCGCTAGTCTATTTACTAGTTAGTTACTTAAAGAGCCGGTTGTTAGTTTACTTAAAACATAAAATATTTTTCTTAAATAGTTAGGTAGCCTTAATATAAAAGGCTAATTTTTTTTAAAAAAAATAATATTGTAAAGATTATATAAATAAAGTCCTTATACCCAAAGTTAAACTAAAGATAATAAGTGGTACGTAATCTAATAGATTTTTTTATCCTTTTCTAAATATAATAATATAATAATATATATATATTATATTATATTATATTATAATTCTAAAGTTTATATTAATATTAATTTAGGTTAGTAATTTTAATAAAAAATACCCCTATTTAAATAGAAACGAACGTATTAAACTAGTTTAAAAATAATAAATTTATACTTTTTCCTTACCCAGCCTATAGTCCTAATTTAGTCCCTATAGAAAATATATAAAGTTATTTAAAATTAAGACTAAATAAAAATAAAAAGACTAATTTAGGTATAAGATATAGTTTATAAAGTATAGAGTCTTTTAAAAGAGTTATTATATAGGAGTAAAGTAATAAACTATAAAAAGTTATTAATAATTATATTTTATCCTTCTTTAACTATTATAAAATAGTTATAGAAACTAAAAGCTACTATACTAAATACTAGTAACTTATTATTTACTAATTTATTATTAAAAATTAAATAAAGTTACTTTTATATATAATTATATAATTAATATATAAGTATATTTTTTTTTAAATAAAGCTACGCTTTTAGCGTAGTACTTATATTTTTAAAAAAAATAACTACTAGCTACTATAGGGGTTCCTGTAAAACGGCTCTATAATATTCTAAATATAATAATAGGAGACGCAGCACATAGTTATATATTAATACATTATACTAAAAATAGTTATAATAAGTTAAAATAGTAATATATAAGTAAGTATTACTTTTTAACCTAGTACGCGGCGTCTATTTATAAAGAAAAAAAAATAGTAGTAATAACTTACGCTATTACTAGTATACTATAAAGTATTAATATATACCGGCACCCCCCGCTACTATATATATATAAGATATAAAAAAAATATAACTAGTAGCCTACTACGCTAGATAGCTACTTATACCTTTCTCTATATTATATTATAATAGCTGAATAATCTTATAAAAATAATAAGCGTAACGCCTAGTACTCTATTAAGTATATCTACGTACTAAAGAAGAAGATCTTTTTACTAGTAATTTTTAAAAAGCTTTAGTATACTATAGTAAGTCTCGGGCTATTTAAGTAGCTAAGTAGTATAGAATAAATAGTAAAGGTAATACTCTTAGACTATAACTTTATAATTAAAATAGATAAGTATATACTATACTTATACGAGTACGGTAATAGTAATTATTATTAACCTATATAATAGATAAAAGGCTATATTACTAATACTAACCTAAAATACGTTCTTAAATAAAAGTAATAGCTTTTAGTTATACTAAATAACTAAAATAACTCTAACTATACTAAGTTTAAGAATAAAGTAGCGTAGTACGTAATAATAATAATAACTTCGGTATAATAGCTACGGAACGTAAATAAGCTAGTAAAAAAAGTATTAGTAATAATATAAAACTGTATAAGAGCTATATATAAAATAGTAAATATAATAGGTAAATATAAAAACAAACGTGACGATAATATATAGAAAAGTAAAAAGGGAAGCATTATAAAATACTTATAAGTGTAGACAAGATAATATATAATAGTTTAAGTATAAAAGAAATAAATAGTTAGTACTAAAAAGAAATAAAAAAGTCTCTTTCTTATTATAAATCTATTAATAAGTGCTATTATAACCTATTAGACCCGGCCGTTACGATTAAGCCCGGTATAAGTATATTAAAATATTTTATAAATTAATATAATATAGTGTCTATTATATTATATATAAAATATTTATATATATTTATATATTAATTAAATAAAAGAGTGTGGCTGTAGTAGCTGTATAGGCGACTAAAAGGGGTTTTGAAAAAGGAGGAGTATATATATACCTTTATACTTAGTATTAAAAAAGTTAGGTAAAACTAAGTTAAAAAAGGAATAGCGCCGCGCTAGCTCGTACTAGTACGCTTAGCGCGCCCCCCTACTAAAAAAACGTTAAATTAATAAAGTCTAGTATAAAAAGTCTAGTAGAGCCACTGTGTTCTCCTTTAGAGGATATATGTGCAGGTGGCATTATATATATAAAAATAAGTTAATTATACACTTTAAATAAAAAGTTATATATTTATATATTAATTAAACAAATAGTGTATATATAGTGGCTCAGGGTAACTAAAAGGGATTTTAAAAAAGGAGGAGTATATGCATACCTTTATTAAAAAAAATTATAATAGCCTAAAGTAGATTCGTAAAATAGTTTTAATATTACTAATTTTAAATTACCTCTAAACCCCTTAGTAAGCAGTTCCTATATAGATAAATAGAATATACTAGTCTTTTTCTTTAAAATAGTAATTTTTTTAATATATTTTAGCCCTTATAACTAAAAAGTTGTATGATTTTAAAAAAGGTAACTTTTTAGATTTATCTTTTCCTAATACAGGGGGGTAATATTTAAAAAACCTAAGTCTAAAAAGTTAGTATTTTTAAAAATAAATATAAAATTAATTACTAAGCCTATAAATACATGAATTATATCGTTTTAAAGAGAAAGTTAGAAAAATTTTTATAAGAGTTATAGTAACTGCTTAGTTAGTATACGTAATAAACTAAAATTACCTAAATATAATAATTTTTTTAGTGTATTTTTTAGGTTCCTATAACTTTTTAGTTAGTAAATATATTTAACTATAATTTTAACTATACTATTTTATGGCTAGTATAAGTTACGTAACTAGATTTTTAAAGTAGATTAGTAATCTAATAATAATATTATATTAATTATAAAAATTTTACTAAGAGTTATATAATCACTACTTACGTAATATATTATTAATATTATAGTATATTATAATATCTTTTTACTTTTATAAACTTAAACTCTTATTCTTTTAAAATGGTGCCAAATCTTTTAAAACTTAAATATAAAGTTAATTTACTTTTAAAAATAAATAATTCTCTTACTATAATTACTATTACTTTAAAGAAGTCTTTTACTACTATTTATTAAACTATAAGTCGTATTAAAACTAAAATAAAAAATAAAGAATAAAATTATAATATAAAAAGAGTTTATAATAGAGGTATAAAAAAGTTAACTAAAAGAGATAAAAGAGTTATTAATAGAGACTTAACTAAAAGTTCTAAAAATAAAATAAAAGAATACTATTAAAAAATAATCTAGAGATTATAACTAGACAATTATAAAGAGTGTTAAAAAAGGAGGGTTATATAATTAATATAAGTAAAAAAAACTAATAATAAAAAAAGAAAATGCTAAAAAAAAATTAAAATACGCTATAGAGACTATAAAATATATTAAGAATATAAATTTAAATAAAATAATATTTTTTAATAAGTTAGCAATACAAAGGAGATAAGAGAATAAATAATATTATAAAAAAAGGGGTAATAATAAACTTTAAAAAGAACTAGCTGTTAGCTAATTATAAAGGAAGTTATTTTAACTTTTTAAAACATTAAAATATATAACTTTTTATATATTTTAAAGTTATAGTTTTAGTTTTTTAATATTAATTATATTAATTATTTTATAGGCCAAGATATTATCCTATAAGTTTAGGATATAATTTAGATAAGTAAAAGAAGTATATATATTTATATACTAATCGAACAAATAGTGTGGCTGTGGTGGCTTGGGACGACTAAAAGTGGTTTTAAAAAAGGTTAAAGTAAAAGAAGTAATTTAGTATTTATTAAAATACCTAATAATAATACTTCTTTTACTAGTAAGGACTATATAAATAAAGTCCTTAATCCTATAGTTAAACCGAATATAAAAAGTAGTAAGTTTTATAAAAAATTTTTACCCCTATTTTTATAAATATAATAATATATATATATATATATATATATATATTATATTATAATTATAATCTTTATATTAGCATTAATTTAGGTTAGTAATTTTAATAAGATAACGCCCCTATTTATAAAATAATAAATATTTTAAACTCGTTTAAAAATTATAAAGTTATAGTTTTTCTTTATCTAGCCTATAGTCTAGATATAAATCGTATTAAAAATATATAGAATTTATTAAAATCTAGATTAAATAAAAGATATAAAGGCAATTTAGGTATAGAATTAAGTTTAAATAGTATATAGACCTTTAAAAGAGCTATTATTAAAAAGTAGAATAATATACTATAAGAAGTTATTAATAACTATATTTTATCCCTCTCTAACTATTATAAAGTAGTTATAGAAACTAAAGGCTACTGTACTAAGTACTAGTAATTTATTATTACTAGTTTATTATTAAAAATCTAAAAAAATAACTTTTATATATAATTATATAAATAATATATAAATATATAAAAATATATAATATATTTATATATTACAGGAACTAATATAATATATATAAAAATAAGCCAATTTAATACCTTAAATAAAAAGTTATAATAACCTAAAGTAGGACTCTAAAAATTTTCTATATTTACTAATTTTTTTTACTCCTAAACTCCTTAGTAAGCAGCCCCTAATAGGGTATATAAAATATACTAGTCTTTTTTTTAAAAATAGTATTATTCTCGTATTTTTAGGTCTTATAACTAAAAAGTTATATTATTTTAAAAAAGGTAATCCTTTTAATTTAGGTTTTTAAATATTACTTCTCTGTATTACCTCCTTGTAATAGGTTTTTAAGTAAAAAATTTTATATTTCTTTTTAGTACTAATTACTTATTATTTTATATATACTCTATTATAGTTTATATTTATACTAGTGTCTCTAACGCTACACTTTACCTTTATTTATATAATAGTTTATATTTAAACTATTATATATTATTTTATTTATACTTATAAGTACTTTATAATAATTTTTTATTTTTTTTAATATTTATATATATTATTCGTTATATATATCTATTATATTTATTATTTTATTAGCCGATAACTACTATAGTGACCTATCGGTTACCTTTTTTAAATTTATTTTTATACAAAATAGAGGTTATATTTATTCTTATTACTTTTTACTCTGCCTATATATACACAAGTAGTATAGCGTTTAATAATAGTTAATAATTTTTATTTATAATTATATCTCCTTCTTTATCTATAATAAATAATAATTATTATAATACTAAGTACGCCTGTCCGTATACTTAGTTTACGAATTATTACACTAAAGAAAAAATATATATTATATATAGGCCCCCCTAAACTTTTAAATATTAATTAGTATTTTCTTAGAACCTCTTTATCTTTACTACTAGCACGTCTAGTAGTATTTTACGTAGCTACGCTTTATACTTTAGACTACGTATCTCTATTATAAATTTAATATTAATACGCTATTCTTCTTCTATTTTTTATAACTAGTATAGTAGTACTACCTTTATTTTTATTATTTTTATTACTTTTACCTTTGTATAGGCTACCGTAAATAACTTTAGATTTTTAAAATTTATTACCTCTACTATTATTAGCGTTATAATTTTATTTATTTTACTATTTATTTTATTATCTACCTTATTACTATACACCTTATTATTTAGAATTTCCTAGTATTAATAAATAGTACTTTTATAAAACTAGTAGGTAATTACGTTATATATAGAATACTTAGTAATATTATTAAAGACTTTTTATTATATATTACTATTTAAATAGAATACGGCGGGGATAGTTTTTAGTATAATTATCGTAGTAGGCGTGTTAAGATTAACTTTAATAAAAGTAATATTTACTAAGATAAGTATAAGAGGAGTAAGATAAGTTTTAAAAAATAATAATATTTTAGTAAATATATTTTTTTTATCTAATAAACGTTTAACTGTATTAACTATAAGAGAGATAGAGAATAGATATATAAGTAGTAGTAGTAATTACTACTTATATATATATTCTTTAAAAGAGAATACAGTATCTATACTAAAGTTTTTATACTAAAGTTTATTAATTTAACGTTTTTTTAGAGGGGGCGCGCTAAATACGCTAGTACGCTAGTATAACACTATACTCTTTTTAGTATTACTTTATCTAGCTTTTTTAATATATTAAGTATAAAGGTATATATATACTCCTTTTTTTTTTAGAACCTTTTTTAGTTGTCTATACAGCTACTACAGTTATACTATTTATTTAATTAATATATAAATATATATTTTATATATACCTTTTTTATATTATTATTAATATTTTATTAATTAATATTTTTATATTTTATAGCTATTATATTCGGAATTATTATTATTATATATAAAAATAATTTTTTCTTAAACTTTATAGAATTAGGATTAATTTAATTATTTAGTATAGCTAGAAACTACTACTTTTATTTATATATATATTTTAAGTTAGTATTACCGGTCTCGACAGAAACCTAAAGATTTTAAAATTATAATTAAATAATTAATACAGAATATTCTATTTTATTTAATTATATACTAAGCTATTTATTTTTATTATTCTAGACCTGCCAGCTATTATTTCCTTATAGTTCTTATAGTCCTTATAGCCTAATTTAAAAAATCTTTTAATATTTAGGCCTTATATACCTACTGCGCTTCTATAATACTATATACCTATAACTCTATAATATACCCGGAGTTATTTAGCCTACTTTTATATAAAACTTTTAAATTATTTTACTACCTTTATATAAAGTCCTTATTTAATTATAAAAGTTTTAAAAATTATTAGTTTTTATAATAGATTCTCTAAAACTATTATTATATACTATTTTACGCTTTAAATATCTAGTAGGTATCTAAGAGTACTAATAATACTAGCTTTTTATTTAATTTATAAAGCGTTCTGCCTTATTATCTATACCTTAGTTAAATTTTTAATTTTTTAGTAATAGCTACTATAACTGTATACTACTCCTAGATTATAATAAATATATTATTATATAGTATTATACTAAAAGTCGCGTAAGCACTACCGTTATTTTATACTAATTATAAGAAATTACTTATCTTAACTTTAACTTCTTTATTATTTCTTTTATTTATTTATTTAATATATACCTTTTATAGTACGCGCTGTAAGAGCCTATAATATAAGAGCCTATATATATATTATTATTTATTTTACGGTTTATTAGGTATATAGAAGTCTAGTATTATAATTAATAAAATTTACTATCTTACGCGTCGCGCTGCGTACTATAAATATAATATTTTTTTTCTTTATAAATACCTACTTAGTATTAGTTATAATAGTAAATATATAAGTATAAGTTACTATAGAGTAATAAATTATACTAAGCTATAATATTATTAAGTACTACTAAGCGGTTATTACGTGTCTATCTTAGTAGGTATTATCTTTCTTAATTAGGCTTAGCGTAGTACCTTTAAGAGCCGGTTGTTAGGTCCTATAGTATATATAGTACTTTTCTTTCTAATTAGGTAGTTACTAATAGTAACTTTATTATATATAAAAAAAAAGTTAGTATTAATAATATAGTTTTTATTTACTATATATATTAATAATAATTACTATTACTATATAAGTATAGTATACACTTACTTATTATTCTTTATAAAAATATAATTTAGGTAAATTACTACTACAATATCTATTATATCTAATTATTTATATATATATTTATATATTAATCGAATAAAAAGTGTGGCTGTGGTGGCTCAGGGCGACCCAAAAGGGGGTTCGAAAAAGGAGAAGTATGTGTATGCCTTCATACTCAATGTGTTAAAAAACCTAATTATTTAAATAGTCTAAAGCTTACTATAATATTTTAAAATCTCTTATAAATTATTAGTAAGAGTATCTTTACGTAAATATAATTAGTAAAGTATTAAATATTATATTCATTACTTTTATAAAATTAATTAATTAAATTATATATAAAGGTATACACATACTCCTCCTTTTTTAAAACCCCTTTTAGTTGCCCCGAGCCACTACAGCCACACTATTTATTCGATTAATATATAAATATAATTAAATTATAATATAATATATAATATATATATAGTAATATCTATAAAAGGAATTTAATATAACTATTTACAGGGGGGTGACATTAGAAAACGTATACTCTTAAAAGTTACTATTTTTAAAAATTAATATAAAATTAATTACTAAGCCTACAAATACGTAAATTATACCATTTTAAATAGAAAGTAATAGAGTTTTATATTAGAATTTTAGTTACGTTATATATATTACTTATAATATATTAAAATTACCTAAATATAATAAATTTTTTAACTCCTTTTTTAGATTCCTAGAACTTTTTAGTTAGTAAATATATTTAACTAAAATTTTAACTATACTCTTTTAGGCCTAGTATAGGTTACGTAACTAGATTTTCGAGGTATATTAGTAATCTAATAATAAAATTATATTAATTATAAAAATATTGCTAAGGTTTATATAATTAATAATTATATAATATAAATCCTTTTTCGAACCCCCTTTTGGGTCGCCCCGAGCCACCACAGCCACACTTTTTATTCGATTAATATACAAATATAAATATTATATATATATATATAGAGCAGTTTCTCTATATAGATTCGCTAGTAATACGGAGCGTATAGATTATATAGTTATAGTTATATAATTATATAATCTACACTAGCGAGTAAAAACTTTATTTAGCTATTATATAGATAATAAAAAAGAAGAATAATTATTAAGAGATAACTATTATTATTTATTATTTTATACTATTTTCTATTTATTATAATATTATAGATAACTATTATTCCGTATAAGTAAAATATAGTTATCTTAATACTAATTAGTAGTTAGTTAATTAAATTATTTAACTATTCTATTACTAGTAGTTAATTAGATTTTTTTATTTACTATAAATTAGTAAGGGCGTATAGAGAGGTTAAGTTATTATTAAACCTATACTATATAGAAATAATTTTACGTATTACGTAACTCTTCTCTATATTTATAAATAGAGGGGAGTATATTAAATTATATATTTTATTAAAACCTTATCTGTATAAAAGATAAAGATAATTTTTTTTAAAACTAAACTACTCTATATAAATTTACTAGTATAGTAAGCTAAAACTATACAATTAATTATATAAACTAAATAATATAATAGTACTAAAAAAAGCTTTCTCTATAAGGAAAGGTAAGAAGCGTATAATAGAAATAAATCTAGATTTATTATAAGAGAAATATTTCTAAAGATATAATATCTTTATATAAATACTTAAAGACTAAACTAAGTTATAATACTAGATAAAAAATTTAAATATTTAAAATAACTTATTTACTAAATAACTTAATACGTATATTAGTTACGTTATTATAAAATTTTGTATAGAATAAAAGAATAGCTAAAGTCTAGTTACTTTATACTATAATTTATTTACTAAGTAAAACTATATTTACTTTATATCGCTAAGATAAGTATTTTAAAGAGAACTATTAAGAATTTTATAAAATAAGTGCGTACGACCTCTAGCAGATAAATATAAAAAAAGACTAATAAATTTTATATAAACTCTCCTTTAAATTGTAAAAGGATATTAGGAAGTTAAAGATCTTTAAATAAGATTAAAAAGTTTAATAAAAAGCCTAATTATTATTATAAAATAACCTATATAAAAGCTATTAAGCTTAAATTTTTAAATTTTTAGCTAATAGTTAAATATTTTATATACTTTAGCTATACCTTCTATATAGTAAGAAAGTTAACTATTATAATATATATATTTGTATATTAATCGAACAAATAGTGTGGCTGTGGTAGCTTGGGGCGACTAAAAGGGTATAATATATATTATATAAGTAATTAATCCCGCTATACTAGTATTATCTAACAAATTTTAGGCCTATATTATACAAGTATAGATATAAACTATATAAATTTAAATAATTTTAGATTTTATATAGTTTATATCCCCTAGTACCGCCTTTAGATATATATAATAATAAACTATAATTCTTAATATATTTACTATTATATAATTTTAAAATATTACTATTTCCCCTAGAAACTAGTTATATAATATTAATAATTAATTATTTACTAATTTTTTAACTTTTATACGCTACTTACTAAAATCAAATATTTTAATATTTATCTATATAGGATATACTGCTAGAGAAATATAATCTATAAAAAATAATTATATTCTAAAAGATATAACAGAAGATAAATAACTATACTAGCTACCTATATAATATTTTAGCTAATAAGACCTATATCTCTATTAAGTTTTGCTAGAAAATTAATATTTAAGAGTTATAGTATACTATTATTTTTTTAAATATTTTAGAGAATTACGCGGGCTAGTTCTACTTATATAATATTAGTCTAAAATACTTATAAAAATAATTATATAATAGATTAAATTACTATTTTAATATATATATTAACTATAACTAGTATTAGACTAACTAGACTATTATTACTTTTATATAATCTAAGTAAAAAAACCCTAATAAGACTCCGTATAAAGCCTTAAAGAAAATAATTAATAAGTTAACTTTAGTATAGAAAGCTTTAGACTTTTAGTTTAAAAGAAAAGTACTATTTTATACGGCGATTATATAAGTATATAGAGGTTAACTAAAGCTAAAATAGGCTATATTTTTAATAAAGCCTACGTATAAAGAACTATTAAGTAATTTAAAATCTATACTATAGATTAATATAAATTGCTAATATATATATTATATTTAATTATAGATATTATATAAAACCTTTTATATAGACCGGAGGTATACTAATAATAATAATAAAAATAGACCCCCCTAGCGCTAATAATTATATTTTTATACGTAATAACTCTTCTAGAGATCTAAAAGTATAACCTTAATAGTAAAAAAGAAGAAGTACTTTATCTACTATAAAAAAATACTAGTTATTAAACTATTTTATATAAGATAAGGTCTAAGTACGTAACTAGTATATTACAATATATAAAAACTTCTATAAGGAAACACCTTTTTAAAGTAACGTTATTTTTTATATTTAAGACTTTAAAGAATTTTTATATAATAATATAAAAGAATTAGAAAGTAAAACTATATTTAATCTTAGTTTTTTAAAAAGAGAAAAAGTAGTTTAATATTTTACTACTGCTGTATTTCTCTATTATAAAATAGTAGAAGATATATTCTTTATAAATAAAAAAGAAATAACTAAATAATTTATTTTTAAAAGAAAGTACAGTACGTAGTACTAAGGTAAATTTTAAAATATAGGTATAATTAAATTCTTAATAGTTAGTAAGGGCTAACTTAAAGCGTACGTTCGTAAAAACCTTAGTATAAAAATTAATTAAACCCTAAAAGAAACTACTATTAGCTTTAGAGATAATATACTAATATATACTTTTAGTACTATACAGATTAAGAACTTAATTAGTATAATAATTTACTATATTTTAAATACGCTAATACTCTTTTTACTATTTTTAGTAGATACTAACTATATAGAACTATATTTTAATAATATATTAGACGTTATTATATATAAAAATAGTATAACAGTTTTAGTTATACGTAAGTAAAAATATTTATTTTTTAATATAAGCTATATAGAAACTACTTTATTTTTTATTAAAAAAAAATTTTATAGACTTTACAGACGCTTTAAATATTTTTATATAAAATAACTTTATAAGCTATTTTATAATATAGGCTATAAGATTAACTTTATTATACTAAAGTAGATTTAGAAGTTATATTACTACTATTAAAGGCGGCGTGGCATAGTGGGCATGTGCTATAGTAAATACTAAGATTTCTTTAGATTTTTAAAGTCTTTTTGCGTATTAGAGGTTTAATTCCTCTTACTATTACAGCGTTCTTTAAACGCGTCTACTTTATATAGTAAAATATAAAGTTTTTAGAAGTATAAAGTACTACTAAGAAATTAATATAAAACTATAGGAAAGCCGAAATCCTTACGTAGAACGCGTTATATTTAAAAGTATTTTAGGCTAAATTGCTATCTAAAGTTAGACGAGATAAAAAATCTATTCCTAAATAGGCTTAGCGTGGCGAACTAGGCCTAATTAGATAATAGACTAGTAATTTAATATAACTATTTAGTAATATAACCTATATATTAGTTTAGGAATTAAAGAGCTAGTTGTTAGTTCGCTTAGAAAATAAAGCACTTTCCTTAAATAGTTAGGTAGCCTTAATTAAAGGCTTATTTTTTTTAAAAAAAAAAAAAAAAAAAAAAAAAAACTACTATTAAATATATAGCGTAGCTCTATACAGATTTAAGTTCTCTATTAAAAATAATACCTATTTTAATTATAAAATTATTATTAATATTGTATAAATTAGTAACCGTGATATTCTTTATATTATTAATTTAAAAATATTATTTTAGGCTACTATCTTTCTTAATTTAATATTTATATAAAAGATATAGGCAGCTTTTATATAATACTAAATTAATACCTACTAACATCCTCTAGGTTTTATTATATATAATCTAGATACTAATTTTACTTTAATAGAGTTTAAGAATAGTATATAAATTATAGGAGTAGAGTATTAGTAAATACTAGTAAAAATTTACTAAATAGTTAGTAAAATTAAGAGAGCGTACGGCTTATTATAGTAAGTTTTTAATATTTTAAAAAATAAAATTAGATATTATATAAGTAATAAAGATATTTTTTAAATAGCTATAAAAGCACTAAATAATACTATAGGCCTAGATAGCCTTATACTAATACTTTTTATCTTTAGCACCTATTTAAAAATTAGTATAATATTTTTACTATTACTAAATATTATTATATAGGCTAATACTATTTATAAAGTTTTAAAGGCTTTATAGGCTAATTATATAAAACTTATACTAAGCTATATAATTAATATATATAATAGACTAGATCTGCGAAAGACTTTATTCCTTTTTATTTAATTAAAGATTTTAATCTAAAGAGAAAAAAAAGAATAGACAGATCTATACGTACTATAGTTAATTAATAAACTAAATATTATTATAAATCTAAAAAATAGCCTACTAACTATATAATAGATATATATAAAACTATATTATTATAAATCTCTTTTATATAATAATCCTCTAGCTATAAAAAAGGAGGATAGAACTGTACAACCTAAATCTAAAAAGCTAAAAAAGTAAAATTGCCTAAGAAAGAACTATATAGTAAAAATTTTTATAATTAAAAAAAAAAAGTTTAATTTTATACTAGTAATAAAGCTGCGCTAAAATAATATTATTATAATACTTAGAGCTTTATTTAAGAAATTTAATTATATAGAGATTAATTCCCTTATTATAAGTAATATATTTAAGCCTATTATAGATAATTCTACTATTTATATAGACTGTATATTTAATTTTAGAATAGTATAGGAGGTTAAAAATAAAAATATAGTTTTATATAAGAAATTTTACTATATACTTACTAGCTACTTTAATAATAATAAATAGTTTATTTTTATATAATTACTAAATATCTAAAGGATAAGCTAAAAACTTATTTTAGCCTTAGGCGTAATACTTTTTAAATTATATAGTATAAAATACAAATTATAAAATATTATTTAAACTTATATATAATTTAAGGATCTACTACTCTATATGCTATATATAAAACCCCTAAAAGAGATAGACTACTTTTTTCTTTTTAGTATAATTTTTTAAGTTATACGCCTCTTATATAGTATAACTAAATTAGGTTTATACTAATTTAAAATATACTATAACTACTATATTAAAAGACTAAAAATATTCTTCTCTATGTATAATCTATACCTATTTATAATAAAGAAAGAAGTAGAGACTTTTAACTTAATAGGTATATAAACAGATAATACTTTAAATATTATTTTACTTACTTTTTCTAATAAAGAAAAAAATAAACTATAAGCTATAGAGTTCTATATAAAAAATAAGTTATTTTTTTCTATATATAAACCTCTAGAGTTTAATAGAGTAAAAATTATTTTAAAAAAAAATAAGATAATTACTATAAGTTAAAAATAATAGAGCAAAGGCCTCTATATAATAAATTTAATTAATTTAAAAGTTTAATAGCAGTATATTAAGTAGTATATAAAAAGTATATATATTACTTTTATCTATTAACTAAAAGCTATATTTAACCTCTCTATAGCTATATAAATAAAGAGTTTACTATATTAAAAGTAAAAGTACTAAATAAGAGAATTAAGTAACAGATTAAAAACGCAGAGAAAGAAGTTTTATATATTTTATTAAACTTTTAACGTACAAAACTTTTTATTTTTATAAATAAATTTTTTATAAATAACTAAGATCTTAGCTTATAGCTTAAATATTTTATTATTTTTAAAGTTAAAAATTATATAGATACTAAGTTTACTATATATAGTAATATTATTTATTAAAGCTTAACTAAATATAAATAAGTTACGTAAAGTATTCTTACTAGTAAATTATATAAAATAGTTAAAAGCTTTAATATAGCTATTACTCTTAATATAACTATTAATAAATTTTTTTATATAATTAATCTTTTACTAGCCCCTATAGCAGTTTATATAAATTTAAAATCTCTATATAAATATTTTATTAAGCTTAGTACAATAAATAAGAAAAGGCTTATAATAAATATTATATTTTTTTACTAATTATATAAGAACTGCGAGATCTCTAAAGTATAGTAAATAGTAAAAAAAAATAATTCTATAAATACTTTTATAAAAAATAAACTAAATAGTTCTCTTATATAATTAGTATCTTTTAATACTCTCTTTTATAGTATTAAAGTTTTAGTTAATAGACTAGAGCCTGTATAAAAGGCCTAATAAAGTATTTTATATATTTTTTATATTTTAAATTAGATATCCCCTATTATATAAATTACTTTTTAGTATATTTTTTTTTATATATTATATTCTTTTACTTTATCGCACGAAGGTTAAAAGGAAAACTTTTAAAATATTATACCTAAAAAAAATAAAAATAAAAATAAAAAAAACCCCTTTACTTTTTTTATATATCCCTAATCCTTCTCTATATTAATAAAGAAAAAATAAAGAAAAAATAAAAAAAAAATAAAAAAAATACTTATATACTTTAAGTATAATACTTATACTAAGCCCTGCGTAACTATTATATATAAAACCTATATATATTACTTTAAAATACGACTAAAATATAATACTTTATAAAGGGTAAAAATCTAGTATTACTATTATATTTTTATATATATAGCTATAGTTTAAGTACTTTACGTAACTATATTAGGAGCGTATAATATTTATATATTAATTAAATAAAAAGTGTAACTGTGGTAAGGAGCGTATAAAAATAGCTTTTATAATAAAGAATTTTTATAGTAAAAAAAAGTTAAATTAGTATTATTAGGTAAAATAATATTTATATTATATAAAAGTAACTAGTATACTCTATATTTATTATTTTATATATATATATTTATATTTATATACTAATTAAATAAATAGTGTAGCTGTGGTAGCTTAGGGCAACTAAAAGAGGTTTTAAAAAAGAAGGAGTATATATATACCTTTATACTTAATATATTAAAAAATTTAGATAAGGCTAGATTAAAAAAGGTATAGCGCCGTACTAACTACTAGCGTACTTAGTGTACTAGCGTGCTTAGTACGCCCCCCTAAAAAAATATTAAGTTATAAAACTTTAGTATAAAAAGTTTAGTACGGAAACTATATTCTTCTTTAAAGATATATAGGTAGTAGTAGCTACTATTACTTATATATCTTTCTATTCTTGCAGTTAATATAGTTAAATATTTATTAAATAAAAAAAATATACTTACTAATATAATTTTTAAAATATTTTTTAAAGATACGTTACAGTATATATACTAAATCTATTACTAATAGTATCTAGCTCCTATATAGTATAGTCTTCCTTTTATTAATACTAATAAAAAGATAATTCTAATTAATCTTAAGGCATTTAGTATAGCTACCTAAGCTCTTTCTTTAGTATCTTTCTACTTAATAAGGGGTAATAAAGATATAACGCTAGTAGACGCTCGCTAGTATAAGTATTTTATTTATCTAATAGTAGCTAACAGAGGGGTTAATTATAATAAAATTATAATTATTTTTAATAATAGGTACTACTCTAGGCTAGATAAGTTAATTAGACTATTAATAAGAGAGGTAGTTAGAGTTGTAAACGTTAGGTTAGTAGTATTAGTAGTAGCAGCTTTAATAGGCGGGAATACAATAAAAATAGAGGAAGTAAAAAAATATAATATATAATTTATAGTAGAGTTAATAGGCGAGATAAGTATTTTATAGATATAGTAGGTACTCTTTAGTATAAAAAATATAGTAAAGGCAGCGGCAATAGTAAAAGTAATAGTAATAATAGTAATAGTAAAGGTAATAGACGGTAAAGCCTTTAATAGGTAGAGATACTAAGGTAATTAAAATTTAAAAGTTTTAGGGGGGCCTATATATATTTATATATATTTTATTTAGTATATAGGCTAGGTAAGCTATATAGAACGTACTTAGTATCGTAGTTATTTTTAGGTAAAAAAGGATTTGCAATTATAAATAAATATTAACTATTATTAAACGCTACACTATCTTTATAGGCGGAGTAAAAAGTAATAGGAATAAATATAACTTCTATTATATAAAAATAAAGTTAAAAAAGTGACCGATAGGTTACAATAGTAGTTATCGGCCTATTATTTTATAAAATATTATTATACAGAAAGAATTATATAAGAATATATATATATATTAATATAAAAAACTAATAAAAATACCCTATTAGCAGCCGTTCTAGTAGAAATAGTAACCTAAATTTAACTATTAAGGGTAGGAGCCTATATAAAGGTAAAGCTAAATATAACTATAATTTATTATAGTTATTATTACTACTGTTTATATAAAACTAAAGCTATTTTAAAAGTTTTATTAGAGGTTAACTCTATATAAAAAAAGATCGCTAGAAAGTTAGAAAAGAAAAAAATAATATTTAAAACTATATACGGAGATAATAATAGATAAAAACTAAAAAAAAAAAAATTATAAAGAAGAAAAAGTCTTTTTTTTTTTTTTTTTTTTTTAAAATAGACGCTAATATTTAGTATACCTGCCTAATTAGGAAATAGCTATATATACCCCTTTTTAAGTCCTTATAAACGTCTCTTTTTAATAGCCTATTTTTACTTCTATTTTTAAACTAATATTATATAAAGTTATATTAGATTACTATTTTATTATAAATCTAATTAGGCTTAGTTCGCCACGCTAAGCCTATTTAAAGATAGCTTTTTATTTTATTTAACTTTAGATAATATTAGTTTAAAATATCTTTAGATATAACATGTTCTGTATAAGGATTTTAGCTTTTTATAGTTTTATATTAATTTCTTAGCAGTACCCTATATTTTTAAAAATTTTATATTTACTACGTAAAGTAGGCGCACTTAAAGAAGCGCTGTAATAAAGAAAGGAATTAAACCCCTAATATATAGAAAAACCTTAAAAATTAAAAAATTTTAGTATTTCTAGATATATGCCTACTGTGCCACCCCGCTAAGAAAAAGTCTTTTTATATATATTATTATTCTATATAGCTTTAGACCGGCCTTTTTTAATAATTATATAATAACTCTTTACTTTTATTTACTATAATTTTACTTTTTATTTTCGCGTAACGTATAAAGTTATTAACTCTTTATTTTAGTTTACTATAATTTTAATTAATAAGTAGTAGTATATTATATTATTTTATTTCTTATTATTATATAACGCGCGAATAACAGACTATAATTTAGTTATATAAAGAGATATTAAGATAAAGGAATACTTGTATAGAAAAGAGAACTACTTATTTATATATAAAAAGAGATATAGAAGAATAAAGTATTTATATAGTATTACTATAAAAAGAAAAGTTACTAGTATATATAGAATAGTTAATCTAAATAGATTTACTAGTAATATAGAGCGTATAGATTTTATAACTCTAGTTATATAATTATATAATCTATACTAGTAAGTAAAAACTTTATTTAACTATTATATATATATATTTATATTTTAATTAAACAAATAGTGTGGATGTAGTGGCTCAGGCCGACTATTTTAGCTATTATATAGATAATAAGAAAGAAGAATAATTATAAAGATATAACTATTATTATTTATTATTTTATACTATTTTCTATTTATTATAATATTATAGACGACTATTACTCCGTATAAGTAGAATATAGTCATCTTAATAATATATATATATTTATATATTAATTAAATAAATAGTATGGCTGTAGTAGCTCGGGGTAATTAGAAGGGGTTTTAAAAATAAATTTTTACCTAGCTTTTTCGACACATTAAGTATAAAGGTATATATATACTCTTTCTTTTTAAAACCCCTTTTAGTTACTCTAAGCTACTATAGCCACACTACTTTGTTCGAATAATATATAAATATAATAAAATATTAACGTACTATATTTTATTATTATTATATCTAAATTATTATAAAGCTATTGTATAAAATATATAGTTAAGTAGTATATTAGTTATATATTTTAAAATAAAAGTACGATATTAAAAGTATAACTCTATTAAAAAATAAGTAAAAGTATAAGAAATCTATCTCTTTTTATATATTATATATTTATTATATACTTATATTATATACTTATATTTTTGTAAACTGATTATATAGTTTAATAAAAAATTTTATATTAAAAACTTAAAATATTTATTAAACTTACTATTAAAATAATAAAATACTATTAATAGTTTATTAATAAAGTAATGTATATATTACCTTAACTTATAATAACTTTCTATTAAAAAATATATAAATATTTTTAAATAATTTCGACAGAGCCCTAGAGAGTTTAATATTATTATAAATAATTAATATAAAATATTTTATTTTATTTAGTTATATTTTAAGCTATTTACTCTCGAGTATAAGTATAGAAGACTTATTTATTCTTTTTAAATTACTATTTTATATATATTTATATATTAATCGAACAAATAGTGTGGCTGTAATAGTTTGGGGCGACTAAAAGGGGTTTTAAAAAAGGAGGAGTATATATATACCTTTATTTACTATTTTATATTATATTTAACCCTGCCTACTAATATCGTAAACTAATAAGGTTATTATAAACTTATTATCCTCTATTTTTAAAATCCCTTTTGGTCGCCTCGAGCCACTATAGCTACACTTTTTATTTAATTAATATATAAATATATATATAGACTTTTTATATAATTTAAAGTAATATTTTTCTATCTAATTCTATACTAAGTTTTTATATTACCCCTTAAACTTTTTATAAAAATAATAATACTATAAACTGCTGTCTAAAGTACGTTATGTATATACCTAATTTATTTAGCCTTATAAAATAAAAAAGAAGCTATACTTACTATTATTATTACCTACACCGCCTATAAATAAAAAGAGAATAATATTTACTATCTAGTTAGTAATACCTACTAGATAAGAATAAAAACGTATACTTACTTAACCTATCTGCCTTAGTAAGCTGTTCTAAAGTTTATAATACTTAAATCGTCTTTTTTTTTATATTAGAATTTATAAGTATACTAATAGATTTATTTTATTTTATTAGTTTATTGCTTAAATTATTTTATTACTACTAGTTTTATTAACTACGCTAAGTTTCTTAGTTCTTTTCTATTAACTATCTACTTTTATAAAGCCCATATAAAGGTATATATATACTCCTCCTTTTTTAAAATCCCTTTTAGTTGCCCTAAGCTACTACAGCTATACTATTTATTTAATTAGTATACAAATATATATATAAAGCCCTTATTTTATTAGCTTAGAATCTATTTATATAAAATAGTAGTATATTAAGAAGGACTTAAAAATAATTAGAAATAATATATATAAAAAGGCTATTTTCCGCTAGCAGATTACGTACGCGTAGATTAATATAATATTTATTTATAAACTATATATAAATAAAAAAATTATATTTTCCTAATATTAAATTTTATTTGTATTTAAAGTATTACTATTACTAGGAGCGATTAGTATAATAGGCAGTATAATAGGTAATTAGCTAAAATTAATATAGTAATAAAACGTTTTTAAAAAAAAAACTTATAGAGATATAATACAGTAAAATACTTTTAAGTAAAAGTTAATAATATAGTATAAAGTATATAATAAATAACTAAACTTATTTTAAAAGCTAAATATTTTATTATAATTACTAGATAACAGCCTAATAATTTTATTAGTTTTAAAGTTTACAGGTTTAGTAATTAGATTAACTAACTACTTTATATATAATTATAAGTAGTAATTACTAATAACGCCTAATATAATTACGAGTAGTTACTAGTTTATAAATATAAATTATAGTATAAGCGTTACGTTATTATATTTAGTAAAGTACCTTACTCTTGCTAAAAAAAGGAGTATAACTTTAAGAGTTTTAAATTTATATTACTCGTACGTACTCTTACCGTATATATAAACTATTTAGTACTTATTAAGTTTTTATTATTATATTATATCGCGACTTTTAATAGTTCGTAAAGTACGCTAATTAATATATTAAGTAATATATTTTTTTATACTAACTATCTATTATCCTTCTTTTAAAAATCTCTTCTTACTTACTTCTAAATATTCTTTATAGCGTTAAGCTATAACGCTTTTTTATATTCTAATAACTTTTATCTTACGTTATTTTAATTAAAATTATATATACTCTTTATACTATAGACTATAGTCTTTAATACAATTAGTTACTTATTAAAGAGTTTTACTATTTTTTTACTCTAGTATTCTATAGTATTAATATTAATATATATTAATATTATTATTATTAATTATTAAAAGTAAGTTAAAAGGAATAGAGGCTAGCCTAAAAGTAAAGTAATAGTATGAGAATATATATACTTTTACTATATACACGGTTATAAAGAGACGTATAAAAGGAAAGATAATAAAGACGCTATACTAAGACTAATAAGTTACTAGCAATACTATAGCTAGTAGTGACACGTACGCTCCTACTAAAAAAGTTTTAATTAAAATAAAGTTTAGCAAGGGTACTATATTAGAAGTATACTATTATTATTATTATTATTATTAGTAGTAGTATATATTTTATTTTTATTTTTCTTTATTAATTATTAATTATTTAATATAGTAATTTAACTATAGTAATTTTATATTAATATTATTAATTTATTTAGCAATACTTTTAAACAGTAATTGTTTAGCTTATTTATAAAATATTATAGTTTTTTTAAATATATAGTTAAGTCTACACCTATACTAATAATATTATTTTAATTAAATATAAACTTTTATAGGCTATCTATAAAAAAATAGTAATAAAATAGTAATATTAGATATATTTACTACTTTACGTGATTTATTTATTTAGTTTAATTTAAAAGTTTAAAGTATATATTATACTTTATAGTATAGATAAAAGTAAGTCTACTATATATATTTTACGAAAATTTTATTTTTTATAGGGGAAAAAAAGCGTAATTAAAATAGTTACGTTTTTAAAATATTATATACTATTAATTACTAAGTCTAATAATATATAACTAATACCGTTTTAAAGAAAAAATTATAAAAAATACTATAAGTATATTAGTAACTGCTTATAAATTATATAAAATACATTAGAATTATATAAATATAGTAATTATTTAAACCGCTTTTTTAAATTCCTATAACTTTTTAGTTAGTAAATATACTTAACTAAAATTTTAATTATATCCTTTTACGCCTAGTCTTAGTTGCGTAGCTAGTTCTCTATAGTATATTTGTAATTTAATAATAAAATATATTAATAATAAAAATTTAGCCTATACTTATATAATTCCTATTTACGTTATATATTACTAATATTATAATATATTATACTGTCTTTTTAATTTTATAAACTTAGGCTTTTATTTCTTTAATATATTATAATAATTATAAAGGTATATACATACTCCTCCTTTTTTAAAACTCCTTTTAGTTGTCCCGAGCCACTATAGCCATACTTTATATTTAATTAGTATATAAATATATAAATATATATTGTAATATTTAATAAAACTTAAATTTAAAGTTACTCTTTTTATAAAAGTAAATACTCTTATTATAATAAATATTTTTATTTTAAACGAAGTCCTATTAGTATTTATAATACTAGATTTTATATTAAAAATAAAATAATAATAATAATAATATAAATAAGATTAAAGGGGATCCAGTCTCTAAAATAATTTAAAGAGTAAATAAAATTATTAATAAAGACTTGATTAAAAGCTTTAAAAAATAAAAGACTATAATTAAAAAATAGTCTAAATATTATAAAAAGGTTTTTATAAAAGTATTTTAAAAGAGATACGTTATAATATTAATATATATATAATAATCCTATAATTAATTATAAAAACGGAAAATAAATATATTAAAATACTTTAAAAAAGTATTAAAAATATAAATATTAAAAATATAAATATTAAAAGTATAAATATTAAAAGTATAAATATTAAAAATATATATATTAAAAATATAAATATTAAAAATATAAATATTAAATATATAAATATTAAAAGTAGAAATATTAAAAAATAATTATTAAAAATATAATATTTTCTAATGAGATTATACTGTATATAGAAGAGATTAAAAAAGAGTATTATATAAAAAAAAGTAATAATAAAGATTAAAAAAAACTAGCTATGACCTAAATAAAAGTAAAGTATTTTAATATTTTAATATATTTTAATATATTACGTTTTATATATGTTTACGTTATAGTATTATATAAAGAAAAGTAAAGTATAGCGTTAAGACACTAGTCTAAAAAAGGTATAGGCTAAAAAAAGTTATTTTTTTAGATATAGGTAAAAAAATAAGCGTATATAAAAATTTTAAAAAATATATTTAATTTAGGTTAGTAGGTAACTTAAACTTATAGTTTTAGTATATAGCTTAGCGTATAGCTTAGCGTACTAAAGTTTAGTACCCTAGTATAGGACTACTATTATCTTTTTTTTTTTTTTTAGGCTAGGCTACTATAGTACTATTATATTATAATACGCCTACTTTACTATATTATTATTATTATTATTATTATTAAAGTTCTATAATAGGATCCGAGCAGCGTTTATTCTTAGTAGTATAACTTATAGAGTATAGTTAGCTAACTTTTATTATAAATATATTAATAGCGACTCTGCGTATTGTAATTACCCTTAAGGGTAAAACTATAATAACTAAGCCTTATATACCCGTTTATAAAGGTATACCCGATAATAACCTATATATATAAGTAATAAAGGTAGTTATAAAGTACTTATCGCGTATACGGGCGTACGCTAATAAAATTAATACTAATAAAGTTAATACTAATAAAATTAACGCCGATAAAGTTAACGCTAATAAAATTAATATTAAAGTTAATACTATAGGAGCCCTTAATATACTAAAAAGAGAATATTATAAAACTACGTATCGCGTACTTACTAAAGCTAAAAAAAAAAGAAGAGAAATAAGTATATAGTAATAATAGTAGAAAAAAATATTAAATTATATTTACTAGTATAGTACGTCTAGATATAGTATATTATATATAAAGGCATACACATACTCCTCTTTTTGTAAAACCCCTTTTAGTCGCCCCGAGCCACCACAGCTACACTATTTGTTCGATTAGTATATAAATATAATATAGTATATTATAAATAATTATAATCTAGTTATATTATAAAATATTAAACTATAATAGCTTATATTAAGATTATATAGGGGAGAGATAGTAAAAGAATAAAAGATAGACTTTATACTAGAAATAATAGAGGGCGTATAGTTATAATAGGTACTTAACGTAGTAGTAGTTATTAAAATAAATATAGTAACTACTACGCGTTAAAAAAAGAAAAAAATAAATAGATATATTATATTACGTATACGCCTAAGTGTTAGTAGGTATTTATATATTAGTAAGGGTAGAGGATTTAGAGGACTATAACTACAGGCTAATAAATAGTAACTCTTTAATACTATCTATATTACCTAGAAAAAGATTAACTTAATAGTTAGATATAAGGTAATAACTATTGTTTATAGTAGATAAAGCCGTAAAGAGGCTATTTTATTATAGTATTTTATTTTTAATATTAATTATATTAATTATTTTATTACTTATAATTTAATATTCTATATTTCGGATACTCTTTAGTTATAAAATAAAAATAATTTAATATATTTTTTTTAAATATATATTATATTTATATACTAATTAAATAAATAGTGTAGCTATAGTGGCTTAGGGCGACTAAAAGAGGTTTTAAAAAAAAAGAAGTATATATATACCTTTATACTTAATGTGTTAAAAAAGTTAGGTAAAATTTTTTTTAAATAAAGCTACGCTTTTAACGTAATACCTATATTTTTTAAAAAAGTAACTACTAACTACTATAGGAGTTTCTATAAAACGGTTCTATAATATTTTAAATATAATAATATAAAGCGTAGCGCGTAGTTATATATTAATATATTATACTAATAATAGTTATTATAAGTTAAAATAGTATTACCTACTTAATTGCCTATAATAAGTTAATATATAGTTTCTTCTAATCTAGTACTAGACGTTTATTTATAAAGAAAAAAAATATAATAGGAATAACTCTTTATTATTACTAGTATACTATAAAGTATTAATATACACCGGCATCCCTAGCACTATATATATATATATATATATATATAATAATAAAAAAAGTATAACTAGTAGTCTACTACGCTAGACAGCTACTTATACCTTTTTTATATAAATATTATATACTATATACTATACACCGTATATTATATTATAATATAGATAAATAATCCTATAAAAGTAATACTTATAGTTAATTAACGTACTTCGCGAGCTTTATAAAGCCGCGGCACAACGTAATAACGAGAACTTAATAGTAATATATATAGTATTTTTTATATAACTAAATATACAGGGGGGTGACATTAAAAAAGAGTTAATCTAAAAAGTTACGTTTTTTAAAGTTATATAACTTATTAATTAGTAAGCCTAAAAATACGCAAAAAATACTATTTTAAAGAGAAAAACTAGCTTATTCTATTTACTATCTTAGGGGCTGCTTACTAAGGGGTTTAAAAGAAAAAAATTAGTAAATATAGAGAATTTGTAGGATCCTTCTTTAGACTATAATAACTTTTTATTTAAGATGTAACATTAGCTTATTATTATATATAGTATAGTAGAGACTCTATTTTACTAGTATATAAATTATTTTTATAGATTAATATATTAATTATATAATTATATATAAAAGTCACTTTTTTAAATTTTTAATAATAAACTAGTAAATAATAAATTACTAATACTTAGTATAGTAGCTTTTAGCTTCTATAACTACCTTATAATAGTTAGAGAGTAATAAAATATAGTTATTAATAACTTTTTAAGGTATTTTATTTTACTTTTTAATAATAACTCTTTTAAAGACTTCTATACTTTATATACTAGATCCTATACCTAAATTAGCTTTTTTATTATTATTTAGCCCTTATTTTAAATAATATTATATATTTTCTATAGGGGCTAAATCAGGGCTATAGGCTAAGTAAGGAAATAATATAATTTTATTATTTTTAAACTAGTTTAAAACGTCCGTTATTTTATAAATAGGGACGTTATCTTATTAAAATTACTAGTCTAAATTAATATTTATATAAAGTTTATAATGATAATATACTATATATATAATTATATTAATTAAAAAAGGGATTAAAAAAAGGGGTAAAAAAAGGTTATATAACTTACCCCTTTTTATTAACAGTCTAACTTTAGGTATAACGACTTTATTTATATAATTCTTACTAGTATAAGAAGTAGAAGAATTAGGTATTTTAATAAATAGTAAATTACTTTTACCTCTTACCTAAATTATATCCTAAACTTATAGCGTAAGATCTCGTCCTATAAAATAATTAATATAATTAATATTAAAAAACTAAAACTATAACTTAGAAATATATAAAAAGTTATATATTTTAATATTTTAAAAAGTTAAAATAACTTACTTTATAATTAGCTAATAGCTAGTTCTCTTTTAACTCTATTATTACCCCTTTTTCTATAATACTATTTATTTTACTATCCCCTTTATATTACTAACTTATTAAAAAATATAATCTTTTTTAACTTTATATTTTTTTAATTTTTTATAGTCTCTTTAGTGTATTTTACTGTTTTTTTTTTGTATTTTCTTTATTTATTATTTATTTTTTTTTACTTATATTAATTATATAACTTTTCTCTTATATTACTTTTTACAATTATCTCTTTATAATATTTAGATTATATTTTAATAGTATTCTTTTATTTTCCCTTTTAGGACTTCTAGTTAAGTCTTTATTAATAACTCTTTTATCTCTTTTAGTTAACTTTTATATACCCCATTTATAAACTTTTTTTATATTATAATTTTTATAATTTTTATTTTTAATTTATTATATAGCGTAGTAAATAGTAGTAGAAAACTTTTTTAAAGTAATAGTAATTAAAGTAGGAGAATTATTTACTTTTAAAAGTAAATTAACGTTATATTTAAGTTTTAACAATTTTAGCTCTATTTTAAGGAAATAGGAGTTTAAGTTTATAAAAGTTAAAAGATATTATAATATACTATAATATTAATAATATATTACGTAATTAGTGATTATATAAGCTTTAGCACTATTTTTATAATTAATATAATTTTATTATTAGATTACTAATATACTTCAAAAATCTGTTTACGTAACCTATACTAGGCCTAAAAAGGTATAGTTAAAATTTTAGTTAAATATAATTACTAACTAAAAAGTTATAGCAGCCTAAAAAAAGGGTTAAAAATTTTATTATATTTAGGTAGTTTTAATTTATTACAGGTAATAAATAGCACGTAACTAATATTCTAATATATATTTCTATTATTTTTTTTAAAACGATATAATTTACGTATTTTTAGGCTTATTAATTAATTTTATATTAATTTTTAAAAATAGTAACTTTTTAGATTAACCCTTTTTTAATATTATACCCCTATATCTTTATACCAAAAACTCTTTTACTAAAAATTTTTAAAACGCTTTAGGACACGATAGTAAGTATTAACCTAAGTAAGTAATTAGGTAGTATAAAATAAATAGTAAAAATAGTTATTCTAGACTACGCCTGTATATATTAGGAATTAGGGTAGAGTAGTAATATAGTATAATATATATAATAAATTAGATATATATTATTTATAAGTATAGTAAGATAAATTATTATTTAGCTAAAACCCTATAACGTAAACTATATATTCTTTATTATATAAGTATGCCCCTATCTAGAGTAGAGATATTTAAATTATAATATTATTCCCCTTTTAGGATCTCGCTTAGCTTAAAAGTAAGTAATATTTATACGTATAGCCTATATATATTTATTTAGTATATTTTTGACTATTTTAGTATAGTAATATTAAATTATAAAATTAAGTATTTTTTTTAATACCCTCTTTCGTAGATTACTCTTTAGTAGTATTTAATACTATTTATTTTTTACTATTCCTATTAGGTCTAGTTAATTATATAATAAGCTAATTAATAATATTATTTTATTAGTACTAGTATCTTAGCGCTTTTAGCTATAAAATTAGACTTTAGGGATTTTTACTCCTACTTTCTACTTTAAACTTAATAATATATTTTAAAAATAAGTATTTTATATAAGTCGTAAAGTAGTAGAATTTAATATTAATTATACTATATAGTTGTACTAAAACCTAATTAGCTCTTATATATTAATTTTTAATATATATAGTTAAGTTTAATATTATACTACTATAAGACCTTTTAAACATAAAATACTTAAGAATTTTTATATTTAGTTAATCTAAAAAAATAGATAACGTACTAAGTTACTTTATATTAGCTATAATAGGATTATAGTAAAGTATAATATTTTAAACTAAAAGTACTAGTATCTAATAGACTTTAATAAAGATAAATAAAAATTATCTATTTATAAAGACTATTAGACTAAGACTTATCTCTTTTATTTTAAAAAGAACGCTATTTACTATATAGTAAATACTAATTTAGTACTATTAGACGCTATATAATACTAATTATACTATTTAGTTTTTATATAACTAACTTTACTACTTTAAATAATTAGAAACCGCTATTAATAAGGCTATAGAAGGTAATAAATATAAGTATTTAATTTTAGGCTAAAAGATTTATAAGTAATATTATATAACGTACGAAGTCGAACTTATAAAGTATAAATATTAAATTATAAACTTATACTATATTAAGTACTCTCTAGTTTTTAAAAAAGACTAATTACAGTATATAACTAAGTACACTATTTTTATACCCTTTAATATAACTAAAATATACAAAAAAATCTAAAATATATAAAAATAAACTAATAAAGAGGTTAAAAATATTTATAAATAATTTATAGAAGATTTAATAGTATAACTAAATAGTTTATAAAAGTATAAAGTAAATTAGTACTAATTATTATATAGTAGTAATATATAAATTTTTAAAAAATTCTATACTTATAGTAGCGCTTTTTATTTTACTAATAAATATACTAAGTCTAGCGATTTTTTTAAATAAATATAGTTACTTTAATTTAGTTATAAAAAAGAAGTAAAAGCGTATAGAAGTTAATAATAACTGTAATAACTTTTAGATAAGTTTTAAAAAAAGGAAAAAGGGCGTAAATATTTCCTATAGTAGTATAATAGTATTACTTAAATTAATTTAGTACTCTATAGTATACTTATTACTAATATACTTTTTAAAAGTCTAGTACTACTTATATAATAGCTTTAATTAGTTTAAAAATTAAATAAAACTATTAAGTTACTAATTACGCCGCTTAGTTTTAGACTTAAGCTTAAATCTCTATATTTTTTTTTTATTAATTTTTGTTTTACTATTATAAGTATTACGATTTTTAGACTTCTGGTTTTACTAGTTTAGGGTTTACTCCTATTAATAGTAATAAAAGTAAAATAATTATATATTCTAATACTTAATTCGGTACTAATTATAAAACTAAAAATAGTATAATCTATTTTATTTCTAATTATTATTATTAGTTAACTATATTTCCCAATAACTATCTTTAGGGATTAAGTAATAAAAAGTAATATTCTTATAAATCTTAGATAAATAATTTATATAAATATTTAAGTTTTTAAGTTTTTATAATTATAACCGTAATAGGTAGGCTTTTAATATAATAATTTAGGTCGTATAGTACTAATTTTTAATAATTATAATTTTTAATCTACTATAGTATACTTATATATCTTATATAATTTTTTTATTATACTATTAAACTACTCTAATCCTTAATAGGGGTATTTATATTACTAAACTTGTTATAGAAAATATGTATAGAATAATAAAAATTAAAAATAATAATATTATTTTAAATAGAAAATATAGTTCTAATATATTTATATATTAATTAAATAAAAAGTGTAGCTGTGGTAGCTCGGGTAACCTAAAAGGGGGTTTAAAAAAGAAGAAGTATATATATACCTTTATACTTAATATACTAAAAAAGTTAGATAAGACGAAATTAAAAAAGGTATAGCGCTGCCCTAGTATACTACTAGTATATTTAATACGCCCCTTTAAAAAAACGTTAAGTTAAAAAAGTTAAAAAGTTTAGTACTAATATTATATTTTTTAAAGGAGAGATACGTAGAGTGTCGCCTATATATTTTTTTTTATTTTTTTTTCTATTTTCTCTTGCAGTTAATACAGCTAAATAAAATATTTTTTTAATAGTTTTAATACTACTCTTCTTTGTTCTTTTATTAACGCTAATAATAAGATAATTTTAATTAATTTTAAGGCGCCCGGTATAGTTAACTAAGCTTTATTTATAATATTTTTCTATTTTATAGGTGATAAGAATATAACTCTAACAGATACTTACTAGTATAAATACTTTATCTATCTAAAAATAATTAATTTTATTTATTTAGTAGCTAACAGAGAAGTTTATTATAATAAAATTATAGTTATTTTTAATAATACGTACTAGCCTAATAGGTTAATTAGATTATTAATTAAAGAAGCGGTTAAAGTTATAAATATTAGGTTAATAGTATTAGTAGTAGCGGCTTTAATAAATAGGGATATAAAAGTAGAAAAAATAAAGAAATAAAATATATAGTTTATAGTAAAGGTAATAGGTAAAGGAAGTTTTTTATAGATATAGTAGGTACTTTTTAGTAGAAAGGATATAGTAAAAATAGTAATAAAGATAGCAGTAATAATAAAAGTAATAATAAAAGTAATAGATAATAAAGTCTTTAGTAGGTAGAAATACTAAAATAATTAATATTTAAAAGTTTTAGGGGGGCCTATATATAGTTTCTTTAATATATAGGCTAGACAGGTAGGCTAGTAGGTATATAAGTACTTAGTATTATAATTAACTATTTTTATAGATAAGGAGGGATTTGTAATTATAAATAAAAATATTAACTATTATTAAACGCTATACTACCTATATAGGCAAAGCGAAAAGTAATAGAAATAAATATAATCTTTTATTTTATATAAAAATAAAGTTAAAAAAGTAACTAATAGGTTATAATAGCGGTTATCGGCAATATAGTTTTAAAATCGTTTAAAATAAATTATTAATTTATACTAAAGGCCCTTTTAGACTAATTTAGTACCTATAACTATAAAATAAAATAAAAGTAAATCTTTTAACTTTTTTAAAGTCTATATAGAATTATATTAAACTATTTTTCCTCTTATAGGAGACTAGCCCTAGTTTTATTATACTAGTATACTTTTTAAACAAAATATTACTTTTTATAAAAAGTCTATTCTACTTTTATATTATTTATTTAGCTAGGATTGTTCTAAATCTCTTTAAAGTAATTTTAAATTATTTTTAAAACGTTTTTAATACTATTATATTTATTAAAGCTTTAAGTTGTTAAATTTTTTTTTTCTGTAAATAGTTTTTTTAGTTAATAAGATATTTTTATTAATTAGATTTATTACGTCTATAGTCTATAATATATATTATATTATATATAAGGCCGGCACTTATTTACTTAGTTATTATTATTCTTCTTATTAAACTATCCCTTTATTATTAGTAAGTTAGTTATATAACTATTAGATACTTAGCTTTAGTAACTATTTAATAGTTACTTTTAAAATTATATAATATAACTAACTACACTATTTACTAATTAATTTATAATATTTTAAGCGCTGTTACTTATATTTATTACTTTTTATATTTTATAAGCTCTTATATCCCTAAATATACTAACCCTATATAGCTATTTTTTTTTTATTACTTTTTACCTTTCGCGCTCTGCGCTTAGCGCTTAAGATAACTTTATACCTATATCTCTACGGCCTATATAACTTTTCGGATATTAATAATATTTTTTTATTAGTTATTATTAATTGTACCTAGTTTTTATTTTTTTTTTTAGTAGTATTATAAAGGCCCTATTTAATTAGATTTACTACCTTAGCGTATTAATTTTTTTTAGCTTTTAGGTTTTATTCCGCTATCCTTTAGAGTTTTAGTATTTTAATTACTTTTTTAATTTTTATATAAATAATATTTCTAACGTACTTATTTTTAATAGTATATTTAACTCTATAAATAATTAAATTATATTTATTTAGCTACTAGGTATTTAACTACTAAGTAATCTTTTACTAGACGTTAGTTACGGTTTTTTTTTTATAATTATAATATTAACTTATACGTAAAATAAATTTTATATAGAGTATTTAGAATTATATAAATTTTAATAGATCTAGCCTATATATAACGTACTAAAGTATATACTAGCTGCTAATTACTACTATAATAATAAGATAACTTATAATAATAAAAACTGTTATAAAAAAAGTATTATATAAAGTAGCTATAACCTACCTTATAGTATACTTCTAATATAGTAGTCTTACTAAATTTTATTTCTTTTATTAAAACTTTTTTAGTAGAAGCGTACGTACTACTACTAGCTATAGTATAACTAGTAGCTTATTAGCCTTAGCGCAGCGCCTTTATTATTTCCCCTTTTACACGCCTTCTCGTACACGTATATATAGTAAAAGTATTTATATTCTTATACTATTACTATACTTTTAGGCTAGCCTATATTCTTTTTAACTTACTTTTAATTATTATTATATATATTATTGCTGAATTAGTATAATATATTAATTATTAGCTTTTACTTATATAGTAGTAAGCCTCGGGGTTTATATAATTTTAATAAAAAAGGATAAAACACTAAATAGACTTATTTTAGGCTTATAAGTTTAATTTTATATATAATAGGTAGACTATTTATATATTTAACTATTATACTAAGATCTAACTATTTTTAGTTAATTTTTTTACTTAGGCTTATAGATTATATATAATAATTAAAAATCTAAACTTTACTTTTTACTTTTAAGTTTAGTAGAAAACTCTTTTTATTTTAAAATACTTTTTAATATTTTTATATCACTTTTAGTTTTCGTTTAGCTTTATTATAGATATTAATAAGTTTAAAGACTAAGTAGAAAGCTTAGAGACTCTTTTCCTTATTTAGTACTTATAAAGACTAATTTAGCTCTTTTAGACTGTATTTATAATATACTTAAAAGGATATATACTTAATAATAGAGAACTAATTATTATTATAAATAAATTTTATATAAAAGATTTATAACCCCTAATTATTTTACTATAAATAATAAAAAATATAAAAGTACTATTTAAAAGTATTATTTTATTATTTTATCTATCTATCTATAAGTAAAAGGTAGGAGATAAGATTCGCCTTAAGTTTAAATAATAATAGAAAGTATTTTAATACTTTGCTTATATAAGTAGACGTCTATTAAATAATACTATTTTTAAGTTTTTATAAAGTATTATAATTTTACAGATTTAAGACTAGACTAAATTAATAGTATCCTAATTTATTCTTACTAGTATATAATAGACTAATTTAGAAAAATAGTCTATAATTATAAAAATTATATTATATATAATTTTAGTAAAATAACTAGAGGGTAGATTTATAATAAAATTTATAGTTATGTATTACTATAGTCTATTAAAAATAAAAAGTAAATAAAAAAGATTATATAATTTATATATCTTTAAATTAGCGCCCTAACAGGGCTTATAGTTATAATTATAATTAGTAATATTTTTAGATATACCTATTTATATATATTTATATTATATACGTTTAAGAGTTTATTTTATACTAAAATACTATAAAGGTATACACATACCCCTCCTTTTTAAAACTCCTTTTAGTCGCCCCGAGCCACTACAGCTACACTATTTCTTTAATTAATATATAAATATACTAAAATACTTTAAAAGGGGACTATTATAGTATTTTATAATTATTCTATTATTATTTTTAGGAGTATAGAGTTATATTAGTTTTATTAGTTTTAACTTAGTACGCTCTAAATTATTTAATTATAAATTATAATAAAGGCATACACATACTTCTCCTTTTTTAAAACCCCTTTTGGTTTCCCCGAGCCACTATAGCCACACAATTTGTTTAATTAATATATAAATTATAAATTATTATTACTATCTTTAAATAGGTCTAATATTTTATTTTTAAGATCTATTAAGTACTCTAAAATAGTTATTTTCTTTTTAAGTAAATTACGTAGCCTAAAGTTTTAAATTTCCTTTATAAGCTTTAAGTTATATATATAGTTTATTTATATATAAGTTATTATTATAAAAACTATAACTTTATTAACCTTTATAGTAGAGAGTTATAATAACTCTTTTATAAATTTTATTAAAGCTATATTATATTTATATTTAGCTATCTTAGACTCTAGTATATAATTAGGTTAGTAAGATAATGTATTAGTTAAATTTATTAACTCTATTTTATAAAATATGTTAAAATTATATTTAGAGAGAAGTATAGTTATACCTAATATAGTAATAGAGTTTTCGTTTATATAAATTATTATAAATTATTATAATTTATAAAAATTTTAGAATAAATATTTTACACGTATTATTTTTAGTGCTTAATACTTTTTAAAATAGTAAAGAATTTATTATTATATATATTATAATAGTACTGCGCACTGCCTAACTTTTTTAAATAAAAGTTAATTAGTAATTACTAAAATAATCTATCCCCTTTAAGAACTACTTAGTTTAAAATAGTACTAATAGCTTTAATAAACATATTTATTTTAATTTAAGTATATATTTTATAGTTAAAGTATAAAAGTATTAGTACTTTAAAAAAAATATTTTAAAGCTTTTTAAAAGCTTTTTTACTAGTATTACTTATATTTCTATAAACGCTTTCCTCTATTATTATAATTAGTTTACTTTTAGCGCTATCTAGCGCCTTTTAAGTTAATTTAGTAAGTAGTAGGGCTAATTAAAAAAATTAGTTTATAAATTTATAATAATAATTTATAAAGTTTATAAACACGTAAATATTACGTATAAAATAAATTTAAACTAGTTTTAAATTATTTTAACCTAAGTTAGATTTATTAAGAGACCTTTAGGTAAAATAATAAAGCTAAAATATTTAGTAGACGTAGTATACTAAAAAGATTTTTTTAAATTTAAGTAAAGTTTTACTTTACGTAATTACTATAATATCTCTTTTATATAACTTTTATATTTTTCTTTAGTACCTATAAAAAAATATATTATTAAAATATATAATATAGGTTATATTAATTAATTTAGTTAGTATTTATAATATAAGCTATTAGAATTACGTAGATATATTTATTAAACTAAAAAGTATAACTACATAATTAAAATAGCTATACCTTATACAAAAATTAGGTTTCTATTTATTACTTTTTATAATATAAATATAATAGTAAGCTTTTTATAAATTAGGTTTAGTATAGATATATACTTTTATAAAATTATATAGTAACTTTATAATTAGTAAAAAATTTTTATAATTTTTAATTATAATTTTATTAAGGCCTCTAGAGTCTATATAAAGCCTAAGACTACTTTTTTTTTAAAAAGAATAGGGGCCTTAATAGGGGATTTTAATTACTAGATCTATCTACGTTTAAAATATTTTTTTATATACTTTTTAAAATCCTCTAGTTCTATAACTAAATGATTATATATAAAATAATATAGGAGATTAGTACTAAACTTATAATTAATTTTTAAATTATTTAATTTATAGTTTATAAGAATTTTAAAGTCTTTATTTAAGACTAGATCTAAAAAATTAAAATATTTAGGTGGTATAAACTATTTTTTTTACCTATTTAGGTTATTTTAGACTAAAATCTTTATTAAACCTACTAAGTATATATATACCTAAATCCTTAAATTATATATTATACGCTTAAACTCTTCTACGCTTTTAAATATAATTTTTATAATAAAAAAATTTTTAGTCGCCCTGAGCTACTACAGCTACACTATTTGTTCGATTAGTATATAAATATAAATATATAATAAAAATATTATTTTTCTTAGAGTTACCTTTAAAGAAAACTCTTTAAGTAGTAATATTTATTTTTAAATTCTCTTAATTAAACTACAATATATCTTAAATAATTTTATATTAAATAAGATCTATAGCTATATATAAAATTAACTAAATTTAATTTTAACTACGTAAATTAGTTAGGTCTATTTTAGTAACTATAATACTATAAATAATTATGTTAAAACTATTTACTACTTATACTAATAATTTATTAAAAGTAATTACCTTTAAGCCTATCTCCTTTACTAGCTTAGTACTTATAAAATTTAATATAGACATTAAATTTACTAACGCTTTAATATAGTCTCTATTTATAACTTTAGCTTTTAGGGTAACTATTCCCTTAAGTTAGTTATATAACTAGTTAAGTAAACTGTTAGAAATTAGGGTGGAGTAGCAATATAGTATAATATATAAGACGAATTAAATATATATTATCTATAAATATAAAGAGATAAATTGCTGTTAGGCTAAAACCCTATAGTATAGACTATATATCCCTTATTACGTAAGCACGCTCCTATCTAGAGCAGAGATACCTAAGTCGTAATATATACTACTAACACTACAGCCACACTTTGTATTCAATTAATATACAAATATATAAATATAATATATAAATATATAAACTACTAATATACTTAATTTTAAATATATTTAGTAGGTAGCTTATTATAATTTTAATATAGGCAGTAAGGACTATAATTATTTTTACTTTTTTTCTTTTTTTATTTAGATTAATAATATAGTCTTATTAGTTACTTTTCTAGACTTAAAAGCTACTAGCTTATCTTTATACTAGTAATTAAAAGTATAGTAGCCCTTTTTACTATAATAGTAATATATTAATATACTAATAAAAGACCATATTTTAGTTAGTACTCTTTTTTTTTTTTTAAATAAAGCTACGCTTTTACCGTAGTACTTATATTTTTTTAAAAAAAAATAACTACTAGTTACTATAGAAGTTTCTATAAAACGGCTCTACGATATTTTAAATATAATAATAAGAAATAGAAATAGTGTATAGTTATATATTAACGCGTTATACTAAAAATAGTTATAATAAGTTAAAATAGTAATATATAAGTATTACCTTTTAATTTAGTACGCGGCGTTTATTTATAAAGAAAAAAAATAGTAGTAATAGCTTACGCTGTTACTAGTATACTATAAAGTATTAATATACGCCGGCAACCCCGCTATTATATATATAAAATAATAAAAAAGTATAATAAAATAGCCTACTACGCTAGATAGCTATATTAGATTCCTTTATAGATATTATAATATAGTTAAACGACCTTATAAAAGTAATAAGTATAATACTTAGTATTTTACTAAATCTATTTCTATACTAAAAACCTTTTTATTAATAATTTTTAAAACGCTCTAGAATACTATAGTAAGTTTTAATTTAGGTAGGTAATTAAGCGGTATAAAATAAATGGTAAGTCTAATAACTATAAACTACTATTTTATAGTAAAAATTAGTAAGTATATACTATACCTACAGTAATACTAATATAGTAATAATTATTATTATTAACCTATATAGTCGCGATAGTAATAAATTTTAAAAATCCTATTATTATAAATACTAATCTAAACTATATTTATAAGGAAAAGTAGTAGCTTTTAGCGGTACTAAATAATTAGTATAAAGGTATATATATACTCCTCCTTTTTTAAAACCCCTTTTAGTCACCCTAAGCTACTACGGCTACACTATTTATTCGATTAGTATATAAATATAAATAATTAAAATAATCCTAATTATACTAAGTTTAAAGATAAAATAGCGTAGTATATAGTTATTCTAATAATAGTATAACTATAAAACGTAAAAGAGCTAGTAAAGACGGTATTAGTAATAATATAAAAGCTATATATAATACGATAATTAATAATAATATATAAATATAGCAGATAATAAATAAGTAAAAAGAGGGGAAGAGAAGTGTTATAAAATACCTATAAATATAAGTAATATAATATTTAATAGTTTAAATATAAAAAAAATAGGTAGTTAGTACTAAAAAAGAATAATAAAGTTTGTTTATTATTATAAACCTATTAATAAGTGCTATTATAACCTATTAAACCCGACTCGTTACGGTTAAGCCCGAGTTAATATTTTATTAAACTAATTAATACTTAACTATACCTATTAGTTCTACCTAATATATTTTTAAACTTTAGTAAATTTCTCTATATTTTATATATTCTTTTTAGGCGCTTATATTTTAAAATTACTAAAATTAGTTACCTTCTATATTAACTAAAAAAAATTAGCTTTTTCTTTTACTTTAGTAATAGTATTTATCTATTATTTCTTTAAAGTCTATAGTTTAGCTTAAAAATCCTTATTTAAATAGTTTATAAAACTTTAAATCTATTAGAATTCTTTACTAGCCTTAACTATATTTAGTTATTTTTAAAGAGGACAGATATAGTTTAAAAATTTTATAAATAACTACTTAGGTAGCTAAACAGTCTATCTAATATTAATTTTAGTCTTATTAAACTATTAAAATAGTTTTCCAAGGGCGTTTAATATTTTAATTTTATAAAGTTTTAAGTTTCTTTTTATAGGATATTCGTACTAAGTTTTAAAATAACTTTAGCTTTTTAAGTAGCTTAAAGAGAATCGTTAATATAAGTAATAGTAAATTTAACTCTTAAAATCTTTATTAAAAAATAGGTTAATAATTAGTAAAAGTAGTATTTATAATTATTTTTTTAAAAGTTAAAGTTACGTCTGCCTTTCCTTTTATAAATATAAAGGGCCTTTAGTATTAATAAATATATAACTAAAATAAAGACTAAAGTAATAAAACTCTATAAAATAGTTATATTTTTTATAATTATAGTTTAGTCGTCTGTGTTAAAGTAATAGTAAATATTATATAGTTATTTTATTTTCTTTTTATCCTTAACTTGTTAGGGCTAAGCGTATATATTTTTAAAATTAATAAATACTAAAGGTTCTAATTAAAATAAAGACGTTTAACTATAATAGTTAGTAACTATTTATACCCTTTTATACTTTAATAAATCTAATAGTAGCGCTTCTACAGCGTATATAAAACTCTAAAGAACTTAAGTATTAACAATACTAAAAGAAGATTTAAAATTTTCTTTAAATTCTTTAATAATTTTAATATTTTATAGAACTACCGTATTATATATAATAAAATAATAAAAGTTCTTTAGAGCTATATTATACTAGATTACTCCTAAAGGTAATTAAGTAATTTAAATATTAAAAATTAAGATAGAGTAGTAATATAGTATAATATAAAAAATAAAATAAATATATATTATCTATAAGTATAGTAAAATAAATTACTATTTAGCTAAAGACCCGTAGTATAGACTATATATCTTTTATTATATAAATACGCTCCTATCTAAAGCGGAAATATTTAAGTTATAATTTTATAAAAAAATTACTTTTATAAAAATAAGTAAATATATACTATACTTATACGGCTACGGCTATTATAATAGTAATTATTACTAACCTACGCAGTAGGATATATTACTAATAGTAACCTAAATTATATTTAAAAATAAAAGTAATAGCGTTTAGCTATATTAAATAATTAGAATAACCCTAACTACGATAAATTTAAAAATAAAATAGTATATTAGACTGTTACCCTAATAGTAGTATAATTATAAAATATAAAAAAAACTAGTAAAAAGGATATTAAAAATAATAACTAAATAGGCCTAGCCCTAAAAGTTAAAAGAGAAAGCTATATATAAAATAGTAATTAATAATAATAGATAAATATAAGAGATAAATATAAGAGATAAATATAGTAAATAAATATAGTAAATAATAAATAAGTCTTTTTTAATACATTAAGTATAAAGGTATATATATACTTTTCCTTTTTTAAAACTTCTTTTAGTCGCCTATACAGCTACTATAACTATACTCTTTTATTTAATTAATATATAAATATAATATATAATAAATAAGTATAAAAAGAGAAAAAAAAGTGTTATAAAATACCTATAAGTATAAGTAAAATAATATATAATAATTTAGGTATTAACAAAATAGGTAGTTAGTATTAAAAAAAAAAATAAAAAAGTCTCTATTTTATTATAAATTTATTAATAAGTACTACTATTATAATCTATTAGACTTAACTTATTATAGTTAAGTCTAAATTTAATATTTACTAAAATACTTAATTTATATATTTCTTTTATAAGTAAAGACTATAAAAAAAATTTTTATATCTAAACTTAAACTAAAAATAAAAAAATTTAAGTAATTTAATAAATTTATTAGTTCTTTTTTAATATAACTAATAAAGGTATATATATACTTCTCTTTTTTTAAAACTCTATTTAGTCGCCCTAAGCTACTATAGCTACACTATTTATTTAATTAATATATAAATATATATATATATATATATATATACTATTATATTAAATATTTATATATTAATTAAATAAATAGTGTAGCTATAGTAGCTTAGGGCGACTAAATAGAGTTTTAAAAAAAGAGGAATATATATATACCTTTATTAGTTATATTAAAAAAGAACTAATAAATTTATTAAGTTACTTAAATTTTTTTATTTTTAGTTTAAGTTTAGATATAAAAAATTTTTTTATAGCCTTTACTTATAAAAGAAATACATAAATTAGGTATTTTAGTAAATATTAAATTTAGACTTAACTATAATAAATTAAGTCTAATAGATTATAATAGTAGTACTTATTAATAAATTTATAATAAGATAAAGACTTTTTTATTTTTTTTTAATACTAACTACCTATTTTGTTAATACCTAAATTATTATATATTATTTTACTTATACTTATAGGTATTTTATAATACTTCTCCTTCTCTTTTTATACTTATTTATTATATATTATATTTATATATTAATTAAATAAAAGGGTATAGCTGTAGTAGCTATATAGGCGACTAAAAGGGGTTTTAAAAAAGGAGAAGTATATATATATTTTTATAATAATAAGTATAAAATATAAGTATAATTATTATAATACTATTACTAGCTATACTATATAGATAGCTATAATAATTTTAATATAATAATCTAGATAGTAATTTTTTTATTTATATTTAATACGCTAATAATAAATCGTAGTAGATTATTTTTTTAAATATTTTATCCCCTTTAAAAATTAAAATATACTTTCTTCTCCTCTATTAGTACTTTATAATAAAAGAAATTTTATAGATTCTTTATAAGGCGTTCTTTATAGTCTTTTTTATAGAGCTCTTTAATTTTAAATAACTTATTCTTAATATACTATACTAAAAGTCCTATTAAGGATAGGTATTTATTATAAAAAGTAGTTATTTATTTATCTATATTAAATTTTAATTTTAAATAGTAGTATAGCAGCTAAATATTACAAAGACTTAAAATAGTAAATATTAAATATTAATATTTAATAAGAATCTATATTATTACAACTTAGGTGTTTCTATTTTAGATAAAAGCGTACTTATATAATAAGAGATATATAGTCTACGCTGCGGGGTTTTAGCCTAGTAGTAATTTATCTCTTTACTTTTATAGATAATATATATCTAATTTATCTTATATATTATACTATATTACTACTCTACCCTAATTTCTAATATTTAAATTGCTTTTTTATTTTTAAAAGTAATTTAGTATAATATAGCTCTAAAGGAGTTTTATTACCCTATTACGCGTAATATATTAATTCTATAAAATACTAGAATTATTAAGGAACCTAAAAAAGATCTTAAGTCCCCTTTTAGTATTTTTAATATATAAGCTCTCTAAAGTTTTATATAAGCTGCTAAGACGCCCCTATTAGGCCTATTAAGGTACAAAAAGGCATAAATAACTACTAATTATTATAGTTAGACGCCTTTATCTTAATTAGAATTCTTAGTATTTATAAATTTTAAGAAAGTATATACTTAGCTCTAATAAGTTAAGGATAAAAAGAAAATAAAATAATTACTTAATATTTACTATTACTTTAATATAGGCGACTAAACTATAATTTTAAAAAACCTAACTATTCTATAAAATTATACTATTTTAGTTTTTATTCTAGCTATACGTCTACTAACGCTAAAGGCCTTTTATATTTATAAAAAAAAGGATAGACGTAACTTTAACTTTTAGAAGAATAATTATAAACGCTATTTATACTAATTATTAACCTATTTCCTAATAGAAATCTTAAAGATTAAATTTACTATTACTTATATTAATAATCCCCTTTAAACTACCTAAAAGGCTAAAATTACTTTAAAACTTAGTACTAATCTACTTTAAAAAGAGACTTAGGACTTTTTAAAAATTAAAATACTAGACGTCTTTAAAGGACTACTATAATAGTTTAATAAAACTAAAATTAATTTTAAGTAAACTATTTAGCTACTTAAGTAGTTTTTTACAGAACTTTTAAATTATATTTACCCTCTTTAAAAAAAGCTAAATATACTTAAAGCTAGTAAAGAACCCTAAAAGGTCTAAAACTTTATAAGCTACCTAAATAAAAATTTTTAGGCTAGACTCTAGACTTTAGAGAAATAACAGATTAATACTATTACTAAAATAAAAGAGAAGGCTAATTTTTTTTAGTTAATATAAAAGATAACTAATTTTAGTAATTCTAAAACGTAAGGGCCTAGAAAAAATATATAAAATATAAGAAAATCTACTAAACCCTAAAAATATTTTAAGTAAAACTAATAAGTATAGTTAAATACTAACTAGTCTAATAAGTTACTAACTAAAATAAAGTTTTTTACTAGTATACTAATTTATTACTATTATAGTAAAAAGAGCTACTATACTTCTAACTACTAGTATAAAGATAAGTTAATAGCCCTTAAGTCTAAAAAAGCGATTAAGAAGGCCGCGTTATTAACTTAAGTAGAAAAAGGAAAGGAGTAAAAGTAGTTATAGTACTTACCGCCTATATTAAAACTATTATAAGCTATTTATTAAAAATACCTAAGGTTAAGTACGTTAGCAGTTTATTTAACTAGTTATATAATTAACTTAAAAAAATAGTTACTCTAAAAACTAGAGTTATAAATAGAGACTATATTAAAGCTTTAGTAAACCTAGAATCTGTTTTAAATTTTATAAGTGCTAAGCTAGTAAAGGAGATAGGCTTAGAGGTAACTACTCTTAATAGATTATTAGTATAAGTAGTAAATAGTTTTAATATAACTATTTATAGTACTATAGTTGCTAAGATAGACTTAACTAACTTACGTAGTTAAAATTAAATTTAGCTAATTCTATTTATAGTTACGGATCTCTCTTAATATAAAATTTTTTTAGACTTACTTTAGTTTAACTAAAAAAATCTAAAGATAAATATTACTATTTAAAGGGTCCTCTTTAGAGGTAACCTTAAGAAAAATAATACTTCTATTAAAAAAATTACCCTTAAAAGTATAGAAGAGTTTAAACGTACTATATATAATTTAACTATCTAAATATATATATACTTAGTAAGGTTAACGGAAATTCTAGTCTAAAATAAACTAAATAAGTATAAAAAGTACTCTATACCGCCTAGATACTTTAATTTTTTAAATCTAGCCTTAGATAAAGATTTTAAGATTCTTATAGACTATAAATTAAATAATCTAAAAATTAATTTTAAATCTAGTACTAGTCCTTTATATTATTTTATATATAATCTCTTAGTTACTAAACTAGAGGTTCTTAAGAAGTATATAAAAGAATATTTTAAGTAAAAATAAATTTAGTAATTAAAATTTCCTACTAGAGCCTTTATCCTTTTTATAAAAAAAAAGAAAAATAGTTTAAGGCTCTGTATAAACTATAAAGGCCTTAATAAAATTTTAATTAAAAATTATAATACTTTTTTACTAATTATAGAATTACTAGACTAGTTTATAAAAGTATAGATTTATACTAAGTTTAACTTATAAAAAGCTTACTATTATATCTATATTATAAAAAGTAATAAGTAAAAGACCGTATTCTGCATAAGGTATAGCTATTTTAAATATATAGTTATACCTTTTAGCTTAATAAATATACCTACGCAGTTCTAACAACTTATATTATAAATACTAGCTAAATTAGTTAATATAACCTATATTATATACCTTAATAATATACTTATCTTCTTAAATACTAAAGAAGAATATAAGAATTATATAAAAGAGGTATTACAGCGTTTACGCAAAGTAAAATTTTATTTAAACTTAAAAAAGTATTTTTAGTATACTACGTTTATAGAATACTTTAGTTTTATTATTTTATTTAAGGGCCTCTCTATAGACCTAAGTTAGGTTAAAGTAATATAAAATTAGTTTAAATTTACCTATATATACGATATTCGCGTTTTTATTAGTTTTATAAACTACTATTATAGATTTATAAACTAATTTTTTTAGTTAGCTCTATCGCTTACTAGATTAACTTAAAAGGCGCTAGGTAGCGCTAAAAGTAGGCTAGCTATAAAAAGAAAAAAAAGCGTTTATATAAATATAGACGATACTAGTAAAAAAGCTTTTAAGAAGCTTTAAAATACCTTTTTTAAAGTACTAATACTATTATACTATAAGTATAGAAGATAAACTTAAATTAAAACTAATACTTTTAATAAAACTATTAGTACTATTTTAAACTAATTAGTTCCTAAAGAGGATAGATTATTTTAGTAGTAGCTAGTTAACTTTTATTTAAAAAAATTAAACGGCGCGCAGTACTATTATAATATATATAATAAAAAATTTTTTACTATTATAAAAAGTATTAAGTACTAAAAATAATATCTACAGGGTATTTATTTTAGGATTCTTATAAATTATAATAATCTATAATAATTTATATAGATAAAAACTCTATTACTATATTAAATATAGTTATATCTACTTCTCTTTAAATATAATTTTAATGTATTCTATAAAATAAAATTAATAAATCTAGCTAATACTTTATCTCGCCGCCCTAATTATATACTAGGGTTTAAGATAGCTAAATATAAACGTAATACAGCCTTTATAGTACTTATAAGAGAGCTATTATAGCTTTCTACTATAAAGGTTAATAGAGTTATAGTTTTTATAATAATAATTTATATATAAATAAATTATAAACGTAACTTAAAATTTATAAAAAAAATTTAAAACTTTAGACTACGTAATTTACCTAAAAAGAAAATAACTATCTTAGAATACCTAATAGACCTAGAGAATAAAAAGTTAAATTTATTTAAAAATAGTAATAATAATTTGCGACTAAATAGTCTAGAGGGCGTTAAATTAAAATTAATAGAGCTAATATAACTCTATATACCTAAAAATAAGGCGAGAGTAATTATAGAATATTATAATAGTCCCCTTTTAGAGTATTTTAATATAAAGTAAACTCTTAAGCGTGTACAGCGTAAATATATATAGATAGGTATATCTAAAAATATTACTAACTATATTTATAATTATAAGCGCTATTAGCGTGCTAATTTAAAGATATATAAACTATATAATCTCTTTTATCTATTTTTAGTCTTTAATAGACTATAGTAATACGTAACTATAAATTTTATTATAAACCTACTCTCTAATCGCTTTACTAAAATTATATATAATATAATTTTTATAATTATAGATTATTTTTCTAAAATAGTCTATTACGTGCTAGTAAGAATAAATTAGAATAGTATTAATCTAGTCTAGTCCTAAATCTATAAGATTATAAAATTTTATAAAAATTTAGAAACGGTACTGTCTAATAGAAGTTTACTTATATAAGTAAAATATTAGAATACCTTTTACTATTATTTAAATTTAAGGTAAATTCTATCTTCTGTATTCTACCTACAGACAGATAAGTAGATAAAATAGTAAAATAAAACCCTTAAATAGTATCTTTATATCTTTTATTATCTAAAGTAATATAATTAAACGTTATAAATCTCCTACGCAGAATTTATTTATAATAATAGTTAATATTCTATTACTAGATATATACTATTTTAAGTCTGCTATAGATACAGCCTAAAAAAGCTAAATTAGCCCTTATAAGTACTAAATAAGGGAAAGAGTTTTTAAGTTTTCTGCTTAGCCTCTAAACTTATTAATATTTATAATAAAGCTAAATAAAAACTAAAAGTAGTATAAAAGTACTAAAAAGCGCTTTAAAATAAGAAGTATCTTTTACTAAACCTATAAATAGAGAGTAAAATTTAGGTTTTAAATTATTATATATAATCTATAAGACTAAGTAAAAAAATTAACTAGAAATAGCTAGGTCCTAGTATAGTAGTTAAATATATAGGCAGTCTATCTACTATATATAAAATTAAACTTATAAATCTAAGATAAGTCTATTTAGTTTTTTATTTTTTTTTTATTAGAACTATATAAACCCCGAGATACACTGCTATATAAGTAGAAGCTAAAAGTTAATATATTATACTAATTTAGTAATAATATATATAATATAAAATATATTATAAACCGTAAATATAATAAGTCTAGTTAATAAAAATATTTTATTAAATAGTAAAACTATTTAAATAAAAAGAATACTTAAGAACTAGAAGTTTTAATTAGTATAAAAGCGCTAAAAAAGTTCTAGAAACGATTTAAAATTATTTTAAAAAAATTTAGAATAACTCTGCTAGATTAAATAATATAAAAACAGGATAGACCTCCTATAAAGAGTAATAATTTACTTAAGAGTATACTAGTATAATAAAGTTAGGGCCGGCCTTTTAAAAAAGAAAGAATAATTTAAGATAATTCTATATAGACTCTAAAGGAGTTAAAAAAGTTACTTTTTTTTTTTTAGTAGTTATAAGCGCTAAATTAGTCTAAAAAGACTTTTAGCGTAAACTAATAGTTTAGAATAAACTACTTTAGAGCTATATTTTTTAATTAAAATAAAATTATTATTTTCTATTTTTATAGTTTTATATATATCTCTTATAGGGAGTTTAGTAATAAAAACAGCCCTATTAAGGGTTAAAGTAGTTTAATAGTATAATAAAAGAATTACGAAAAATATATAAATATATTATAATAAAATAAAAATTATAACTATTATAAATTAGTACTATCTAGCCTAAATTACTATATTAAAAGTTTATATATTACGGTAATAACTGTAAAGATTTAAAAAATTATAAACTTATTTAATTATCTATTTAAAACCTATAAGAATATTACTTCCTACCGCCTAACTTCTTAATTATAGTTAACGGGAAAAATAACTAACTAATAGGTATAACTACTAAAAGTATATATTACGCTATTTATAGTACGGTAATTAGTACTAAATTAAATATTATAGTATATAACTTTTTTATTTTTATTACTATTAATAGGAGCGGGACCTAGACTAGTAAAAATAAAAGTTTAAAAAGTAAAATAACTATTATAGTAAAAAAAAGTTAAAGGAAAGAATACTATAGAAGTCTAAACCTAAGCTTAAAGCTAAGTAGTAGTATTAGTAACTTAATAGTTTTTTTTAATTTTTAAACTAGTTAGAGTTACTTTATAAAGAGTACTAGATTTCTAAAAGAGTATATTAGTAACTAAATATACTAAAAAGTACTAAATTAGTTTAAATTATACTATTATACTACTATAAAAAATACTTACGTTCTTCTTACTCTTTTTAGGACTTAACTAAGAATTATTAAAATTATTTTTAGTCTTAGTACGCTTTTACTTTTTTTTAAAAATCTAATTTAAATAGCTATAATTATAAAAAAAAATACTAGACTTTATATACTTATTTATAAAATAAAGGGCGCTATTATACGTATAAAATTTATTAAAAAATCTAATATTACCGCTATATAATAATTAGCGCTAAATTACCCTAAATTTTTATAAACTATTTACTTACTTTTTTAAGTCTACTAAAATATACTTATAGATAGACTTTACCTTTTTATTAGTTTTTTTTTTTTTTTTTAGATCTTTTAGCGCGTTTTAGTCGTATTAAAGGGCGTAGAAGAAGTAGGCTTAGCTATATAATAAAATTAACCTTTTTAAGGAATTATAGGGTATTTAATATAGTATAAGTTTATAATCTAATATTTATATTTTATAAAATTAATTTTATATTTTATATAGCATTTATCGGACGTCTTTTAGCCTAAATAGAGATAATTATTCTTATTATTAACTAAAGTTTTACTAATAGTAGTTTTAAGTTGCTTTAAATACTAGAGCTTATTATATAGTAGCTAATTAGTATAATTAGTATTATATAGCGCTAAGTAGTACTAAACTAGCACTTACTATATAGTAAGTAGTATTTTTATTAAAATAAGTAAGGTAAGTCTTTATTTAATAGCCCTTAAATATAAATAATTTCTATTTATTTATATTAGAATCTATTAAGTATTAATACTTACTATCTAGAATATTATACTACGCTATAACTTTAATATAACTAATATAAGGCAATTCTGTCCGCTAACTATTTTTTTTAGTTAACTTAATATAAAAATTTTTAAAAGTATAACGCTTAGAAGATATTATAGTAGTATAAACTAAAATTTAATAAAATAGTTTAAAATATAATAAAGAAGGGCTAATTATAACTTAAAATAACTAAATAGTATAATTAGTACTAAATTCTACTACTTTACGCCTTATACAAAATATTTATCTTTAAAAAAAAAGGTTAAAGTTAAAATAGGAAGTAAGAGTAAAAGTTCTTAGGGCCTAATTTTATAGCTAAAGGTACTAAGACGCTAGCGCTAGTAAAATAATATTATTAATTAGTCTATTACGTAATTAACTATACCTAATAAAAATAATAAAAAATAAATAATACTAAATACCGCTAAATAGCGACCTGTAAAAAAAGGCCTTAAAAAAGGGACCTAATTTTAATATTTAATACTATAGTACTAAAATAATCTAAAAAGTACTAAATAGGTATACTTAGGCTATATATTTTTATATTATTTATTTTTAGGCCGAGAGCAGTCCTAAAAGAGAAATAATATTATAATTTAAGGATTTCTGCTTTAGGTAAAAGTGTATTTATATAATAAGGGATATATAGTCTACGCTACGGGGTTTTAGTTTAGTAGTAATTTATCTTTTTACTTTTATAAATAATATATACTTAATTTATTTTATATATTATACTATATTACTACTTTACCCTAATTTTTAATATATATATAGGGAGCTTACTAGATATTTTAGAGTAAGATAAAGGTATATACTAAAACGCTAGCTTTGCTAGTATAGGTATACCTATTTTAGTACTTATACCTAAGTAAAGGGCGTCTTTTATACCTATAATACTATCCCCCCTTTTAAAAAGTTTTATTTCTAAAGCTTTATAATTAATTTTATATATTCTTAACTTTTATATAATAGGGTAGAGTTAGATACTTATAAGGGTAGAATATTTTTATTAGAGCGGTAAATATATAACTACTTAAATAATAAGCTATAAAACTACTTTTATTATAACCTAACTATTAGAGTTACGAGTATAATAAGTAAGTATAATTTTTTTTATTTATTATTTATATCTCTAAGAGAGCCCTTTATACTAAACTATATTATTTTTAAATTTTATTATACTATTTATTTACTAGTTGTATCTTATTGTGTATTAGATTATTTTTAGCCTTTTATTATTATTTATTATTAGTTAATTATTTATTTATTATAAACTAAGCAATAGCTATTTATATATTATAAGCCTTTAAAAAAATATATTTAATTATTAAGGCGTCTACGAATAATACCGGTAGTATTTTATAAAATATTTTTAATAGTCTATAATATTAAAGTAAGGTTACTAGTTAGGATTATTAAAAATTTTTTATTTAATAAAAAACTTTAGTAAGTCTTTATAACTAGTATTAGAATTAACTATACGTTTATTAATTTTATAATTAAGTATTACTTTAATATTATAAACTAGTAAATCTTTTTTTATAGTAACTAGCCCTTATAGTTTTTACTACTACTTTACTAATAGTAATATATTTTATAAATAGAATAATTATAGGTAAAACTATAAATAAATATTCGTAAGTGTAGTATAACTAGTAAAATTAAGTTTAAAAATTTAATTTATACTATAGCGGTTATCCGGTTGTTTATTATAAATATTTATAATTTTAAATAGTTTAAGGATTTTATTTTTTAGTTCTCTAGAGCGACGCGTATAAATATTATATATATTAAAAATAATCTAGTTACTTACGAAGATCTCTAGGGCAGATAGTTATTAATTATTAGTATACTCTTTTATTTTTACCTACGCCTACGTTAGTATTAAATATAATTATTATCTTATATAATCTATATATATAAAAAGTCTATTTACAGTTTATATATTACGTATTACTTTTTATCTCTTTAGTAGTATACTAAGAGGTATAATACCTATATATAATAAATATCCCTCTATAGCTTTAAATAGTATTATATTTATTAATATAATACTACTATTTACTTTAAACTTTATAATAAATAATAACTTTACCTAGTTATTTTACTTATAATTAATAAAATAGTATAAATAAATTTATAATACGTAATTAGTAATTTCCGACTATTTATTTATTTCTAAATAAAAAGTTATAAATAACTTTAGCGTCGTACTAACTTTTTTATATAATTATTTTTAAAACTAAGACGTAAATTACGTATTATAGTTAATAATAAACTCTAAAGAGTAATTTGTTTTATACTAAACGTATTTAATAAAAATTTAAATATAGGTTTCTACGTTAAAAAATATTAAAAGTATAAACTTTTTTTTTAATAATTTGTCTACGAGGATTATAATATATTTATAGTTATAACTATTATAATAGCTCTTAGGTAATAGTATAATAAAGTTAATAAATACGCTAGTCTAGTAAGTATTTAGTATAAATAGTAAATATAGTAAACTATACTTACTCTTATATTTTAATTTTGCTCTAGAATAAATAAGGTAGTTATATATATAATAGATAACGCTGTCTATATAGCGTAGCTAGTAGTAATATTATAATAGTTATATATATGTTTTATATTTATTATTATATTTAGCAGCGTAGTTATTATAATATAGTTATATAAAACGTATTTAGAGTTTATTATTATAAAGTATAAAAACTTTACTATTAATATATAGTAGGTTATTATCTAAGCGATAATTTTATAGTTTAATATAAATACTAAGGTTATAATAAAACTAGTAGAGTATACGGTGTACACTAGTCTCTATAGTATTAACTATAGCTTTAATAATATTATTATAAAGACTAACTACTTTATATAGCCCTAATAGATCTACGTTACTAGCATCTTTATAATTATTATAAAATTTTAAAATAGTATTCTTATTCTAACTATTAGAAATAAATAGCTTTTTACTAATTTTATAAACTTATTATAATAAGCTCGCAGCGTCTAACTCTATTATATCTATTAAAATTTTAGCTAAGTATATAGTATATTAGAAACTGCCGTTATATACGGCGTATATAGGTAGTTTAAATTATTTAAAAAATAATAGCACCCACTATTAGTATTATATTTAATTATTATATATATTTATAAAAATATCTTTAGTTTATATATATTTTTTATATATTAATCGAACAAATAGTGTGGCTGTAGCGGCTCAGGGCGACTAAAAGGGGTTTTAAAAAAGAAGGAGTATGTGTATACCTTTATTTTTAGTTTATTATATTAATATATTAAACTTTATACTTTTTTTACCGGGTCTATATTTAATTATAAAATTAAACTCTAATAAAAATTTAGTATATTAGACTTACTAGCAGTTTAACTATTTCGTTCTTATAAAATATTCTAAAACTTTATAATTAGAGAATACCTTTATAAAGTTAAGCCTATTAGTAAGCTTAGGTTACTATTTTTTAAAGGCGTAAATAATCGCTATAAGTTTCTTATTATAAATAAAATAGTTAAGCTTAACTAGTTTTATCTTTATTAAAAAAAAGGTAATAGGTTATAGAGCGCCGTTTTTATTATACTATAATAATATACCAGCAATAACTTAATTAAATATATTAATTTCTATAATTGTATACGCGTTAGGGTTAAAGTAAGTAAGTATTAAAGTATTAATAAAGGCACGTTTAAGTTACTTAAAGACTTTTTTAGTAGTAGATATTAGCGTAACTTTTCTTATAGCGCTATATATTAACTTAATTAGTAATCTTATAACTTAAAAAAAGTAATATATAAATTATTAATAAAAGTTTATAAAACTAATAAACGCCTAAATATTTTTAACTATTTTAAGCTATTACTATTTTATAACAGCTTTAACTTTAGCTGGGTCTATCTTTAGCCTATTTATAAATAGTATTATATTAAAGTAACTAATGCGTTAAACTAAAAACTCATATTTATTAATATTAAGGTATAGTCCTGCTTTATAAAGCTTATATAGTATTTTAAAGTAATCCTACTTATAGTCCTAATTATTCTTGCTAAAAATAATAATATTATTAAAATAAGCTAAATAAAAGTTATTTAAATACTTATATAATAACTAATTAATATATTATTAAAAGGTGTCTAGGGCGTTATATAGCCTAAAGGGTATAATTACGTATTTAAATAAACTAAATTACGTAAAAAAAGTAGTTTTATACTTATTACCTTCTTTAATTTAGATTTTATTAAATATTATAATAATATTAAACTTAGAGAAAACGCGTGCCTTATTTATATAGATAAGTATTTTTTTTTAATTTTAGTAGAGTATTGCGATTTTTAATTATAATTTTATTAAGGCAATAATAATTAACGTATATATAAATATCTCCTTTAGGCTTCTTAATAACTAGTAGTAGGACAGTAAATAAAAAGTTACTTTTATAAATATATCCTTTTACTATCTTAGTCTATATATAGATCTTAATTACTTTAATTTTTTTATATAATATTTTAAAATAGTGCTACGTAGTTAGCTAACTACTTTTTTTTAAATATATTTTATAGTTAACGCCCGGTCGACGTAAAGACAGTTTAATAATTTTTTTAAAATTTTATAGATTAGTAATATAGGAAAATTATTTTTATAATTTTTATTTAATTTTATTAATTATAAGGTGTAGTTAATTAAGTTTTAAATAAAATATATTAAAGTCGGCTTATATAGCTATGGTAATAACTTATTTAGTTTTTATAAAAGTTATATAAGCGCGTTAGGTATAGTCTATATTATTACTTATTTTAAGATATACTTAGTCTTCTAGCATTATTTAAATAATAAAGTCTAGATTATAATAAACTATTTTTATTATAGCTTTTACTAAAATAATTACTATATTAATACCGTTTTTATTTTTTAATTTAATTATTTTAGCGTAACTATTACTATACTAGTTATATATTATTTTAATAGGTAAAGACTAGTGTAAATAATTACTGTAGTAATAGTCTAACTTAAATACTATTATTTTTTTACTTTACTTATATAAAGAGTTATAGGTTTTAAGCTATAGTTATCTAACTATTATATTATAAATAAAGGTATACACATACTTCTCCTTTTTTAAAACCCCTTTTAGTCGCCCTAAGCTACTACAGCCACACTATTTGTTTAATTAATATATAAATATATATATTATAATTAATAATATTTATAATCTAGTACTAGTTGTTACTATATTTGTATATTAATTAAATAAAAAGTGTGGCTGTGGTGGCTCGAGGCGACTAAAAGGGGTTTTAAAAAAGGAGGAGTATGTGTATACCTTTATACTAGTTTTTACTAATATATTCTTTAATCGCTATGCGTATTTTAGTTATATATATTATCTTACCTATAATATTACTATTAATAAGCTTTAAAACAATAGAGCTCTATATTATAATTATTTAAAACCTATAGGTGCGTATAAAATTAGTACTAATAACTTCTCTAGTATAGCTACTATTTAGACGAATATACGTAGTAACTAATATTTTATTAGGCATATTAATTTATACCTTTAGCTTTATCTAAGCGCTATAAAGTAGCTTATTTAGTAAGTTTTTATTATAATTAAGTAAATAATCTATCGCGCTATATACCACAGTAGTAATAAATTATTTTTATAAACTATAAGCTATATAGTAAATATTACTTAATAAAATAAAGAATAATTATAAACTTAATTAGCTTATTAGCGCGTATTGCTTTACTATAAAGTAATACTAAAAAATATTAAAGATTTTCTTTTTATACGTAGATAAGAGTCTCTAAAAGTAACTATTATTAAAATTATATTTTTTTTTAATATCTAACGTTTTAGTTGCTATTATAGGCGTTATTAATATTAATATTTTAAGTATCTATTATCTAGAGCTATTTAGTAGGCACTAAGACTATTAAACCCCTTTTATAAGACTTAGACTAATTTTAGTTAAACGTATAATTAGGTTTTAGGTAATATATATATACTTTCTTAGCTTAAATAGTGCGAAACTTCTTTAATAGATAATAATTTAGGTTAGAAGTAAAATTATATTTATTATTAAAGTTAAACTTTCTATTAATAGAAGCGCTAGCCTATATAAACTTTTTATTATTTTTATTTTTACTATTTTTCTTTTTAGGCTTTCTATAAGTAACGTCTTTAAGAGTTTTATATTAGGATAGTTACTAAATAAATTTTATTTAAATTTTATTTACTAGGGTTGCGCTTATTACGGCGGCTTTTAAATATAAATTAAAATTAATTATAATTTTAAATTTTATTAAAGCGGGTTTTAGGTATACTTATATTATTTTATTTTTAAATTATACTAACTATTTACTAAAAAATTTATTATTATATTACTATAATTTACTAGAGTCGAATTCCGCGAGCGCGGTAAGTTATTAATTAATTAAACTAAATACTTTTTATAGGTTATTATACAATTCTTATATATTTTAATATAAATTATTTAATATTATAATAGTATAGTTATAAATATAGATAAGCGCGTAATCTTTATATACTTAATAGAGGTACTTAATTTTAAACTACTTATTAGGGAAGATTTTATACGATTACTAAAACTTTATTTTTATATTTTTAATCTATATATTTAAGTTCTTATTAGCGGTACTACTAAACTTATTAATATTTTTTATTTATTATTTAAACGGCGCTTCTTTTTAGAGGTAGTAGTATTAATTATTAATACTAGCGTACTATCGCGTTATTATTAATTCTTATTAGGCGTAGGGTAAATATTATTAAATAATATTAACTTTACGTTACTATAATAAAAAAAATTATTAGAGCTACTAGAGCTATTACTATTATTATTATTAAATAAGTTTAAGAACGTAAAATTTTATAGTAACTTATATAGTACTATCTTCTATTTCTTTTTATAATTTTTTTTATACTTTTAATTCTTTTAAAAAAATTTATCGTTAGCTATAATACTATAGGAAGCTTTTACTAATATTTTTAAATATTTTAGTTTATTTTATAGTTTATACGCTTCTTAAATTAGTATAGTAAAGTATTATTTATATTTATTACTATATTAGATTATTTTACTAAAAGCCTTAGTAGCAGTTAGTTAATACTATTATTTAGTATCTAGCACCTTTTATAGAGTATACGCGTTATTTTTTACGCTATTATACTCTTAATAGATATAAGTAACTAATTAAAAGATATTATTAAAATTTTATTTTTATTACTAAATCTGTAGCTCCTATCGCGCTATATTTATTTTAGTAATATATTATAGTTTCTATACTTTTATTTATAACTATTTTATAAGTTTAATTATTTATTTAACTATATTTAAATTACTACGCGACGTACTCTAGTAGTAAAAGTACTTTAAAATAATAGTAAACTAATTTTTTAGATATTTTATTACGCTTACTTAGAGGTTATTAGTTAAAAAGATAGTAGTAATAATATATTTATTTATAAGTTATCTATTAGGTAAAATATACGCTAAAATAAAGTATTTATATTTAAATTCTTCTTTAGGGTACTGTTTATTAGTCGTAATAGCTATTTTAATAAATAATAAAATATCGGCTTCTATAGTCTTAGCTTATTTAATAAATATTTTATAATTAACTATAAAGCTATATTATAATTACTAGTCTATTATAAGTTAACTAGTAATAGTTATTATATTAAAATTTTTATTATTATTATTACTAACATTTAGTAAGATAGAGTAGAAGACGTTAAAGCTACTATTATAGTAATTATTTTTTATAGGTCCTTCGCCTGTATTTACTATTAGGTTTTTTTAACCTTTTTAGTAAAAGGGCTATTTATAAACTATTTACTAAGCTTATAAAAAGTATTTAGTAATTTAGTAATTATACTTTTATAAAGTTTATTAATTTTAAATTTAAAAGTAACTTTTTTTACTATACCCGGCAATCGCGGTAGTAATAGTAAAAATAATTTATTTAACTAATTATATAACGTATTATTAGCTAGTATATATTAAATTAACTTTTAAATATTATATTTTTTAGTAGTACTATTACTAGCTAGTCTCTAAATAGTACTATTACTAACTAATTTATAAGTAGTGCTATTACCGACCGATTTATAAGTAGCGCTATTATTAGCTAATTTCTAAATAATAGCTCTATTACTAGTTTATTTAAATAGGGTTTTTATATAAAATTTTACTATCTTATTTATACTAATTGGCGTTTTATATAGTATAGAGAATTAGTCTACTATAATTATATAATTAGTAAAATATAAATTTTTAGAATTTAGCGCTTATGCGGTCTATTATAAAGTATTATTTTATAAACGCCTTATTTATAGGTATAGAGGGATACGTAGATTATATTATAAAAGTTTAAAAAATTAAATATTAAATATTAATATTTAATAAGAATCTACGTATAGGAAGCTCGCTAGATACTTTAAAGTAAAATAAAAGTATATACTAAAATACTAGCTTTACTAGCGCGGGTATACCCGTGTTAGCGCTTATACCTAAGTAAGGGACGCCTTTTACACTTATAACACTAGACTAGTATAGAAAGCTTAATTTTTAGTTTAAAATAGTTATTAAAGTTATACTTAGCTTTACGTATATACTTATAGATACGCTAGTAAATTTAACCTGGATTAAAATTAGCTTATATTAGCCACTTAGGCTTGTACGTAAGCAGGAATATTAAAGTTATTATTAAAAAGTATTTACTAACTTTTTAAATATAATTAATTAGATAATAGTATAATAATAATAGTTTTGGCATATACAATAAAGTTATATTATAAATTATAAATATAATACTTTTATTTATTAAATTCTACGCAATTTAATATATAAAGAGGTAACTAATTTAAATTTTAAACTGTATATAATCTAGTAAATAAAAGTATTACTTCTATAATTTATTATTTAGCTTTAGCCTATACGCTAAAACGCTTATTATTATATTATTATCTAATTAATTATAGTTAAAAAGTTAGTAAATACTTTTTAAAAATAACTTTAATGTTCCTGCTTACGTACACGCCTAGGTGGCTAATGTAACCTAACCCTAACACTAGTAAAATTTACCAGCGTAATTATAGCAGTTATTTTTAATCTACTACTTTTTATCCTTTTTAAGAAGCCCTAAGTTAAATAGAGTATTAGTATAGAGCTTATAAAACTATTTATTAATATAGTACCTTTTTAAATAAAGTAGTAGTATAGCTATATCTAAAATAATTATTATTATTAAATATAATAATCGCAGAAATAGAGATAAAGATTATATAAATAGGTATATAATAGATAGGTAAAGGATTTATTAGTAGAGTAGTCTTATTAACTATAGGTTATATCTTAAGTAATAATCTTAATACTATCTTATTAAATCTATTAACTTTTACTAATACAATTGCCTCGCGCACGTGTATTATTATTATCTAGAGAAGATATATAGATAGTATTACGTAATATATATATAACTATTTTACTTATACTAAAGTAAAATTAAAATAGAAAGATAAGTATAGTTTATTATACTTACTCTTTATACTAAATACCTATTAGATAAGTCTATTTATTAATTTTATTATATTACTATCTAAGTTATATTATATTAATTATAATTATAGGTATATTATAGTCCTTATTAACTATCTATTTAAAAAAAAATTATTCTTTTAATATTTCTAGACGCTAAAACTTACGTATAGGCGTTTATTAAGTACGTCTAGTAAAAAATAAATACTTATTAGAGTTTATTACTAATTAAGATATATAATTTATATTTTAGTTTTAAAAATAATTATATAAAAAAGTTAGTATAATTGTAAAATTATTTATAGCTTTTTACCTAGAGACTAATAAATAAACTAAAATTACTAATTAGGCAGAAAAAGTGTATATACGTTATTTTATTAATTATAAATAAAATAACTAGACTAAGTTACTACCTATTACTAAGTTTAAATTTATTTTTAGTATTACTTTTATACGTACTATATTATTTAAAACTATAAAAAAAATACTTACTAATTAATATACTTTGTAAGCTTTATAAAGCCGCGGCATAACGTAATAATAAGAACTTAATAAATACTAAATAGCTTATATATAATAAGGCTATATGTAAGTAGTATAAATTTTAAACTCTTAAAAGTTATACTTCTTTCTTTTAGTAAAGGTAAAATATTCTACTAAATATAGTAACGCTCTGCTTATACTCTAATTAAATATTTATACATTAGTAACTACTCGTAATTATTCTTTTTAGTAATTACTATTTATAATTATATATAATACGGTTGGTCTAGGGGGTTACTAGGTATATAAACTTTAAAACTAAAGGGAGTTATTAAGCTATTACCTAGAGCCTATATAACTAAATATCTAGCCTTTAAACTAGTAAGTCTGGTTATCCGTTCTACCCTCTATACTATATTATTACCTACTTAAAGTACTCTGTTGTATTATATCTCCGTAAAGGGATACTTACTATATATAGATACTAAACCCCAAGATATACTACTAAAAGGCTATATATATATATATATATTTATATATTAATCGAATAAATAGTGTGGCTATAGTAGCTTAGGGTAACTAAAAGGGGTTTTAAAAAAGGAGTAGTATATGTATACCTTTATACTTAGTATGTCGAAAAAGACTAAAAGGCTAAAAAATAATATATAATATATAAGCTATAAATAAGCTTATTATACGCGTAGACTATATAAGAGAATAGCTATATATAGTATTAATATAAATATAAAAAAAAAAAAAATAGTACGTTAATAATTAATAATTATTTAATTTAAAAATTTATATAGACGACTAGGTTATATTTAATATATATAATATTTATATACATTACTCTAAAGAATTAAAAAATAAAAATCTAAAACTATTTAGAATTATTAATATTTATAATAAATAACTAGGTAACTATTATAGTATAGGTTAAGTCTTTAAGTTTAGTTTTACTAGTTATACTATACTTAAGGACGTTTATTTATAATTTTATCCGTAATTATTTTATTTATACAATATAATATTACTACTAAAATAGTAGTAAGAGTTATAAAAACTAGTTACTATAAAAAAAAGTCTACTAGTTTATAATATTAGAGTAATACTTAATTATAAAATTAATAAATATATAATTAATTTTAATACTAGTTATAAAGGCTTACTAAAGTTTCTTATTAAATAAAAAATTTTTAATAATCTTAACTAGTAATTTTATGTTAATATTATAGACTATTAAAATTACTTTATAGAGTACTACTAGTTTTTTTTTTTTTTTTTAAAAAAAAAACAAAAACTCTTTTATATTAAGGCTACTTTACTATTTAAAAAAAGTGCTTTATCTCCTAAATAAACTAGAACTAGCTCTTTAATTTCTAACTAATATATTATTTACTAAATATAGTTAAGTTAAATTACTAATTTATTACTTAATTAGGCCTAGTTTGCTACGATAGTTCTATTTAGGAATAGAATTTTATTTTATTTAATTTTAGATAGTAAATCTCTTTATTTATATTTTTAGATATAATATATTTTAAATAAAGATATCGGCTTTTTGTAGTTTTATATTAATTTTTTAGTAGTACTCTATACTTCTAAAAACTCTACTTTTTACTAGTAAAGTAGGCGTATTTAAAGAATACTATAATAAAAAGAGGAATTAAACCCCTAATACGTAGAATATATTAAAAATTTAAGGAATATTTATATTTTTAGATACTTACCTACTATACTACTCTACTAGTACTACTAGTATTACTTATAAATACTCTAATAATTAAGTATATTCTTATATTTATATTTATATATTAATTAAATAAATTGTGTAGCTATAGTAGCTTAGAGTAACTAAAAGGGATTTTAAAAAAGAAGAAGTATATATATACCTTTATAAGTATATTTTTTATAAAGACTTATAATATGTACATAGCTTTTACTTAATTTTTAATAAATACATAATTAACTAATAATAAATAATAGTAAAAGACTAATAATTAATATACAGTATAATATAACTAGTAAATAAGTAATATAATATTTTTTAACCTAGCCTTACCTGACTTTTTCGACACATTAAGTATAAAGGTATATATATACTCCTCCTTTTTTGAAACCCCTTTTGGTCGCCTACACAGCCACTATAGCTACACTATTTATTTAATTAATATATAAATATATATATAGTAATATAATAACATTATAAAGATAATATATATATTTTATATTTATATATTAATTAAATAAATAGTGTGGCTATAGTAGCTTAGGGTGACTAAAAGGGGTTTTAAAAAAGAAGAAGTATATATATACCTTTATAATAACTTAGATATCTCCGCTCTAGACAGGAGCGTACTTATATAATAAAAGATATATAGTCTACGCTGTAGGGCTATAGCTTAGTAGTAATTTATCTCTTTACCCTTATAAATAATATATACTTAATTTATTTTATATATTATACTATATTACTACTCTACCCTAATTTTTAATATTTAAATTACTCTTTTATTTTTAAAAGTAATCTAGTATAATATAGCTCTAAAAGAGTTTTATTACTCTATTATACGTAATACGTTAGTTTTATAAAATACTAAAATTATAAAAGAACTTAAAGAAAATCTTAAATCCCTTTTTAGTATTTTTAATACCTAAGTTTTTTAGAGTTTTATATAAACTTTAAAGACGTCCCTATTAGATTCATTAAAATATAAAAAAGTATAAATAACTACTAATAATTATAGTTAGACGCCTTTATTTTAATTAAGACCCTCTATATTTATTAATTTTAATAAAGTACGCGCTTAGCTTTAATAAGTTAAAAATAAAAAAAAAATAAAGTAATTACTTAATATTTACTATAACTTTAATATAAGGGACTAAACTATAATTATAAAAAAACTTAACTATACTATAAAGTTATACTATTTTAGTCTCTATTTTAACTATACGCCTACTAATACTAAGAGCCTATTATATTTATAAAAAGAAGGGCAGACGTAACTTTAATTTTTAAAAAAATAATTATAAATACTATTTTTACTAATTATTAACCGATTTTCTAATAGAGATTTTAAAGGTTAAATTTATTATTACTTATATTAATATTCCCCTTTAAACTACCTAAAAGGCTAAAATTATTTTAAAACTTAGTACTAATCTATTATAAAAAGAAATTTAGGATCTTTTAAAAATTAAAATATTAAACGCCCTTAGAAAACTATTTTAATAGTTTAATAAAACTAAAATTAATTTTAAATAAACTATTTAACTATTTAAATAGTCTTTTACAAAACTTCTAAACTATATTTACTCTTTTTAGAAGGAGTTCAATATACTTAAGGCTAGTAAAGAATTCTAATAGGTTTAAAGCTTTATAAGCTATTTAAATAAAAATTTTTAGCCTAGATTATAAACTTTAAAAGAATAATAGATTAATAATATTATAAAAAAAAAAGGCTAATTTCTTTTAGTTAATATAAAAAATAACTAATTTTAGTAATTTAAGAACGCGAGGGCCTAAAAAAAATATATAAAATATAGAGAAATCTACTAAATTTTAAAAATATTTTAGGTAAAACTAATAGGTATAGTTAAGTACTAACTAGTTTAATAAAGTACTAACTAAAATAGAGTCTTCTACTAGTACGTTAATATATTACTATTATAATAAAAAGGGCTACTATACTTTTAATTACTAGTATAAAAATAAGTTAATAGCCCTTAAGTTAAAGAAGCAACCGATAAAACCGCGTTATTAATTTAAATAAAAAAAGAAAATAGAAGTAATTATAGTACTTACTACCTATATTAAAACTATTATAAGCTACCTACTAACAATATATAAGATTAAATATATAAGTAGTTTATTTAACTAGTTATATAACTAATCTAAGGGGATAGTTATCCTAAAAGCTAGAGTTATAAATAAAGGCTATATTAAAGCTTTAGTAGACTTAAGATTTATTTTAAATTTTATAAGCGCTAAGCTAGTAAGAGAGATAAATTTAAAAGTAACCACTCTTAATAGATTATTAGTATAAGCAGTAAATAATTTTAATATAACTATTTATAGTACTATTATAGTTAAAATAGACTTAACTAACTTATATAGTTAAAATTAAACTTAGCTAAATCTATTTATAGTTATAGATTTCTCTTAATATAAAATTTTTTTAGATTTACCTCAGTTTAACTAAGAGAATTTAAAAATAAATATTACTACTTAGAAAGTCCTTTTTAGAGGCAACCCTAAGAAAAATAATATTTTTATTAAAAAGATTACTTTTAAAAGCGTAAAAAAGTTTAAGTATACTATATATAATATAACTATCTAAATATATATATACCTAGTAGGGTTAATAAAAGTTTTAGTCTAAAATAAACTAAATAAGTATAAAAAATACTCTACACTACCTAAGTACTCTAATTTTTTAAATTTAGCCTTAAATAAGAATTTTAAAATTCCTATAGACTATAAATTAAATAATCTAAAAATAATTTTAAACTTAGTACTAATTCTCTATATTATTTTATATATAATTTTTTAGTTACCGAACTAGAGATTCTTAAAACGTATATAAAAAAATATTTTAAGTATAAGTAAATTTAGTAATTAAAATCCCTAGCTAAAGCCTCTATTTTTTTTATAAAAAAAAAGAGAGGCGGTTTAAGACTCTATATAGACTATAAAAGTATTAATAAAATTATAATTAAAAATTATAGTACTCTTTTATTAATTATAAAGTTATTAAACTATTTTATAAAAATATAAATTTATACTAAACTTAATTTATAAAAAGCTTACTATTATATCTATATTATAAAAAATAATAAATAAAATACTATATTCTATATAAGGTATAGCTATTTTAAGTATATAGTTATACCTTTTAGTTTAATAAATATACCTACGCAGTTTTAATAGCTTATATTATAAATACTAGTTAGATTAGTTAATATAACTTATATTATATATTTTAATAATATATTTTTTTTCTTAGATACCAAAGAAAAATATAAAAGTTATATAAAAAAGATATTATAGTATTTATATAAAGGAAAACTTTACTTAAACTTAAAAAAATATTTTTAGTATACTACGTCTATTAAATATTTTAGTTTTATTATTTTACCTAAGGGCCTTTTAATAGACCTAATTAGGGTTAAAATAATTTAAAACTAGTCTCAATCTACTTATATACGTAATATTTATATTTTTATTAGTTTTATAAATTACTATTATAAATTTATAAACTAATTTTTTTAATTAGCCCTACTACTTACTAAATTAATTTAAAAGATACTAGATAGCGCTAAAGGCGGGATAGTTATAAAAAAAAAGCGTTTATATAGATATAGGTAACACTAGTAAAAAAGCTTTTAAAAAATTTAAAAATATTTTTTTAAAGTATTAATACTATCGTATTTTAAGTATAAAAAATAAATTTAAATTAAAACTAACCCCTCTAATAAGGCTATTAGTGCTAGTTTACACTAATTAGTTTTTAAAGAGAATAGATTATTCTAGTAACAGCTAATTAACTTTTATTTAAAAAATGTTAGGCAGCGCGCAGTACTATTATAATATATATAATAAAAAATTTTTTACTATTATAAAAAATATTAAGTACTAAAAATAATACCTATAAAGTATTTACTTTAGAATTTTTATAAATTATAATAATTTATAATAGTTTATATAAACGAAAACTCTATTTCTATAGTAAGTATAGTTATATTTACTTTTTTTTAAGTATAATTTTAATATGTCCTATAGGATAGAAATAATAAATAGTTAATACCTTATTTTATTATCTTAATTATATACTAGAGTCTAAAATAACTAAATATAAACGTAATATAGCCTTTATAGAACTTATAAAAAAACTATTATAACTTTTTACTATAAAAGTTAATAGAGTTATAGTTTTATAATAATAATTTATATATAGATAAACTATAAATATAATTAAAAACTTATAAAGGAAATTTAAAACTTTAGGCTACGTAATTTATCTAAAGAGGAAATGACTCTTTTAGAGTACTTAACAGACCTAAAAAATAAAAAAATAAACTTATTTAAAAATAGTAATAATAATTTATAACTAAATAGTTTAGAGGATACTAAATTAAGATTAATAAAACTAATACAGCCCTATATACCTAAAGATAAAATAAGAATAATTATAAAATACTATAATAGTACTATTTTAGAATATTTTAGTATAAAGTAAACCCTTAAGCGCGTATAATATAAATATATATAGATAGGTATATCTAAGAATATTATTTATTATATTTATAACTATAAGTGCTGTTAGCGTGCTAACTTAAAAATATATATACTATATAGTCTCTTTTATTTACTTTTAGTTTCTAATAGACTATAGTAATATATAACTATAAATTTTTTTATAGATCTAGTCTCTAATTATTTTACTAAAATTATATATAATATAATTCTTATAATTATAAACTGTTTTTTTAAAATAGACTATTATATACTAGTAAGGATAAATTAAGATAGTATTAACTTAGCCTAGTCCTAAATCTATATAATTATAAAACTTTATAAAAATTTAGAGACGCTGCTATCTAATAAAGATTTACTTATATAAGTAAAGTATTAGAATACTTTTTACTATTATTTAAATTTAAGGCGAATTTTATTTTTTACTTTTTACCTATAGATAGATAGGCAGATAAAATAATAAAATAAAACTTTTAAATAGTATTTTTATATCTTTTATTATTTAGAGTATAATAATTAGGCGTTATAGATTTTCTACGCAGAATTTACTTATAATAATAGTTAGTATTTTATTACTAAGTATATACCGTTTTAAGTCTACTATAGATATAATCTAAAAGAGCTAAATTAGTCTTTATAGGCACTAAGTAAGGGAAAGAGCTTCTAAGCTTTTTACTTAGTTTTTAAACTTATTAATATTTATAACAAAGCTAAACGAAAACTAAAGGTAATATAAAAATATTAAAAAGTATTTTAAAATAAAAAGCGTCTCCTACTAACTTTAAAAGTAGAGAGTAAAGTCTAAGTTTTATATTATTATATACGATTTATAAGACTAAGTAAAAATATTAACTAAAAATAGTTATATTCTAATATAATACTTAAATATATAGATAGTTTACCTACTATATATAAAATTAAACTCGTAAGTCTAAAATAAGTCTATTTAGTTTTTTATTTTTTTATATTAAAATTATATAAACCTTAAGGTATACTACTATATAAGTAAGAACTAATAATTAATATATTACGCTAATTTAGCGATAATATATATAATATAAAATATATTATAAACTATAAATATAATAAGTTAAGTTAATAAAAATATTTTATTAAATAGTAAAACTATTTAAATAAAGAGAATACTTAAAAACTAAAAGTCTTAATTAGTATAAAAGCGCTAAAAAGATTCTAAAAATAATTTAAAATTACTCTAAAAAGATTTAAAATAATTTTACTAAACAAAGTAATATAAAAATAGAATAGACCTTTTATAAAAAGTAATAGTCTACCTAAAAGTATACTAGTATAATAAGGCCGGGGCCGGTCTTTTAAAAATAGAAAAGTAGTTTAAGGTAATTCTATATAGACTCTAAATAAGTTAAAAAGTTTACTTTTTCTTTTTTTAGTAGTTATTAGTATTAAATTAGTCTAAAAAGGCCCTTAGCGTAAATAAATAGTTTAAAATAAACTATTTTTAGTCTATATTCCCTATTTAAAATAATATTATTATTTTTTACTTTTATATTTCCGTACGTATCTTTTATAAGAAATTTAATAATATAAACAGTCCTATTAAGGGTTAAAATAGTTTAATAGTATAATAAAAGAATTATAAAAGATATATAAGTATACTATAGTAAAATAAGAGTTATAACTATTATAAATTAGTACTATCCGGCCTAAATTACTATACTATAAGCCTATTTATTACAGTAATAACTATAGGGACTTAAAAAATTATTAACTTATTTAATTACCTATCTAAAACCTATAAAAATATTACTTTTTACTATTTAACTTCTTAAGAAAGTTACTAGAGAATATAAGCTAGTAATAATTATAACTAGTAGTAGTACTAATTACGCTATTTTAAGTATAATAGTTAATACTAAATTAGGCGTTAAAGTACGCTCCCTTCTTACACTTATTATTATTAATAGAAATAGAATTTAAACTAATAAAACTAAAAGTTTAAAAAGCGCGTTAGTTACTATAATAAAAAGAAATTAATAAAAAAAATAATATAAAAGTTTAAATTTAAATCTAAAACTAAGTAGCGTAATTAATAGTTTAATAGTTTTATTTAATTTTTAAGCTAGTTAGAGTTATTATATAAGAAATACTAGACTTTAAAAAGGAGTAACTATATAGTATAATTAGTAGTAAAATCTACTACTTTACACCTTATATAAAATACTTATCTTTAAAAAAAAATTAAAATTAAAGTAGAAAGTAGGAGCGAAGATTACTAAAGTTTAATTTTATAGTTAGTGGCACTAAGACGCTAGTACTAGTAAAATAATATTATTAATTAGCTTATTATATAATTAATTATACCTAATAAAAATAGTAAAAAATAGATAGTACTAAATACTAGTAAATAGTAACTTACAGAAAAAAGCCTTAAAAAGAATATTTAATTTTAATATTTAATACTATTTTACTAAAATAGTCTAAAGAGTACTAAATAAGTATATATAGGCTGTATAAAACTATATTACTTACTTTTAGGCTAAAAGCAGTTCTAAAAGGGGAATAATATTATAACTTAAGTATTTTTACTCTAGACAGGAGTATACTTATATAATAAAGAATATATAGTCTATACTACGGGATTTTAGCTTAGTAGTAATTTATCTCTTTACTCTTATAGATAATATATACCTAATTTATTTTATATATTATACTATATTACTACTCCGCCCTAATTCCTAACAGCCTTTATATATAAAGAAAATATAATTTAGTATAAAGGGCTCTCTTGGAAGAATAGATAGTAAATAAAAAAAGCTATACTTATCTATTAGACTTATAACTCTAATAGTTAGGTTATAATAAAAATAGCTTTATAGTCTACTGTCTTAATAGTTACGCGTTTTACTATTTTAATAAAAATATTTTACTTTTATAAGCGTCTAACTCTATTCTACTATAAAAAAGTAAAGAATATATAAAATTAATAATAAAACTTTAAATATAAAGTTGTTTAAATAGGCAAATAATATTACGGGTATACGCGCTTTTACTTAAATATAAGTGTTAAAATAAATATACCTACGCTAGTCTACGCTAGCGTTTTAGTATATACTCTTATTTTATTTTAAAGTATTTAGTTAGCTCCCTATACATAAATTGTTATTAAATATTAATATTTAATATCTACTTTTTAAGCCTCCGTAACAGGTATAGAGCTAAGTTTAAAAAGTAAAAAGACTATTAAAAAACCTATTTTTAAAAAATAGAATAAACAACTATAAAAAGTTATTAATAATTATATTTTATAACTCTTTCACTATTATAAAATACCTATAGAATCTTAGAGGTACTATACTAAGTCCTAGTAATATATTATTTACTAGTTTATTATTAACATTTTAAACATGTAACTTTTATTAATAATTATATAATTAATATATATAAATATAAAAAAAATTTATACATTAATATAATCTCGTTTCTCTTATTATATATATAAAAATAGGCCAGTTTTACACATAAAATAAAAAGTTATAATAGCCTAAAGTAGGGTCCTAAAAATTCTCTATATTTACTAATTTTTTTATACCCCTAAACATTTTAGTAAGCAGCCACTAATAGGGCGTATTAAATTTGCTAGTCTTTTTTTTTTAAAATATAATTTTTTTTCTATTTTTTTTTAGCTTACTAAATAAAGAGTTATATAACTTTAAAAAAGGTAACTTTTTTAATTATATTTTTTATATACCCCCCTATATATCTGTTTATAGTATATTATTTTACTCTTTTATAATAGCTTTTTTAAAAGACTCTATACTTTTAAAACTTAATTCTATATCTAAATTAGCCTTTTTATTTTTAATTAGTTTAAATTTTTATAAACTCTGTATATTTTTAATATAATTTAAATTAGAATTATAAACTAGATAAAAAAAAAGTTATATTTTATTATTTTTAAACTAAGTTAAAACGTAATTTATTATATAGATTTTCGTGTTATCTTATAAACATTACTATGTTATAATATTATTAATATAAAGATTATATATATATATTTATATATTAATCGAATAAAAAGTGTAGTTATAGTAGCTTAGGACGATCCAAAAGGGGGTTCGAAATAAGAGGAGTATATATATACCCTTATACCTAATATATCGGAAAAGTTAAAAAGATTATAATTATAATATTATAGACTAATATATATATATATATATTATATTAATAAAAAATAAGAATAAAAGATTATTTAACTTACTACATTTTATACTTAGTTTAACTATAAAATTAAGAACTTTATTAATATAATTTTTACTAGTAAAAGAAGTATTATTATTAAATATTTTAATAAATACTAAATTACTTTTACCCATCTAAATAAATTTCTATACTTAGGTAGTAACGTCTTAATCTATAATTTAATTAGTATTAATAATATAATATAATATAATATAATAGAATAAAGGTATATATATACTCCTTCTTTTTTAAAATCCCTTTTAGTCGCTAACACAGCCACTACAGCCACACTCTTTTATTTAATAATTATATTAATATATACAATATAATATAATCTAATATAATCTAATCTAATATAATATAATATAATATAATATAGTAATAAAGGTATATATATACTCCTCCTATTTTAAAACCCCTTTTAGTCGCCCTAAGCTACTACAGCCACACTATTTATTTAATTAATATATAAATATATAAAGGTATATATATACTCCTCCTTTTTTAAAATCCTATTTAGTTGTCCCGAGCTACTACAGCCACACTATTTATTCGATTGATATATAAATATATAATATAATATAATATAATATAATATAATATAATATAATATAATATAATATAATATAATATAATATAATATAATATAATATAATATAATATAATATAATATAATTTATTAAAAATTATTAAATACTTACTATATAATTAGCTAGAAACTAATTTTTTTCTAACTCTATTATTATTATTTTTTATATAATATTATCTTTTAACTTTGCCTCTTTATATTACTAACTTATTAGAAAAAAAATTTTTTTTTAAAATTTATATATTTAATATATATTTTTTTTTCCTATTTTAATCTTTCTTTAGTATTTTCTTTATTAATAAGAGACTTTTTAGTACTTATATTAATAAAGTACTTTTTCTCTTTTAAAAAATTATATAAAAAATTATTTATAATATTTAGACTATTTTTTATTAATAGTATTTAGGTAGTATTTTTACGGCTTTACCTATCGTAAATAATAGTTATTACCTTATATCTAACTATTAAGTTAATCTTTTTTTAAATAATATAAATAGTATTAAAAAGCTACTATTTATCTATACGTAGTATAGTCCTCTAAATCTTTTACCCGTTAATATATAAACGCCTACTAATACTTAGACGTATATATATACGTAACCTAAATATATATTTATTTATTTTATTTTTTTATTAACGCGCAGTAGCCGCTATATATATTTTATACTTTATAACCTACTACTAGTAGGTTATTTAATATAATTTAGTAGTTACTACCGCGTTAAGTACCTTTTATAACTACCTACTATCTATTATTTCTAGTATAAAGTCTATTTTTTATTCTTCTACTATTTTCTTTTTATATAATCTTAATATAAGCTATTACAGCTTATTATCTTATAGTATAGCTAGACTAATAAATTTATTTATAATACTTATCTAGACATACTATATTAGTAAGTATAGTTTAATACCTTCCATTTTTATAATAACTATTTTATACTTATCTCTCTTAACTTTAGTAAGTAAATAGTAGGTAGTATTATAGTATCCTCTTTATAGTACGTTAAAAGCTTTTATAGTATTAATAACTTTATTAGTATATACTAGTATACTTAATAATAAATACTTTATAACTATTTCTACTACTTATACGTATAGGTTATCGTTAAGTATACCTTTATAAATAGATATATAAGGCTCGGCTTTACTTATAATTATTATAGTTTTATCTATAAGGGCGATCGTAAAGCGTAGAATTACTATTAGTATACTTATAATCGTTAGCTAACTATATTTTATAAACTACTAAAAATAAATACTGCGTTAGTATCTACGTTAATATACTAAATTTTATTTTTTAACTTTAATAATAACTTCGATAATAACTTTAATAATAATTTTAATAATAATATAGTAGAGTAAACGTATTATAGTATACTAGTACTATAGTAGTCTAGCCTAAAAAAAAAAGAGTAGAAGTAATAGTAGTTTAATACTACTAGTGTACTAAACTTATACGCTAAGCTATATATTAAGCTATATATTAAGCTATACGCTATAGCTATAAATTTAATCCTATACTAATTAGAATAAAAATAAATATTTTATATAATTTTTATATACGCTTATTTTTTTAACTATATATAGGGGAATAACTTTTTTTAGCCTATACCTTTTTTAGACTAGTGTCTTAACGCTACACTTTACCTCTCTTTATATAATAAATATTATTTTATTTTCCTTTTTAGAACTTTAAATTAAGTTTTATTATTAACTTTTTTATATTTTTAAGTTAACTTTAATATTAGACTCTTATATATATATTTTTTTATATAATTATTTTTCTTTATTTTTAATTTATTATATAGCGCAATAAATAGTAGTAAAGGACTTTATTAATATAATATTAAGTATACTAAATAAATTATTTACTTTTAAAGAAATTACACTTTAAATTTAAGTTTTAAAAAAATTATACTATTTAAAGAAAATAGAAGTTTAAGTTTATTAATATTAAAAGATATTATAATATACTATAATATTAATAATATATTTCGTAAGCAGTAATTATATAAGTATAATTTTTTTAAAAATAAAATTATTTAATGTACTTCGCAAGTATTATAAAGCAGTAGTATAATATATAATAAGAACTTAATAAATACTAAATAACTTATATACAGGGGGGAGATATTAGAGAAGGGTTAATCTAAAAAGTTACTATTTTTAAAAATTAATATAAAAGTAATTACTAAGCCTAAAAATACGTAAATTATATCGTTTTAAAGAGAAAATAATAGAAATGTATATAAGAATTTTAGTTACGTCCTATTTATTACCTATAATAAATTAAAATTACCTTAATATAACAATTTGTTTAATTCCTTTTTTAGGTTCTTATAACTTTTTAGTTAGTAAGTATATTTAACTAAAATTTTAACTATACTATTTTAGGCCTAGTCTAGATCACGTAACTAGATTTTAGAAGTATATTAGTAATTTAATAATAAAATTATATTAATTATAAAAATAGTGCTGAAGCTTATATAATTACTACTTACGTAATGTATTATTAATATTATAGTATATAATAATATCTTTTAACTTTTATAAACTTAAACTCCTATTCTCTTAAAATAGTACTAAATTTTTTAAAACTTAAATATAACGTTAATTTACTTTTAAAAGTAAATAACTTTCCTACTTTAATTACTATTACTTTAAAAAAGTCTTCTACTACTATTTATTACGCTATACAACGTATTAAAAATAAAAATAAAAATAAAAAAAATTATAATATAAAAAAAGTATATACAGGGAGTATAAAAAAGTTAACTAAAAAAGATAAAAGAGTTATTAATAGAGACTTAACTAAAAGTCCTAAAAAAGAAAATAAAAAAATACTATTAGAAAATAATCTAGAGATTATAACTAAATATTTATAAAACGTTTTAAAAGAGGAGGGTTATACAATTAATATAAGTAAAAAAAAAACTAATAATAAGAAAAGAAAATGTAGGAAAAATATTAAAATACACTAAAATAATTATAAAAAATATAAAAAATATAAATTTAAAAAAAATTATATTTTCTAATAAGTTAGCAATAAAAAAGAGAGAATAAAATAAATAATATTATAAAAAAAAGAGTAATAATAAAGTTAGAATAGAACTGGCTGTTAGCTAATTACGTAGTAAGTTATTTTAACTTTTAAAAATATTAAGATATATACCTTTTTATATATTTTAAAATTATAGTTTTAGTCTTTTAATATTAATTATATTAATTATTTTATAGGACACGACCTTAAACTATAAGTTTAGAGTATAATTTAAATAGAAAGTAAAAATAATTTAGTATTTATTAAAATACCTAATTTTTCTACTTCTTTTACTAGTAAGGATTATATAAATAAAGTCCTTATACCTAAAGTTAAACTGACTATAAAAAGGGGTAAGTTATATAAAAAAAATTTTACCCCTTTTTCTTACCCCTTTTTTTATTAATATAATAATAATAATATATATATATATATATATATTATATTATATTATAAGTAAAGGTATGTATATACTCCTCCTTTTTTAAAATCCCTTTTAGTCGCCCCGAGCCACTACAGTCACACTATTTGTTTAATTAATATATAAATATATTTATAAACTTTATATTAATATTAATTTAGATTAGTAATTTTAATAAGATAACGCCCCTATTTATAAAATAATAGACGTTTTAAACTAGTTTAAAAATAATAAAATTATACTATTTCCTTACCTAGCCTATAGTCCTAATTGAGCCCCTATAGGAAATATATAAAATTATTTAAAATAAGGGCTAAATAATAATAAAAAGGCTAGTTTAGATGTAGGATCTAGTATATAAAGTATAAAGGCCTTTAAAAAAGTTATTATAAAGGAGTAGTATAAAATACCTTAAGAAGTTATTAATAATTATATTTTATTACTCCCTAACCGTTATAAGGTAGTTATAAAAACTAAAAATTACTATACTAAGTATTAGTAATTTATTACGTACTAGTTTATTATTAAAAATTTAAAAAAGTAACTTTTATATATAATTATATAATTAATGTATTAATATATAAAAATAATTTATATACTAGTATAATAGAGTATCTATTATACTATATATAAAAATGAGCCGATTTTATACCTTAAATAAAAAGTTATTATAGTCTAAAATAGCGCCTTAAAAATTTTTTATATTTACTAATTTTTTTTTTCTCTAAACTCTTTAGTAAGTAGCCCCTAAGTAGGTAAATAGAATACGCTAGTTTTTTTTTAAAAAAATAGTATTTTTTACGTATTTTTAGGCTTACTAATTAATAAGTTATATAACTTTTAAAATGGTACCTTTTTAGATTAACCCTTATTTAATATCCCCCCCTATAATTATATATAAGTAGTGTAAATTTTAAACTCTTTAAAGTTATACTCCGTCCTTTTAGCGAGGGTTATAGTACCCTACTAAATATAGTAACGCTTCGCTTATACTCTAATTATATATTAGAACTTTATAGTATTATTATCCTAGTAAAAAGTTTAATAAATACTATAGAGGCTTTATATAAAATTAAATAAAAAAAATATTACTCTAAATTATATAATACGTCTATAATAATATTATTAGTTTAAAATATTAGTAGACGGGGTAAAACGTAATAAAAATAAGTTATAAAAAAATAAATAAGTTCTTTATACTCCTACTTAGGAGCTTTAAAATAAAATAAGTCTTTAATATTAAGGCTATATAATTATTTAAGAAAAGCGCTTTATCTTCTAAGTACGCTAGTAAATTCGGCGGGGTTAGGGTTAGGTCGGGGTTACAAAGCTAGGGCCACATTTTATAAAAATATTAAAGTGTTATTTAAAAAGTATTTACTATCTTTTTAAATATAATTAATTAAATAATAATATAATAACAAGGGTTTTAGCGTATTAGCCAAAGCTAAATTATAAATTATAAAAAATATAGTTTATATTATTAAAATTATGTATTTTAAAATATTATCTTCCTTTAAGCGTCGATTTTAAATTATGTAATATTTAATAATATAATATATATTTTTTATAATTTATAACTTAACTGTAGTCTATACGCTATAAATTATATTATTATATTACTATATAATTAATTATATATAACAAGTTAGTGAATACTTCTTAAAAAAACGTTAATATTCTTTATTTATTCTTACTTATATACGACCCTAAGTGGTCTGTATAACTCTAACCCATTCGCCAGCCTACTTCTAAGTAAACTAATAATCGACTCTTTAATTTCTAACTAATATACAAAGCCTAGTTAAGTAACCTATACTAGAATTTAATTAATTATCTAATTAGAAATAGCCTCCTTTCTATTTTAAAATAGCCTAGTACTAATTAGATTAGTTTATTACGCTAATATAATTAAGTATTAGACATAGTCTTAATAGAGACCCAAAGGTTTTAGAGTTATAATAAAATAATTAATATAAAATATTTTATTTTATTTAGTTATATACTAAACTATTTATTTTTATTATTTAAAATTTATTAACTATTATTACCGCGTTAAAAGCGTTTAGCCTAGAAAGGCCCTAAAGCTTTTTATATTTTTTACCTACTTTATACTTATACTAGTATACTCTATTACCTTTTTAATAAAGCTTAAATTATTCTTTATATTTACTCTTATATTTAGTAAACGCTTTTATATACCTAAAATAATATTCTTATTATACTACTAGTTTTTTATTAACTTATTTATACTTATTAATTATTATTATTATCCCTATAAAATAACTTACTATATATTTTTAGTAATTCGTATATATCTATAAGTAATAAGCTAATTAGCTTTTTCTTTTATAATATAGGCAGATTATAACGTAATAGCTATTTTATTTATAGTTCTAGGCTTTTAAGGACCCTACCTATTATATAGTAGTTATTTTTATTTATTAATTAGTATATACTTATAGTACTATAGTACCGCGTAAAATACTAAACGTTATTAATAATTACTACGATTAGTACGGGTTATAATAGTTTAGTTATAATATTAGTTTAGTAGTTTTATAAATATTATATACTTTATAGTACTCTTTATAGTATCTTTTATAGTACTTAATATAAGTTTATATTATATTTTACAGCGCCTAGCGCGGGCCTATATATATACTTTATCTATTTTATAATATTAGAAGCGCGCCTTTTAAATATATAGTTATAGAAGTACTATACTATAATTAATAAAATAATACTTTAGGCGGCGTAATTTATACTATAGATATACTATTTTTTTTTATAAATGCCTACTTAGTATTAGTTATAATAGTAAATATATAAGTATAAGTTAATATAAAATAATAAATTACTAAGCTATAAAACTATTAAATACTATTAAGTAGTTATTACGTATCTATTTTAGTAAATACTATTTTTTCTAATTAGGCTTAGCGTAGTATCTTTAAGAGCCGATTATTAGTTTATATAGTATATTTAGCCCCTCTCCTAAGATTATTACCGTAATATTACACAACTCTAGACTAACTATTTAAACTTCTACTATATTACGTAATTAACTAACTTTTAACGAGCTACTTATATAATAACTATAACAACTTTTTTACTAGCGCTAATAACTTATAACCTTTTTAATAGTAATTAAAGTATTAAAATATAGCATAGTACTCCCTATAGGATTTCTTAATTCTCTTATAATAATTACTAACTTTCTTAATAATAAGCTTTTATAACTACCTTATAGTGCTATAGCGTACTTTTTTTTTATTACTACTATCTATTCTACTTCTACGTATACGTATATCCCTACGCCTAAATAATTCTAACTATTTTAATAAGCTTCTTTTATTAGAGCTTCGCTTTCTTTACTATTTTAAAGAAGTTCTTCTTTTTTATTATTAAAATATTACTACTATTACTACTACTACTACTACTACTATTAACATTACCGTTTTTTATTTTAGATAAGAAAGTCTTACCTTTTTTACACTATTATACTATAAAGTCTACTATATTACTATATAATCTAAAGTGGACCTTAGCGTCCTTATAAGTATTATTAAACTTAAGAATTATAACTATTTTAAGTAAAAAGAGGCGCGTTAGGATTAAATTAAAATTAAAAATATTAACTAAAGAATTTTTTAGCCTATTAAATAGGCTAGCCTATTATATAGCGCGGAGATAGAAATCGGAATAGTTTTTAATATAATCTAACTAGTTATTACTGTTAGTAAAAGCCTATACTATATACTAGGGGTTACCTAGTCCGATTATTAAACGCCAGTATACTAATATTATAAATATAATAATAATAAAAGATTTCTAAACTTTATATATAGTATTTATAGGAAAAAGAAAAAGTTACTATACTTACTATTTTAAACGTGCTGCGTGTTAAATACGCTTATATATAGCCTATAGTTCTACCTATAACAAACTATTATTATTTTATAATTATTACCCTACTATCGTTACAGCTGCCGCCTAATAAGTTATTTATTAAGTTATTACTCTACTAGCTATAAAATTTAAAAAATTTTATATTTAATAGGCCTTAGGTTATAGTACTATTATTTTTGCCTACTTTTATATTAAGTAAGAACGTAGTGTACTAGTACTAAGTCGATACAGCTCCTATAGATAAACGTAAAAAAATATAGTATATTTAGTACTCTTCTTTCTAATTAGGTAGTTACTAATAGTAATTTTATTATATAAAAAAAAAGTGTAAAACTAAGTCTATATATATTTATATATTAATTAAATAAAAGAGTGTAACTAAAGTAGCTGTATAGGTAACTAAAAAAAGTTTTAAAAAAGGAGAAGTATATATATATCTTTATACTTAATGTGTCAAAAAAGAGTAAACTAAATTTATTTAAAAAATTAACTAGCCTAATTAAGTAATATAACTAAGACTAATAAGATTAAGTTTAAAATCTAATTAACTAATTAATTAAATAGTAGATTAAAGTAGATAAAAACGAGATTTAAACTCGTAATCTATAATATTACTATTATAAATAGTTAGGTATATTATTTATTTAGCTATATTCTCTCTCGCCATATTATTATATAATAAATTTTTATTAAAATATTTATTACGTGACCTAAACTAAGCCTAAAAGAGTATAGTAAGATTTTTAATTAAATATATTACTAATTAAAAAGTTAAACGGGCCTAAAAAAAGATGTCTAGAAGCTATTATATTTATATAATTTTAATTTATTACTTTTACTAAATAAGTAGTAATTATATTACTTACTAAATTATTTTTAATTTTCTTTTTAATATAGTATTATTTAAAAATTATTAGCTCTATTATTTAATTTTGTATAATTTTTTAAAAAAGATAATCTTTTAAATTAATTCTTTTCGCTTTTACCTCCCTATAAAACTAAATATTAATTTTATATATTTAGACTATTTATACGGGCTCGACCGTAACGGCCGGGTTTAATAAGTTATAATAGTAGTGCTTATTAAAAGGTATTTTACGATAAGAAAGAGACTTTTTTATTTTTTTTTAATACTAACTATTTATTTTTTTTATACTTAAACTATTATATTTTGTACCCGAACTGTTATATATTATTTTATTTATACTTATAGGTATTTTATAATGCTTCCCTCCCTCTTTTTAGTATATTGTCGCTATATTCGTCTGTTATATTTACCTATTATATTTACCTATTATATTTGCCTATTATTATTAATTACCGTTTTATATATAGCTTTTATATTATTACTAATACTCTTTTTACTAGCTTATTTACGTTCTGTAGCTATCGTGCTGGAGTTATTATTATTATTATATATTATAATACCTTATTCTTAAACTCTATATAGTTAGGGTTTATTTAGTTATCTAGTACAACTAGGAGCTATTACTTTTATCTAAAAACGTATTTTAAGTTAGTATTAGTAATATGGCCTTTGTCTACTATATAGGTTAATAATAATTACTATTACTATACTCGTATAGGTATAGGTATAGCGTATACTTACCTATTTTAATTATAAAGTTATAGTTTAAAAGTATTACTTTTACTATTTATTCTATACTATTTAACTACTTAAGTAGTCTGAGGCTTACCGCGGTATTTTAAAGCTTTTTAAAAATTATTAGTAAGAGGGTCTTTAGTACGTAAATATACTTAGTAGAGTACTAGGCGTTACGCTTATCGCTTTTATAAGATTATTTAGCTATTATAATATAATATCTATAAAGGAAGGTATAAGCAGCTGCCTAGCATAGTAGGCTGCTAGTTATACTTTTTTTATTATTTTATATATATAGGCGTATATAGTACCGGAACCGCCGACGTATATTAATACCCTATAGTATACTAGCGATAGTTAACTACCTCTACCTTATTTTTTTTTTATTTTATAAATAGGCGTCCAGTACTAAATTAAAAGGTAATATTTACTTATATATTACTATTTTAACTTATTATAATTAAGCCCTTAGTATACCTATTAATATATAACTATATACTACGTCTCCTATTATTATACTTAGATTATTATAGAGCCGTTTTGCAGGAACCCCTATAATAGCTAATAGTTATTTTTTTTAAAAATATAGATACTACGCTAAAAGCGTAGCTTTATTTAAAAAAAAAAAAAAAAAGACTATTTATAGTAAACTAATATAGTATTAATAACTATTAGTATTATTTTTATAATTTAATTATAATAAGTATAGCCTTACCTGAATTTTTCGACACATTAAGTATAAAGGCATGCACATACTCCTCCTTTTTTGAAACCCCTTTTGGTCGCCCCGAGCCACCACAGCCACACTATTTGTTCGATTAATATATAAATATATATATAATAAGTATATTTTTTTATAATTATATCTATAGTTAATTAAGAGAAAATATTTATATATTAAAGTTTAGGATTTCTAAATTCTAAACTAAAAAATTATTTAGATTTATAAATAGTATTACGCTATTTAGTATAATAAAAAAAATATATTATTAGTTAAGTAATACGGTATAGTAATAATATAAAATAATAAATAATATAATAATATAATAGTATAGAGAGTATTACTATTTATTTTTTAATATAAATAAATAAATATTTATTATAGCCTTGCTAAGTATATAATTAATTTTAGTTATTTTTAGTAGAATTATTCTTTATTTAATTTATTTTAGGTTAAAGTAATATATTTATTTTACACGTCTATTATTATAGTAATTATAAGTATATTTTTATATATATACTTTTATACTCCTATAGATAAGAATTAGGTCTATAATATATATATTATATTAATAAAAGTATATATATACTTCTCCTATTTAAAACCCCTTTTAGTTACCCCGAGCTACCACAGCCACACTATTTATTTAATTAGTATATATATATTTTAAAAAATAAGTCTTTATATTAAGGCTACCTAACTATTTAAGAAAAGTACTTTATCTTTCTAATAAACTAGAATCGGCTCTTTAACTTCTAAACTAATATATATAGGTTATATTACTAAATATAATTATATTAAACTACTAGTTAATTACCTAATTAGACCTAATTCGCTACGCTAAGTCTATTTAGAAATAGATTTTTATCTCGTCTAACTTTAGATAGTAATTTAGTCTAAAATACTTCTAAATATAATATATTTTATATAGGGATTTCGGCTTCCTTATAGCTTTATATTAATTTTTTAGTAGTACCTTATACTTTTAAAATTTTTATTTTTTACTAGTAAAGTAGGCGTGTTTAAAAAACGCTATAATAAAAAGAGAAATTAAACCCCTAATACGCAAGAAGACTATAAAAATTTAAAAAATCTTAGTGTTTTTAGGTATATACCTACTGTGCCACCCCGCTATAAATATATATATTATATTATATATATTATTCTATAAACACTAAAACATTTTTTTTAATTCTAAGATTTCTAAATTTTATTTCTTACTAATACTTATAAGTAGAAATATATAAGTAGTATATTAATTAATTAACTATTTAGTAGTAATATATTTTAAGTATACTCTTATTTTTAGAATAATAATTTAAGTTTTATTATTAATTATTTTATCTAGGTTATTTCTATTTTTAAGTAATTATTATATAAAGTAAATAACTATTTCTATATTTTGAATATCTTTATCCCTTACTACGTTATAATAAACTTATATAATAGTAATAATAATAGTGGTGTGGCATAGTAGGCATATACTATAAAAATACTAAAATTTTTTAAATTTTCGAGATCTTCTTACGTATTAAGGATTTAATTCCTTTTACTATTATAGTATTCTTTAAACGCGCCTACTTTACTAGTAAAAAGTAAAGTTTTTAAAAGTATAGAGTACTACTAAGAAATTAATATAAAACTATAGAAAAGCTAAAATTTCTTATATAAAATACGTTATATCTAAAGGTATAGGTAAAGTATTTAGGCTAAAATTGCTATCTAAAGTTAGATAAAATAAAAATCTATACCTAAATAGGCCTAGCGTAGTAAACTAGTCTTAATTAGATAATAGATTAGTAGTTTAGTTTAACTATTTAGTAAATAATAATCTAGTTAGGAGATTAAAGAGCCGGTTCTAGTTTATTTAGAAGATAAAATATTTTTCTTAAATAGTTAGGTAGCCTTAGTTAAAAGGCTTATTTTTTTTATAAAAAAAAAAAAGTAATAATAATAAAAGTATAAAAATCATTATTGTTTTTAGTATACTTAAATAGTATAGACAGTATTATAATATTATAATATAAAAATATATTTCTATAAACTTTAAAATTTTTTTTTATAAAGTTAATTAGTATTAATACTATTATAGTATATATTATATTTTATTAATATTTTTTTTAGTATTTAAGTCTAGTATAGAAATACTTTTAAATATATTTAAAATAAATATTAGTATTATAAGCTTATATAATATAAAAAAGTAGTAAGTCTACTACACTATAAAAAGATATTTAGTTTTATATGTTTTATAGTACCCTATTAGTAGAGTACGTAGATTGCAAAAGGTGTCCTCACGTCAATTAGCGGAAGCATCTCCCTCAGTCTTTGGTGCTTTTGTGACGGCTATATCCAGTACCTGTATAGGCAGTTTCGATTGTGAGTGTCATCTCCACTGGGATACGCCCTGCTTGCGCAGGTGCCTACTTGGCCACGTGGCTACTCAGGTTCCAAGGTTCCAAGGTTGGGTGTGCGTACCACATAGGATGTGTTTAGAGGAGCGTGAACACATCCTCATGAAGACGACTGCACATGACTGAGAAAGTATATATTCAGCTCGGTTTCTGGCGGACTGTCTACTCAACGGTAACATACGTTAAAGGTCCTGCGCGGACATTAAGTAACTGCTGGAGACGCTCAATGATGTATCTCGTGCTCGTTGATGGACGCTTCTCTGGGCCTAGGCCTGCGTTGTGGTACAAAGACCTAATTTCCATTGGCAGACGGACCGCGGGCCTTCATCTGCGTGATCGATACTACTGATCTCTAACTGCTTGGGCAGTTCGATCAGAAGCCTCTGGCCTAGACAGGTCTTGAATCTAGCTGTAGAAGGGTCTCATTGTTATCGGCGGATATTTGTCATCAATTCCAGATAGTTCTTTCCTGGGACCTGTATAGCACGGGTTGATTTTTGGAGAGTGAGCTACGGTAATGCCGCTGAGTCTTCAACAATCGATGCGCCTTGAAATGTCCACCAACTCCTCTCTACCACTTCTGTGCATGATGTCATTCCTGTAGCTTAGTATTATTGGGGTTCGCCGTCGGACACTCATGTTCGTTGTGAGACAAACAGGCGGCTACACAACTGATGAGCTCTCTATAGGTGTATACATTCTTGATGAGAAGACGGAAACCTCCAGCTCTCAGCTAATGCAGAGGTGCCGCTTCTTTATATATATATCTCGGACCAGGTTAGCAGCAGAACAACGCTCGCAAACATGGCGACAAGCAGCGTGCCGTCCTTGCCCATGGTTGTGTTGGCTCCGATATTGTATACAGGGTAGCTGCGCACCTGCACCGGGAGAAACTTTTGGCTGATGATGCCCACACTCAATGGAAGATTGAGAAAGCGAAAATGTCTGTCTCTTCCATCATAGCTAGCGATAGGTTGCGCATGTAGATCTGCGTGACTGTCATGAGTGGTAGCACCATACGTTTCCAGGACCAGTTAGGGAAGGCACCAGCCTGGGCGGCCTATAATATTGCATCTGCAGTATCTGGATCAAGAGCCGCCATTATGACGAAAGCGGCGAAGACCCGGCGAAGTTCCCAATGGATAATCTTCACTTGACTTTCGACCCGATAGAGTTTTCTTCAAAGACTCATGCTGAACGTGCAGCTGCTCATACTAACCATCATTTTCAGCGTACCAAGCGAGCGTATGGTTCGCACGGCACCGAAGTGGTCTTCCAGCGGATACCTCCCCCAGGTACGCACCAATCGTATGCGCAGATACGACTGTATGTTCCAGTGATATTTTGTATGCTCTCAGAGCTAACTAGGTAGAGGGAACGGCTTCAATAGGAAGGAATGCTACGCTCCCGCTCTTCCTAAAGCTGGGTTCCTCCCGCCAGCAGGAAAATTCCTCGCGCTCAAAAACACACCTTTTACCGCCCGTATATCGTTCTTCAACACCTCTATCTGATCATCCTTCCCATCCTTCGCTTTTGGCAAGCCATATGTGCTGCCATAGAAGCCTCCTGATCCAGAATAAAACTGGTTCTGGTAGGTCATGTCGCTCAGATACGTCTGGAGGTTGGACAACTGCGACTTCAAGGAGTCTGATGAAGCGGTGTCGTTGGAGCGTGTGGCTTCGAGCTCGCGCAGGTGCGAGGTTAGGATCTTGAGGCGATTCTCGTGGGCTGTAACCAAGCCTTCCTTTCCGTCGGCGGCGACAGAAGATTTCGAGTCTCGCCGTGAGAGCGTGGGTGTAGTTTGCGTGCCGAAGTCGCGGTGAAAGAGCTCTGTGGGGTCAGAATCCGTTTCTGACACGTCGTCTGCCACTGCCGAGGCGATGAGCTTTGCTTTTGACGCTGGGTCGACTGATACGGAATCTCGCAAGCGCTCGTGCAGCCTAGAGAGTTGTTGTTGTGTGTGGGTGGCGAAGTCGTGCCGCGACTCTGTCAGGTTCTGGGTCATGGGACCTATTATGTATTTCGAGAGCCCGTATGCTGTCGCGGCCAGCCCTCCCGTTATATAGGCTGTATTGAGAAGACGGCGTGTGGTTATGAGTGGCGGCTGTTGCGTAGGGTGGGCGAGGAACTCGGGGTACGTGACGATGGGTGGGATGTCGCGGGGTTGCGGCTGCGATAGGGGTGCTAGGACGGGTTTCCTTGCCGACCATGCGCGCTCGCCCGCCTCTGTGATGTCAGAAGGAGTGTCTTGCGTGCTTTCTCTCGACAGCAGCTTCTCAATGTCCTCGGCCTGCACGCCCTTGGACGCGAGGAATTCGACCTTCTTCGCACGCGGCGCATCGCGGATGACGGGGTCGTCGAGGAACCTCGACGCTTGGTCGAGAAGCGAAGCATCGCCCGGAGGCGTCTCATGTGTCGTTGGCTCTTCCGCGCCCGGTGCTGGTGCTCCCTCCGGCTGCTGCTGCTCTGATGGCGGTGCCACGTCTGCTTCTGTCGCAGTGGGGTCGGGGGCTTGGGCGCGCTGCCACGACGGGATGCTGGACTTGTCGGACATGTTCGGGCTTCTACACGGTGTGGGAGCAGGTATGCAATTGCGGATGGTGAACTCCTCGTGAAGGTGATGCAGAAAGCGGCAGCCGAGGTCTGGGAACCATGGGCGCCTTTCCTCTTTTGGGCATCCAACATTTGAACTTCGCGACGCAGTGCACCGGCGCGCCAGCACGCGGGAGCAGCATCGTCCCCATCCATTGCGGGTAGCCTAGCAGCGCATTTTCGCATACAACTTTGGCCATGGCAGATCGCTCGGCTAAGCGCTTACGGCGGCTTAGCACCGATCATGACGAGTCCGATGCGACGGACGATTGGAGAGACAAAGGCCAGAACAGCAACGCTCCCAGGTATGTGGCTTGTCCGCCTCGACGGCAACTGCGCGTCCTAGCGGCGGTGCAACGCGACAGTGTAGGCGCTCGCCAACACGCTGCAAACACAACCACCCGTGCACGCGGCGACCAGGAGCCCTCCTCGCCCACCACTCCACCGTGCCGCCCGGAATCCCTGCTGCTTCCGCCCTAGACAGCTCTGTTAATCCTACGCACCCTCGCCTTTGGCCAGCTTGACTTCGTCCAGCGTGCCTACACCACCACCACCACACCACCACCACAGCATCGCAGCCATGCCTCGCCTGCGGTCCCGCGCCAATCTGACAGCTCCCAGTGCTCCGCCGCCCACAGCTTCGTCGACCCGTCCCAGGCGCAACACGGCCAGCAGGGCCCCGCCAGCTGCCGTCGTCCAGCGTTCGTCTCCCGAAGAGTCGCGCCAGTCCTTGAATCTCACCGTCAAAGCGTCCCCAGGAAAGCTCCGCGAAGCCACCGGCGGCAGGGCTGCGACCCAAGTCAGTTCCCGCAACATCGTCTCCGGAAAGCGCGCCCGCACGAGCAGGGTGGTGCGTGAAGTAGACAGCGACGAGGAGGAAGAGGACGAGGAGGAAGCAGAGGTGGACGCCATGGATGTTGACGACGACGACGAGGACGTAGATGCCGAGGGTGAGGAGGATGAGGATATGGACGCCGAGGGCGACGAGGACGAGGACGTGGAAGTGACAGCGGTGCCCCGAATTGTCGTTCCGAGCAATAAGAGCGTTCCTGTCAAGCAGAAGGTCGCCCAGGACTCCGTCGAAGCCAAAGAGATGGCTCTGGATGATGATGACGATGAGGAACTCTCGGAGCTAGAGTCCGAGCTAGAGGACGAGGATGCTGAGGTCGAAGACGACGACGCCGAAGGAGAGGAGGACGACGAGATAGCGGCGCCCAACGACGACGACGAGGACATGGACAGCGACGTCGACCTAAGTCGAGACCTAACTCCGGATCTTAGCAAGATGACCCGGCGGCAGCAAGCTATGGTTGTACAGGGCGCCGACGATGGACTCATGGCCTTGTCGAACGGTACGTCTTCTTAAAAACTCATAGCAGCACCTCTAACAGTTTGACACAGAGGCTCAAAAGAAGAAGCACTTGACGGCTGAGGAGATTACCTCGCGAAGGGCAGAAATGGCTCGCCGACGCAAGAACCTCAGCGAGAAGCGTAACGAGGAGGAGAAGGTAATTCGTCATAATTCGCCAGCACCCTTCTTGAGGTGCTTCGCACGAACTGCGCTGACTATTACAGATGGACACCATCAACCGCCTGCTCAAGAAGCAGCCGCCAAAGCGTGGACGAAAAGCCGTGGCCCAGGAAGATACAGAACCTGGTCAGCAGGAGGACGAGAAGAACGAGCCCGATAAGGTCAATCCCATCTTCATTCGTTACAAGCAGAGCATAAAAGAAGGACGGGAAGGCGTCAGCCTAGCTGTCCCCGAAGAATGGCTGCAAGCTCCTGCAGGCGAGTTCTTCAAGGGTACACTGGCTCGACCTATCTCACGGCCGTATAGCGGGCGCATGGTCGAAGAGGTTTCGTGATGCGGAGGCGTTCGTTCCAGATGAGCAAGTGTAGTGCCTTTACGGGAATATGGGGCAGAGCAATATACCGCCAGGGTTGGTTATCACGGTGATCGAACAAGGCTGTAGCTGTGCTTTCATGCACAGTTACCTGTATGTGGCTCGTGACATGGGTTGCAATAGCAGATGTGATTTACTGGCATAGGCTGTTCGTCTGTCGAAGTGGATGAAGTTGCACTTTTGGTTCCGGTACACTAACTGCAGTGCACTTACGCGTGTCGCACTCCCAAGCATAAGTATTTCTTTACGTTTATCCGTGGGAGCTGTATTGACTTTATATACGCTACGTCCTTACTTAATATAGATAGGTAAAAATAAATACGCTATAATTAGAGCCTATTAAATCAATTTGTTTTTTAAATTTTATAGTTATAGAATATGAAGACATACACATACTCCTCCTTTTTTGAAACCCTTTTTGGTCGCCTACACAGCCACCACAGCCACACTTTTTATTCGATTAATATACAAATATATATAGTTATAGAGTAATAACTAAACTAATAAACTTATTAAACCTATTAAATAGTAATAATAATAATAATAATAATAATAATAATAATAGTATAAAGGTATATATATACTCCTCCTTTTTGAAACCCCTTTTGGTCGCCCCAAGCCACCACAGCCACACTTTTTATTCGATTAATATATAAATATATATAATAATAATAATAATAATAATAGTAATAATAATAATAGTAATAATAATAATAATAATAATAATATATAAAGGCATGCACATACTCCTCCTTTTTTGAAACCCCTTTTGGTCGCCCCGAGCCACCACAGCCACACTATTTGTTCGATTAATATACAAATATAATAATAATAATAATAATAATAATAATAAT